>CM053413.1:24002692-24050507 GCA_028644305.1 Xerus rutilus | reverse complement strand
TCTGGGGTAGGCCTTTAAAAATGCTTGGGGATGTGGGGGTGGAGAAAAAAGGAGGAAATGAGAAAGAAAACCACGAAGAGGCTTCAAAAAATGAAAACCAGAAACTAAAATCCTAAAATTAGAAGCAGAGGCAAAGTTTCTCAATAAATCTGTGACAAAGCAAAAAAACAAGTCTTTGTACCTATTAGGATTTACACTGATCCTCTCACAAAGGTACTCCTGATAATGCAGTTTGCTTCAAGCCCATCTTCCTGGCTTGGATCCTCTCCAGTCTGGCATGATCATTTCAGACCTATACCCTTAGACATGATTTCTTCTGAGAAGGTGCTGAGCCTCTTACCTGACCACCACCACCACATCAGCACAGTCCATCTCTCTGCTGAACAATTCCTTTCTGGCTCCACAATAGCACTGTCCCCCATGTCCTCCCCAGGTCAGCATAAGGTTCAGGCAATAAAAACCAAACTGGCACAGAAAGGTAAATGCCCATGGTTAAGTTTTACATTCATTTCCAAACCGCATACAGTGTAAAAAAGCCAGCAAAGGCTGCTTCTGGGAACTGTATCTACTGGCCTCTGCCAGAGAAGCAGGTAGCCATGCCTGCCCCACGGCCTCCAGAGCTGGATGCACGCTGTCCCGACGTGCTCACTCTCACGAGGATGCTTGGCTGTGGCAGTGACAGTGAGATTTGCCTCTCATACAACTCATTAGAAAGGTCATCTGTGTTTTCAATATGAAACATTTCATATGGTAAAATCCAATCCCAAGACTTCATGGATTCAGTCTTCACACACTTTTAGCGTGACTTTATTTGGTACTGGATATAGTTCAGTCTACATAAGACATCACTTCAAAATTATGTGGATACCATCATTATTTTCAGCTGCAGAAAAAGGATAAAAGTTAATTTTTTAACCTGGTTTAGGAAACCAAGAACACTAACATTAAAAAAAAAAAAAAAAAAATCTGTGACCCCACCTTACTCAGAGGTTACTTTCAACTAATCCTAGAGAAAAACATTTATTTGCTCTAGCTTTTTCCCTTAGACTCAATCATGTCCACATTTCCCTTTTAGCCATTCAGCTTTCTAAAGACTGGCTGTGCCCATCTCAGTGCCCTGCTCCTACACTGCTTGCCAGTTCTGCGGGGCAATGTGGGCCCTATCTGCAAGCAAGGGGGAGCACAAGTTGGAAGCTGAACAGGTGAAAACACTGCAAGGACAAAGTCAACCCTACAGAGAATACACAACTTGAGGATACAAACATGCACGCACACATGTATCATTCCTAGAAAATTTTTCTGACTCCTTGGGGGCAGATTTGAAACATTTAGAAAATATATCCAACTTTTGCCTGATGGCCTCAGTAAATGGTGAGAAGTATTAAAGGCATTTTATACAAATGATTTTTTTCATGTGGACAAAGTCTGAAAAAAAAAGATTTTAAGGGAAATCCTATGTTTGAAATGTCTATTGAATTCACAACTATACAATTACAGTATGAGTTTCCTTTGTTGGGGCAGCGAGTTTTACCGAGTAAAAATTGAGCAGAAAAGTACTAAGCTAAAGATGCATCTGAAAGTGAATGACAGCCCTGCAGCAAGTCTACACAAGACATTGCTTCAAAAGTGCAGTTAATTTGATGGCATATGTGACTTATCAGGCACAAAGTAAAATTCTAATTTTAACACTGTCTGGGGTCACTCCTTCCAAGAGTGACTACCAGGAAAGAGTAATGCATCACATTTTCCTCTTCTAGGGAAAGCTGTGCTAAGCCTGGTTTGAGATCTTAACCCACTTGCCCTTTAAAACAGTCTATGAACATATGATCTCTTTTCAAATTCATCTGCCTTTAAAAACTCTGTATCTAATCTTTTAATGTTGGAGCTCATCTGAGGCCAGATTGGGGCCTCTTTCTAGACTGTCTCCTCCAAGGACCTAAACTTCTACAACTTTGAGGCACTTCTGATAAGGTGAAGGTTTCTAAATTCGTATCTTAAACCCAGACCTCTTCATTGGGCCTCAGAATGGCACCATTAACTGACTACCTGACATACCCAAAACGGACCGCTTGATTACTTTACTCTCAATTACCTTATCTCTTTAACTCTCAAACAAGAAACTGGCAATCACAACTACTACTCCCTCCAATCTATAAATCTGGAAGATACCATCACCTCTTGCCTGGGGGGTGGCATCTCCTGCCTTCAGTTATGTGGCCTCCTTATGCCCTCGGAGTTGTGAAAGTAGAAGGAAAATCTAATCACATCATTACTTAGTTTAAACTTCACTGACTTTCCAATGCATTTTCAAGTAAAATCCAGACTACCATCATCTCAGCCCTACCTCCCACCTTAACCCCACCTTGCTCTGTTCACCCTCACACACAGCATGGCAGCTACACAGCCCTCTTGCAGGCCTTCCTAGAGTCATCTTCCCTGAGACAATGTTCCTATGGCCAGCTCCTCATTCTTCAAGTCACCTCTTCAGAGAAGCCTTCCCTAACTGCTCCATGTACCCCCACTCCAGATTCCCCTTCTCCATAAACACCCCACACACTTTCCAATTCCTTCATGGTACTTAAATTGTTGGTAAGTTTGTGTATCTGTGGCCAACTGTGGTTTGTTTTCCCCACTAGAGGGGGAGTTTCATGGACTCTTTGTTTTGTTCAACACTCATTGAGCACTTTCTGACACAGTGCTCAGTAAAATGTTAACTGAATGAACCAAGTTTTTCCCAGTCATCTAGAAAAATTGACTCCTTCTCCTTATTTGCTAGTTAACTTCCATTATAGTTCTTAAAAACATTGTTTTTCATTTCTCAAATTCTTAAAATTAGTAGATAGTATTTTTGAGAGTAAGCACACAAAACGGAACTAATCAAAGGTATACAATGTTCATAATTTTAGCATTAAGACACACATGCACAAAGTACCTTTTACTGTAGAGAATAAAAAACAACTCTCATCTTGAAAGTTCTGAACCATCTAGAAGAGTAAAGCAGATGTGTAAATACAATTAAGATATAACTGCCCCTTTTTAACTGAGGAGCAATGATTTAAAATAGGTTAAAGAAAAATATTATAGGGGCTGGGGCTATAGCTCAGTGGTAGAGCGCTTGCCTCGCATGCGTGAGTCACTGGGTTCGATCCTCAGCACCACATAATTAATTAATTAATTGATTAATAAATAAATATATTAAAAAAAAAGAAAAATATTATAGTCTATACATTCTTATTGTACAAGTACAGAATTCGAATTTACAAAATACTTCCTGAAGCCAGTGTGAGGTCATGAAAATGTGTGTGCGCTGCACTGGCAAAACGTTACTCTGAACATCCCTGCCATCACTGTCCCTGAGGATCTAGTCACTCTGTGACCCATGGGGAGCACGTCCTTCTAGTTCTGTTAATAATAACTAAAAAAGAGTATATGTTACTTGTTCTATGATTACTTGCTCTGAACATGGAGTTGAGAGGTGGATTGTACTTCTAAACTTACATGACTTTTTTAAGGTGGTCATTATATAATGGCCAAAATGAGAAAATAACCAATGCCCACCTCATAAAAAAGGACAGAGCCTGCTGCTAATCTTAAGAGTCCTGCAACGAGTATCTGAATTCAAAGGGTTGGGGGGAGGCTGAGCCAGTTTTCCCTGACGTGTGTTCCTTATATCATTAGGATGCCTGATATTCTTGGTTATAAATTCTTAGAAAATTTGATCTCTAACTCTTTGAAAATGATTCTCCTGAGTATTTGGCAAGAGGTCACCACAAAATTTTTTTCTATAGTTCAAGGGTATGTATAAAAGTAAATACCAGTATGAAAGGGAAAAATAAATGAGGATGATTGTCCAATTTACCTGATCACTAACAAGAATGTGGATGCCAGTGGGACCCTGTCTGTAAACCTGGTTAATTTGGTGGAGAGGAATATTAAACACCAACGCAAGTTTTCGCGCAACTTCTGAGGCAACCATTTCTTCCAAGTAGATTGCATGGTAAACTGAAATTTAAAAAGAAAAAGAAAAAAACACAGCATTTTATCAATAATCTTTGATGAGTTTCCTACTTTATCCATAGGAAGAATACATCTTTCAAAGTATTAAAAAAATAAAATTTAAAATTTATAATGGGACCAAATTTAACTTAACATTCCTTTTCCCCCCTACTACCTTAAAAAAAAAAAAAAATCAGCCAGGCACAGTGGCGCAAGCCTGTAATCCCAGCACTTAGGGAGGCTGAGACAGGAGAATCGCGAGTTCAAAGCCAGCCTCAGTAATAGCGAAGTACTAATAAGCAACTCAGTGAGACCTTGTCTCTACATAAAACACAAAATAGGGCTGGGGATGTGGCTCAGTGGTCGAGTCACCCCTGAGTTCAATCTCCAGTACCCCAAAAAAAAAATCAAACTACCCATTTGAAATACATTTATGCTCAGATGTATAATTTAACATTAACAAAATGATTTAAAGTTTAAATTTTTATTTGTATTTTTCTGCAGTGAAGTCTCATGTATTCACATATTAAATACGAATAAGGAGGCTAAACATGGTGGCACATCCCTGTAATTCTAGCGCCTCAGGAGGCTGAGGCAGGAGGATCACAACTTCAAGGCCAGCCTCAGCAACTTGGTGAGGCCCTGAGCAACTTAATGAGACCCTGTCCCAAAATAAAAAATAAAAACAGGCTGGGAATGTGGCTTAATGATCAAGCGACCCTGGGTTCAATCCCTGGTACCAAAAAAAGGGGTGGAGGTAGGGATGGGTTACAAACAGGCACAGGGGGTCTTTCTCGGGTAATGGGACTCAAGTTGGACTGTGGCAGTGGCTTACTGAAGTACCACTGAACTGCATATTATAATGAAAGAATTTTATAGTATACAAATCATATCTGCAGAAAGTTGTTTTTAAAATGTATGTTTCTGGTAAAAACAAAAAGACCTCTAAAGAGGTCATTGTTTTCAATCTAATAATCCTACTACTGGGAATTTATCCTAAGGAATGAAAACTCTTGGTACCACCCCTCCAATATTCATACATACAAAAATTTTAAAAAATCTAGAAGACACCATGTGAAAAGCTACAGATAGACAACAAAGGCTGATTCTTTTTTACAGAACACCCTAGCCAGAGTCCATCCAGTGTTTTGCATTCCTGGCACACATAAATCACCAGCAGACATCACCTGCAGAGTGTGCATGTGCCATGTCTGACTCATGTGGGTCTCGCTTAATTACGGATTCAAGCCAGACATAGATCAAAAATACCACTGCTGAGAACTTTGTTTCCCTAAACTGGGGTGTGTTCCTTGTTGTGTGTGAATTATGAGTACAGAAACCTTTGTTAATTATATATTATGAAAAGCTTAAAACTTTGAAATGCAATCTGTAGATGACCTGGAGCCAGGGTCACCAAACTACAGTTTGTGAGGACCAATTCCTCTCCCCCACTTATATTTTTCCTAAATAAATTTTATCGGAACATGGCCATACCTATCATTCATACTGTCTATGGCTATTTTGCACTCCAGTGGCAGAGTTAAATGTGTTAAGAGTTGGAAATATTTACTTACCTACCCTCTTACAGAAAAAGCTTGCTGACTTTTGATCTACAGTTAAGGTATACAATTTATTTCTACATACCCCTATATAAACCGTCATTTTTTTTTTTTTTTTGGTACTGTGGATTGAACTCAGGGGCACTCAGCCACTGAGCCACATCCCCAGCCCTATTTTGTGTTTTATGCAGAGACAGGGTCTCACTGAGTTGCTTAGCGCCTCACTGTTGCTGAGGCTGGCTTTGAACTCGCAATCCTCCTGTCTCAGCCTCCCTAAGTGCTGGGATTACAGGCGTGCGCCACCATGCCCGGCTTAAACCGTCATTTTTGAGAGTATATCCTCTAAAATATTACAATCTAACTGATACGTAAATGATGTATAAGACCTTGGAGGTACATGGGGGAGATCCTTAAAAATTTTTATCCTTCTATAGTAAGAACTTCAATCTTAAAATTCATGGCTTTTGGTGTAAAAATAATACCAAATGGAAAACCCTATAATTGTGACTGCTGCCCTTTTGTTTTGTCAGTAAAATTCCAACCACAAAGTATGTATCAAGGCAAATAACTGCTTCTGAATTCTGTAATACGGCTTTCTCTTTAAAGTTCCAAGCATGTTGCCTTCTGTTTCAAAATGTAAGAAGAGTTGGAAATAGTAGAAAATATATGATTTAAAAAAAAAAAAAAAAGCTTGCTTCTTTTAAGGCAATATTCAGAGAAAGGGGACCAGCCTTTCAATATCTGCTCTAATCCAGTGCTATATTATATAATTAAGAAAACCCCTCAGGAGGGAATGCCCTCCTAATGTATAGATGGAAAATGACACAGAGCATACTACCACTGACAAGGACCTATCACAGACCCCCTACCTCATGAGCAGCTAGCTCCCTATGCTGCCCAGTCCACACTTAGGACTGATACACAGATGCATCTTTGCACAAACGTTTCATTTTGAGTAGTCTCCCCACCCAGCTAGTCAGTAAAATGGAGGAGGGTGGTGCTGTTCTTTGTTTTTGCTGGGTGGGGGGAGGTGGGGGAGCCACCAATGTTACATTCATCATTTCAATACATACAAGATTCAAGGGGGCAAAAAGCCAGAAAAAATCTCAAAGCATTCAAGCTAGTCTTTTGCTTGTTTAGATAGTTCTGGCATAAGAGGCCATATAAAAGAGATCCATAGTATAGCTGAAATAACTCGAGAAAGACTACTAGTTTCCTCTTTTCCCAAGGACATGGCCCTAGAGTTTGGTGCCTACTACTACTGTCAAGACTCCTGCATGAGTAACTGGGCAGAAAGGAAGTGACAGGGTTGAGATGCCCTGGATACCCACCGTAAGGCGTCCCACTGCCATTCTCGCCTCCGCTGCCTGCAGCTTGCTGCTGCGCTTGCAGCGCGGCACTACTCGGCTGCTCCTGGCAGACATAGATGGTTAAGCGGGGCCTAACCGACCTGCAATCAGAAGATGCCACGATGAGCCTAGGAGAGAAGCTGCCTGAACACACGTACACATGACAACTATACGAATCTAAGTTCTATTTCCTTATGAAAATGTTACAATGTTATTTTTCATTATACAAAATAATTTACTAATAAAAATGTAAAAACCACACACCTCACACCAACTATCACAGGTGGTCTAATATGATGATCCAGACTCTAAACCATTGAGATGGTCTGTCAGATGCTGGTAAATTTAAGTTTCAAGATTAAGTAAGCAATTTAAAATCAGTGATTCAATTTTAATGGAATTCTCACACCCCAAGTTTAGAAATAACAATGATAGTAAATGGATTGTAAAAGCCAGCATAGTTTACAGTTCTATTATTTTAATTCACAATTAGAAGTTTACATATTTAATAACTGTTTAATAATAGTCATGACCTTGAAAACCATAGATTCTGTATAGCTCACCTAAATTAGAAGTTTTGTTTTCTTGGCAACAAACCCAGTCGTCTTCAAGAAATCAGTACTGCCCATGTGCATTGCTACCAGTCTTACAGTCTACCTCTGCCCTCATCAGTGCCTGCATCATATCTGGGCCTGCCCTGAAGGTGTACACAAAACAGTCTTCTCGTGAGCACGATGCTGCCGATGCTCGACGGTGCACACAGGCACACGCCAACCTATCGTGGAAACACATTCTGCCCAAACCCCCCACACGAAGAAAGGTACGTCCTTATTTCACGCAAAACAGTCCACAGTATTTTACCTTGACTTCAGTGAATTATAGAGCCGAATTCCATCGGCTGCACCACAAATTTGAACTAAATCTTCCTTTGTCAGTTTTAATAAATCGGCACCTGGAGGACAACAAAGAGTCTTCTCAAATGAAAAAGAACATGTCACTGGCTACTTCACAAGCATCTCTCTTTACGGAGTTAAATGTCCTTCTAAACAACATCAGGCATCCTGAATGTACACACACACACATGAACTGCACAAGACACAAACACACCCTGTCCCTCACAGCCAAAGATAATGCTGGCTTTTCAACAGCCTGTATTATATCAAGGGGGAGTTCAGAAGCCCAGAGGCTGGTAAATCTAATCAGTGTGCAGATCCCATACAACTGACTGTCCCCAACACCAGATCTCACTCACTGCCTCTCTTACCTAGTGGGTATGCTGTGGCTGTACTTGATTCTGACCTCAGGTAGATAAATCTGAGTCAGTCTTTTATTTTACAAAAGAGAAAATGAAGTCCAGAGTTTCAGAAACATGTTCAGAGTCACACAATTAGCTGATAGTGGGACAAGGACTAGACCTCTTCATACTGCAATATGCAATGTCACATCAAACATTCTGTAACTTAACTGTCATAGCAGCCAGTTTTAGTAGGAAAGCATGGCAGAGAATCACATGATTCCTTCAGATTTCCCCCACAAATACTTGCTAAGTGTGAATAACAGGAGATCAAGGATACAATAGACCTTAAAATACAGCAGAAAGGTGGGAGAGGAAATAGTGGAGAGCAAGACTAACCAAGCTCAGGGTAGCTATACGGGAGTTCATCATATTCTCCTTTCTGCTTATTATGTTTGAATGTATCCGCAAACTTCTGTCTTTAGCCCTTTACTAATAGTCTCTGGGATATAGGCATAACTTTCATATAAGGATCTCCTACCAATGTAATAAGATAACAGAGTTCTCTTTCTAAGAGCTTGAGTGTGAGAACCTAATAAATTTCTAGTTTATAAAAGAAAAAAGACCACATTAAGTGTAACTCCCACAAGACACAAGCATTAACAGAGTCATTCTGTAGAGTCAGAGAAACAAGTACTCTCATCTCTACCGGAGCCTACAAAACACACCGTTGAAGCAGGGCTCACAGCTGTGACTAGAGATGTGCCCCCACACACATATTTACCCTTAACTCATGCAGAGAAGTGGACAATCCTGAAATGTGAATGCCCAAGAGGCTCAGAGCAAGAGGCCTCATCTCCTCATTGACCTTTTATAGTGCTGTTACTCAGGTGATGCGCCAAAGGGGCACAATGGCTAGCACCCTGCCCAGCCTCCAGAGGAAGCCCATGGGTTAAGGAAAAGGCAGGAGGCTAAACCATGTGATTATTACTCAATGAAAAGAGCTTAGAACTCCCAAGACAGAAATATGCATTGACCTAATATAATAGGAGTAACGAGGGGCCTCTCATATTTTCAACTATTGGAGTTTTTTCTATGTGCTACACTTCTTCTTTTTTTTTTTTTTTAAATATTTATGTTTTAGTTGTAGGTGGACACAGTATCTTTATTTTGTTTTTATGTGGTGCTGAGGATCGAACCCAGTGCCTTCCGCGTGCTAGGCGAGCACGCTACCACTGCGCCATAACCCCAGCCCGCTATGTGCTACACTTCTATTCTGTTTGTCCTATAAGAGCTCAAGATGACCACCACCACCCCCAAATTGAACAGTTGTACAGTTTCTGGTTTTTCACATATAAAAGGCTTTTACTTAATCATATAAAAATGTAGATCCCAGGGCTGGGTTGTGGCTCAGTGGTAGAGTGCTTGCCTCGTATGTATGAGGCACTGGGTTTGATACTCAACCACATAAAAACAAACAAAATAAATGTAGTGCATCCATCTACAACTTAAAAAAAAAAAAGTGGTCCCAGCTAGCAAATGACTTCCATTTGGTACTTGAAAGAGACAAAAAACTACATGGGGAATGACTATTCGTTGCACAAACAATGCAATAAATAGCATAACAGTAAACTATGTTCTTTGTGAAATTAAGCTTTCCTTGAAACTGGATATGTGTGCACACATTCTGTCCTCTTAAAGGGACCGAGCTGAGTTTCAATGGCTCTATATAAGCACAAGCTAAAGCAAAAGTGCCACTTTACTGTGACCCACCATTTCTCAGGATACGTTTATCCAGGACATGTTAGTAGATGTTCTGTGGGGAAAAGGTCCCAGTGCCAAATGTATCTCAAAGATCCTGATCCTAACCCTGCCCAACCTAGCATATCCACTACCATTTGCTACATGGACCTCCTTTCACACCACCTGAGGGAGCACTGCTTGATGCCTTCTAATATCCCATCCAAGTATTTCCTTGGTTTACTATGTGAGAATAGAACTAACACTGCAGTATATAAGGCCCATATCTGGGTCCATGAGATACTACTCTGCAATAAAAAGAGGCAAACCATAGATACATACAACAACTTGGGTGGGTCTTGAGATTATGAGGCTTAGCTTAAAAAAAAAAAAAAAAAAAAAGCCAGTATCAAAGGGATTGTAAAAGAAAAAAGACCAGGGAGGTATAACTCCTGCGATTCCATTTATACAATTCTCCAAGTGAAAAAATCATAGAGACAGAAAAGAGTTAAGTGTGGGAGAGATAAAAAGGGGTAGCAGCAGGGAGAGCACGTGATTATGTCCTAAACTATACCTTAGCCATAGTGGTGGTTACACAAATCCACACGTGATAAAATGACTGAAATATATATGTTATATCAATGTCAATCTCCTAGTTTTGTTATTGCACTACAATTACATGAAAACTGAATGAAGGCGTACAGGACCAACTGCATACTATCTTTGCAACTTGGTATAAAGCAAAAACTATTTCAAAATGAAGATAAAATGAAAAAATATTGCATAGACTATACACATACACACAAATGACTGCCCGTAAGTCTGGTAAAACTATAGATTTTATCAATGGTAATTTCCTGGTTTTTATAGTATATGACAGGTATGCGAGATATTACTACTGTGGGAAAGTGGGTGATGGAAACACAGGAATTCCTTATTATCATTGCTTTCTGCAAATTTTAATATATGTATGTGTGTGTGTGTATATATATATATTTACTTATTTCAAAAAATTTTTTTTAATTCTTTAATAAAACCACAGAAACAAACAAGTAAACAAACACCCCCATATATATGTCACACACACGGAGACATACCTGAAAAATTAGAAAACAGTCTTGTATAGGAAGAGAATCTGTTTTTGAGCAGCCACTGCTGTGTTTCCTGGGTTGTAGCTGAAGGCTGAATTTGCTATTAACAGAGAAAATAAACACAAAGAGATGAAACCAGTCAAACTTACCAAAACCACCAAGTCACTGGCATGTTATAAAGAGTATTTAAACAAAACAGAAACCTCCCAGTTTATTAAAAAAATGTTAAAAAGCCTAAGAAGAACATGAGCCTGAGTACTTAGCAACTTGAATAAGGACTCAACCCCTGTCAGAAACTTAAAAATGTAAGACCCTGAAAGCATGCAGTAGTTTTAGGAAAAAGATACTTACTTCACCAGATGCCTGTGAAACTCCATCTCCCTGATGATTTGGGGAGGAAGAATTGCTAAAGAGAAAGGAGAAGGAAGAAAAAAATGGTTTTTATAATTAAAAAAAACATCAAAGCCTATTAAACTAGGTAACTTTATATAAGGCATCAATATGAGAAAGCTGTAAGTTTGCAAAAAAAGAGTGCAGACACAGCAGGGCAGGGGTAACTATGATGAGATGAAGACACAGAAGTCCCTCTCCTCACTCATGCCATTTTGTCCATCTGTTCTAGTGAGAAATTCAAGTTTTGTGAAAAGGTTTCTCCCACTTATCCACAGGGATGCCAGGAAAATGAAGGCTACTCATTCATTTTAGCTAGAAAAAAGAGAAACCAATAAGCTAAACAGCTGCTACTTTAAGAAAACAATGAGCTACAAGAAAAAGTATAATGATCCTAAGCAAAAATATAAAATACTATCTCCCTTTAATTAATCCATGATACATATCCAGGATCACAGAGGGTGAACAAGAGAAACACACTTGTACCACTATCCTTGTGTTTCTAAGGCAGAATGAAAACAGTAAAAAACTTCATGGCTCTTGTGCACAGGCTCCTTTATTTTTTTAGGCAATGCTGGGGATGAGACCCAGGGAAGCGTTTTACCACTGAGCTATAGGACCCTTTCTCAGCACCTGCTCCTCAATTACTTAGGCTTACTATATTGATTATTTACATCTTTGTCCACTCACTAAAACTTAAGCTCCTTCAAATTGAGATGTCTGGTAACTTATGTATCACAGCGCCTACATTAGTCCTGGAACACAGTGGGCTCTAAAGAAATATCCAGCCAACTAGTAAACCTTAATTCACAACTCATCTCTAAGGTCATAGTAATTTCCTAAGATTATTAAGACTGGACTGTCCTAAAAAACTAGAAAAGACCTCTTAATGTGGTAACATGATGGCTCTCCAGTCCCTCCTCTATGTTAAAGCACAATAACCTATATAAAAACAAGCTGTATCACCAGCTCATACATTTCCACATGGGAAAAGTGTCATTTTGTTTGTTTTCTTACCAGACCTGGTCAACATGATCAGAATATAAAACAACAGAACCTTTCCCCTGTGGTCATAACTTTCATAATTTTCTCCTCAGTAAGAAGTGCACTAAAAAGGGTGGGGGTGGGGGAGGGTTCTGGTCAGAAATACTCTGCATTAGTTCTCCAGCAAAGCAGCCAAGAATGGAAGGCCCCAGAGGGTACCACTGCATCTTCAGGATGCCTCAGACCCTGTCTCCTGCTCCCATTTGTAGCTCCCAAGAGTCTCAGTTGTTAGTAAAAGCCAGATAATAAGCAGGGTGTGGGTAGCCCACACCTATAATCCCAGCTACTTGAAAGGCAAATCAAAAGTTCCAGACCAATGAAGAAAAGTGAAATTAAGGCATTTGCAGGAAAATGGATAGAACTAGAGACCATTATGTTAAGTAAAATAAGTCAAACTCAGAACATTAAGGGTTATATGTTTCTCTCATGTGGAACCTAAAGAGGAAAAAGGAAAAAACAGGTGGGGATGGATCTTCTAAAATTCAAAGGGAGATCAGTAGAGTAAAAGGACCAAGGGGTTGAGGGTGGAGGGGAATGATATTTGCCAAATCATATTGTGTGCATGTACAAATATGAAATAACACATCTCATCAATATGTACAACTATAATGCATCAATAAAAAAATGTGGGAGCTAGGGGCAGTGGCGCATGCCTGTAATCCCAGCAACTCGGAAGGCTGAGGCAGGAGGACTGTTGAGTACAAAGCCAGCCTAAGCAACTCAGCAAGGCCCTAAACAACTTAGCGAGACCCTGTCTCAAAAAAAACAGGGCTGGGAGGTGGGGGTGAGGGTGGGAGTGGGGGGGTGTTGCTCAGTGGTTAAGCACCCCTGGGTTCAATTACTGGGCTAGAGATGTGGCTCAGTGGTTAAGCGCCTCTGGGTTCAATTACTGGAACCAAAAGGGTGGCAGGGGGTGAGGTTAGTGGCGGGGGAGGTTTGGGTTCCAGGCCAGCCTGGGTGACTATAAAATTTTTCAAAAGGATATAGCTCAGTGGCAGAGCACTTGCCTAGTGTGTGCAAGCCCTTAGATTCAATCCCTTGTACCACTGAAAAAGAAAAACTTTTTTTTTTAATGTTTATTTTTTTTAGTTGTAGGTGACAGAATATCTTTATTTTATTTTTATGTGGTGCTGAGGATCGAACCCAGTGCCTTATGCATGCTAGGCGAGCACGCTACCACTGCGCCATAATCCCAGCCCCGAAAAAGAAAAACTTAAAGATCTATTATTCCCATTTCTGAAACCAAAGTAAGTCATTAGAAACTGAAAGCTCTGGCCAGGCACAGTGGCGCACTATGCCTGTAATCCCAGAAGCTCAGGAGGCTAAGGCAGGAGGATCATGAGCTCAAAGCCAGCTTCAGGAAAAGCAAGGCACTAAGCAACTCAGTGAGACCCTGTGTCTAAAATACAAAATAGGACTGGAGTGTGGTTCAGTGGCTCAGTGGTCAAGTACCCTTGGGTTAAATTCCTGGTCCAAAACAGAAAAACTGAAAGCCCTTCCTTTAAAGATTCAAAAAACAAAAACAAACTTTCTTTTGGAAGGGAAAAATAGATCAGGAAATAAGCTGTCTGGTATGGCAAGCACTGAAGATGAATGTTCTTTGTAATAAATGTAATCTTTACATATTCAAGTCATAGTTTCACCTTAATTAAACACCCTGACCTTGCCTGGGAACCTCATTAATACTGTCTTCAATCTCACAGACTGTTTCTTGTCTTCATCTTGAAAATGCTCCCTCTTCTACAATTACCATAGTTGTGAAAGTACGAGGCAAACAAGGCCACTGCAAAAGGCTGGCAGGTAAAGAAAAGATAACTACTGTGCACAGTCATTAAGAGTCTACTTTAAGGGGCTTGGGACATAGCTCAGTTGGTAGAGTGCTTGCCTCGCATGAACGAAGGCCCTGGGTTCAATCCCCAGCACCGTACCCCCCCAAAAAAGAAAAAAAGGCTACTTTAATGGAGAGGAAGGGACTTGCAGGATCATGAGGTCATGAGGTGCAGGCACACAACTACAGAAACCAGATACCTGTCTGGGACACTGCAAGTGCTCTGCTGGGAAGAGGTGAAAGTGGGCGCTGGTGAAGGGCTGTTATTCGCATAGGTTGTGGGGGTATCAGGCCACGGAGAACACTAAGGACAGAAACAGAAATAAATTAATGATATACCTTTTAAATAGTAGAAGAAAAACTTTTGATTTACTCTCTAGTCTGACCAAATGCAAGATTCTAAAATGAAAGACACCTGATGCATACCAAGTACCCTCAAAGACACATGTCAAGTTTACCCTGTGTGGCAAAGAAAAATTTTACCTGCTGTGTGCGTCTAGACAATGATTAATCTTAGAGAAGACCTGAAGTGATGACAACAGCAAAAATTCATAAAAGCATTTAAAATATATACTTAGGTATAATTTGTTTTCAAGAGCTTTGTCAGTTCCCCAAAGGGTATCTACCAAGGTTTAAAAATAGCAGAAACGAAAAGGATTCATAAGCAACATCTGACATCACATAATGACTTGGACAGTGGCTGTGTCCTACTAGGTCTCCATTTGCCCTATTCCCCAAGGAGCAGCCTCACCAGTGCCCATTTGCTTCCTTGATATCTCTTAAGATTAATAATTTCCAAATAAGATTAGACAGGCCAAGCAAAGTATATCAACTGTGTATGGCACTGCCCTCTGCCTCTTCCTATCCATCCATATGTACGTATTTATATTTTCTGAAAGGGATATTGTGGGCTTAAATAGTCCTCAACCCTAGGTAAAATTCTGACCAGAGACAGAGCAAAGATACAAAAACACACTATTAAATTAGGAGCTGAAAAAGCCAAAGTCAAAAGCACAATGAGCAGGCCACAACAGCCTCAAATAGAAATCTCAAACCCAAGGAAGGAAGGAATCTATTTCACCCCACAGGTACTCCTTCTACAGCTAATCTGTTGGGGATGTTTGCTGATTTCAAGAGACCTCGTTCATAATCACCATTCTCCCATTTTACACAAGAAGGGTATCACATCCAACCACAGCCCTGGGGTTAAGACACCAAAGCCAAGCAAAAGACTATTAGGTGGGGCTGTGGCTGTGGCTCAGTGGTAGAGTGCTTGCCTCGCATGCGTGAGTCACTGGGTTCGATCCTCAGCACCACATAAAAATAAATAAATAAATAAAGATATTGTGTCCATCTATAACTAAAAAATATTTAAAAAAAAAAAAAAAGACTATTAGGTGGTTTTCAATTAGCTGGCATATACTAAAATAATCTAAATACAAAAAGGTACGTTATTGGAATTTTTACAGATGAGAGTACCAACTCTTTAATGACACTGCTGAAAGAAAAATTTATCAAAACAGTTTCTCCTATTTAAAAATCTAAAAGCCATGTTCTATCCTGTCTCATCATTCAAGATATAGTTCCAATTAATACTTTTATTTGGTAATTTCTCATCACAATTTATATAACTTGTTTTAACAAACCGATACTTCTCATTTAAAATTTTAAATTTCTTGACTAAGTTAAGGCTCTATGGTCAAAGGAAAATTTAAAAATCAAATTTGCATTTGTAAAACTTTATTCTAAAGAAATAATTAGGGTGATCATTAAAAAGACCTTCAGGCTCAAAACATTAACCAAGAAGGAAGGGGAGAAAAATTCTGCCCTTAATTCTTCCCTTTTAGTTATATCTTAAATTCCAGATTTAACTAAAGATCATGAAATTTTATTTTTCTGTAGTATACAGAATATACAGGATGAACTTCAAAAAGTAAATGTCATAGTTTTATCTTAAATTATATTCACCATGACACAAAATTGACTCCTTTTTCAACAGTTCAAATTTATGATGAAAACTGTCAGTGACAACTTGAAAATGTACAAGGAATATATCTTTTTCCAAATTCTTCTGCATAGCAAAGTATCAAGACCACTTGTGTGAAGGAGTTAAGACACAGGCATTCTGCGGGCACAAAGTAAGGTTTGCCAATGGTAAAGGGTCTAAAGTCCATATCTGACACGCATCAAAAGCATGGATACACAAAAAAGAGAAATCCTCTAACCTTCTTAACAACTATCCAGTTATGTACTCCCTCAAAAATGGGAAAAACTGCAATTATTACCACCAGACAGCTTTACTAAACCTCTGGCATGGCATACCCATTTCACTTTAATTGACATTTTACACCACAACACCCACTTTTTAAAAACTAAGGCCTTTGTTTTTCTTTCCATCTTACAAATTATCACCTCCTCAGTTTATAAGACTCTATGAGCTCCTTGCCATATCTAATCATAATCACAAGGGTCAACACTCACTGTCACCTCCACTACCTGGAAGATTTTCCTGCCACACCATCCTCCTTGCCCAATACAAAACAACACAGCATAGCACACACATCTAAAAAATGAAAATTTTGTATTAAAAACTCTCTCCCATATTTGTTTTCATGATTACTGTCAGCTTTTTGAGGAAATGAAGCCATGATAAGCTTCAAGTTAGTTTGACAAAGTAAGTTAAAGAGGCCAAATTTATTCACGCTCCCTACACAAAACTTTCACTTTTACATATTTAGATTCTTTTAATAGTACAGGAGGAGTGCTGCTTTGTTTTGTTTTTGTGGTAATGGGAATCAAACCCAGGGCCTCATACATGTTAGACAAGCTTTCTACCATTGAGCTACATTGCCAGCCCAATAACACTTAAAATTAAGCAATGCTGGGCTGGGGCTATAGCTCAGTGGTAGAGCGCTTGCCTAGCATGCATGAGGCACTGGATTCGATCCTCAGCACCACATACATATAAACAAATAAAATAAAGGTATAAAAAGTACAATAACATTAAAAAAAATTAAGCAATGTTCCTGAACACTATAATGCATAAAGGCACTAGAATTAACTGACTCATATAGTTCTAGTTTCAGTACACTGTGAATGAGTACCTCCCCAAGTAAATTAAAAAGAATGACCACCCACTTAAGGCTATAAAAACTGGCAGGCCTGATGTGAGCCAATCAAAGATTAGTAGACATGCTAAGAGTTTTGTTGTATAGCACCTGGGTACCAACATAGTAACTATCCAGTGTGGGATCATTTCATCAGCACCTTTTAGATTTTAACAGTACATCCGGACATCCCTTTTTACTGAAAGCCAAATACAACTATCCAAAAAACTATAAGCAATATTGGCCTTCCTTTGTAGGCATCTGAAGAATATGAAAGAATTGCTGCAGACCACCTTTTTTGAGGTATTAATCGGTAACCTGCTTTTTAAAATTGGTTTCTAAGATGAGTTCAAACCATCCCTCGAAGCATCTTACCCAAACCAAATGCAGCCAGGGCAGCAAGCAACACACTAGGAAGATGTGAAATCCCAGGCCAGTGAACTGCTGACGTTTTGCATACTTTAGACTTGAGTTAAGAATCATTAAAGATTTCCCAACAACTTTCTCATCTTCAGATTAGCTCAGGGCTGTAACAGATTTCTTTTATTTATGAATTACCATTTAAGTTAGATAAATGGTTTATAACAGGAGTGGGAAAGTGAGTTGAGTTACCAGGATTTCCCCAAAGAAATCTACTAGGAACATTTATGGATCTTCATCTGGGGAATCAGAAGAGGATAAAAACATAAAACTGGAGAGGCAAGCATTTTGGGAAAAGAATATTTTAGTGGTTCCAAAAATCTTTGATTTTTAAAAGCCCAGTTAAAGAAGATGCAACATGTGTGCTCCCTGTGGCACTAGGATGTGTACGTTTTCAGTATGATTCCATGAAAAAGCATTTAGAACACTTTTACTCAATGCTTTAAGCTGGAAACAAGGTTCCTGTGATGGTGCCTGTGACAGACTTTCAAAATCTACAATTAATCATAAATGTATGTAGGAGAGTGAAAAATCCATTTTTGGCACCTTAATAATGTGAACATGCAACAATGAATAGAGTACTCATTAATATATGATACCAGTTTTTTAAAAATTCTTTAATGCTACAGGTATATGACTGATCTAAGTTTGCATAACAAAATAATCCTTTGTGGGCTATTATATGAAGAGCTGTGTCATGAAATAAAGATCTGCTCTACTTAACCTGACAAAGCTGATACTCAACCAAAAGCCTCCTGATTGCATGTTGAGGAGACCCAGGTCTAAGTGTAGTGAGGTGTACTACTTTAACCTGAAGCATTAAGTCACAGGTCAGGTGCCAAGAGGAAGCACTAATGCAGTCAAAGATTTTTTTTTTCTACCAGTGCTGCCAAATAGGCTTTTAGAAGCACAGACAGACACATATTCTTACACTGCATGCAGGGAAATGTGACATAGAATATTGCACATGTTAATGTCAAGCTTGCTGCCATCATTTAAATATCCACAAATTTTTCTTATCAGGTCTACACAAGAGAAAGCAAAAAATTTTTAATTACACAAAAATGATAACTATCTTAAAAATAACTATTTAAATAAAGAAATTATTTCCAATTAATTTCAGTGCTCTTGGAGGAGGTGTGTGTGTGAAGGAGAAAGAGGGAAGGGAGGGAAGGGGGAAGGAGACAAGGAGGGAACACAAATCTCTGGGTGTATTCTTTTTCCCTCCAAAACCACCCGATATGGTCAACATTGTTTTTGCTTTGTCTTAAAGTGTTAGATTTAGGAAATTTTCCTCAGTGAGGAACAAACAGAAAGCAAGAAGTCTAAACAAAAGCAAATTAAATCAAGACATGGACATCAAAAACAATTTTGGTTTTACTTTTCAGTGGAAGTTGGTCCTATATCTAACACTGTACAAGGCTTCTTGCACAATGAAAAGAGAAGCAGAAGTCCCTTACACTGCCTCGCTTTGCCAGAGAATCACCGTAGTCTGCTGGCAAAGTCCGCTTGCTGGACTTTTTCTGCTCATGTTCAACTGCATCTTCAATTATAGGCTCAAGCCTCATCTGGACAAACACCAAAGATTGGGATCAATGTCTTTTCATTATACAAAGAAAGATCTAATACCCTGTTTCATGTCTCTGCAGTCCAATTAAACAAATGTATGACTAGCAGGATTCAAAGTTAAAGAAAATGCAAAACCCCAGCAGTGACAAAAATTGGACATTCTAGGCCCCAATTTAATCTCTTGCCAACTTCAAGGTTTTAAGGTCTGTTTCTGAGACCTGATTGGGATTTCAGCATCTTCATTCAAAATCCCACCCACAAAACTAATCCATAAAAATCCCCCAATTTAAATATTTCCCTACAAATTTCTCAAAGAATATCATGTTGTTCTACCACCCAATCTTTCCCAACCCCTTTGTTGTGAAACTTGTCTGAGAGGTAGTGCTAATACGCAAACCTCTGCTTCTCTTCCAAAATTAAATGCCACATCACATTACCTCTGTGAGGATTGTGGTATCATAGGACGGCTGATATTTTTCTTTTTCATGAGCTGTTCTCTTTTCCATCTTTTCTCGGTCAGTTTTTTGTTTTCTGTCTGCACCTTTAGGCTTAAAAACAAAACAGATTATTTCATTCATCATACTGTAAACAGCTTTAAAAGCAAAACTGAATCCTAATTACTGACAGCCTGGTTTCTCTTACCTTAAAAACTTTAATTTGGCAACTAGCCGAGTGAAGATGATCTGTGTATTCTCCATTTTCATTCTGCTTAAAAGTGTCAACCTGGATCCTGAAAGGTACTCCCTTTTCACCTCCATGTTTCCGTGGAGTAAATTCTGTGCTGATACAGTGTACCTAAAAAACAAAGCAAGATGAAGTGGTTTCAAAGCACCTATTCAGTTCTCTGTTAGACAGTATGCCACTAGCACACATTCAAGAACCTTTAAAACTCCCACATATTATCAAAATTCCCTCTCATGAATTTCCCTAGCTTTTAATACATCCTGTGTTTTAGAAATCCAATGAGTAGCTCTGGACTTGCTGAGAACAACTCTTCCCCCATTATAATCTCCCTCCTCTAATGCAGGACTTGAAGTTACAATGGCTTCCTATACATGTCACCTACCTCCACCCTGAACAATATGCTGCTCTCAGACAAAAGGTTCTAAGCTCTGCTCAATCCACAACAATTCTTACTTCATCATTCTGAACAGTCAATTGTTTGTCCTCTACTGCCATTATCCATATTTTAGACAGCCAATCATCTTACTGTGGCCCCTACACAAACACATCAATCTGTGATACTTTGCCTGGGGAATTTCCACAGCCAAGAAAGCCTACTCATCTTATATCCATCTAAATTATTCAGGTCAACCCTTCAAAATCTATTCTGGACTCTGAAGCAATGTTCATCTTCCACTCTCACCTGAATGCCAGCTTGGGAAAACAGTTTTAGAGTACCACACTATGATCATTTTTGGTTGCTACATACACGTACCATCTTCAAATTACTTGCAATGTGAAAACAGATTTCTACAATATGACGTATAACTGCACAACCCAAGATTCTGTTGTGATCAACAACCCAAGGTGGTGTTATCACTCTTGTTCACTGCATAAGTGGTTATCCTACTAGACAAGCATCAGCAGCATGAAAAAATATTCAGTTAGTGTCAACCATGCCCCAATGATTATTAATAGATGAGGAATATTTGACAGACCACCAAAATGTAAAATACTAATGATTACATCAATTAATTTATTTATTTTAGTACTGGCTGAACCCAGGGGTGCTTTAGCACTGAGCCATGTCTTTAGCCCTTTTTATTTTGGCACAGGGTCTAACTAACTTGCTTAGGGCCTTGCTAATTTGCTGAGGCTGGCCTCAAACTTGCAATCCTCCTGTCTCAGCCTCCCAAGTCACCGAGATTACAGTGACTTATAATCACCGTAAAATACAAATGAGCAGCAAAATACAAATGATTCTTTACAGTTGATATGATCCCTAGCCTACTTAGACTGCTCAACAATTAAATGTTTCCTCTTTTCTGTAGAAAGATTGCCTACTCAGGAGTTTATATTGCACCACTTACAAATCTGAACATACTATTAGAATTATAGCTTTTTAATTAATATATAATAATTATATTATAATGTTACTTTTAAAAAATTTATCTTTTCAATATACATGGATGGATGAACTATGTCTGGAGTTTGTTTTAAAGTGTGCCAATAATAATTCTAAAAGAGAAAAAACTACTAACTGGTGAAGCCAGGCGAAGGGTACATGGAGAATTCATTCTATTTGTGAAGATTTGAAAATTTCAGTATTAAAATGTTTTAAATAATGCTACCAAGAATTTTAAAACTTTTCAATTTTTTTAAATAGCAGTTTTTGTTCATTAAAAATAATGAAAATCTTTATTACTGACTACTAATGGTAAAAATAGGATTTGAATAGTCTTGGCATTATAAGAAAGTCTTTTTCTATATTATGATAAATTTAGTAGCTTAAATCCATTTTAATTGTGTATGTTAAAAAAAATCCCAGGCACAGTGGTGCATGCCTATAATTCCAGCGATTTGGGAGGCTAAGGCAGGAGGACTGCAAGTTCAATACTAGCCTCAGAAATTTAATGAGGCCCTAATTAACTTAACATCCTGTCTCAAAATAAAAAACAAAAAGGACTGGCAATGTGACTCAGTGGTTGAGTGCCCTTGGGTCCAACCCCCAGTACAAAAAATAACATTTTAAAATAACATTTACAAATAACATTTTAAAAAATTCAATTTCACCATGATAGGTCAGTATGCTTCTAATGTAAAAATCCATACCTGAATAAAAGCAGACGTGCGTTTTGCAGGGTCCCACAGAAATTCAACTGCGTTTAACTGGCTTGGATTTGTCCTCGTGTCGATTATTCCCACAGACATTGGAATATCTGTATTTTGAAAAGAAATTACATAAAAATGCATTCATTTTAAATAATTAAAAAACTTACAACTTGAGCTGGGTGTGGTGGCGCGCCTGTAGTCCTGGCTACTCGGGAGGCAGGAGGATCACTTAAGCCCAGGAGTTCAAGGCCAGCTTGGGCAACATAGTGAGACTTCGTCTCAAAAAACAAAAAACAAAAAACTTACAACTTACTATATTATGTTCTAAGAAAATAATCATATCCACGTTGAATCTTTTCCCTCAGTGTTCTCTGTGGTCAACCTTTTCTTCAATATCAAAATCCATCTAATAAGAATGACAGTTTCACCTACTATGGTTTGTGTTTCATTTTAAGAATACAATGGATGGGGCCAAATGAGAATTATATAGTTTCAAAATCATAAAATGCCTGGTTCAGTTCAGTACCAAAAAAACACTTCACATTTTAAATATAAAACAATCCTCAAGGCACAGGATTTACTAATACCAAAACTCTCTCTATACAATTAATCACACATGGTGCCAACACATTAATGGGCATGGCTAAACAACACCTTCATCTACATGGTCTTTTGACCACCACCTGTACCTAAATCAAGAAGTCTGTCTCCTGGGCGATTCCACTTCCAACCTTCAAGTTGCTGATGCTCTGTATATTGTAGCCGTCTGTCATGGAATACAACCCTTATGATGCTCTATGGAATAAGTGGGGAAAATGAGTACTTTTAAACCACTCCAGCTAAAATGTAAAGGCATTTACACTTCTTAAGTAGTAACCTATAGTAGAAGAGCATAAAAAATCAGATTCTGCTTAAACTTTCCATAACTAAGCTTTTCCATTCTGGTATACTTTATATTCTTTTCACCTTATTTGGTGAAAAATTTTTAACTCAAAGTAAGAAGCATAAATAAAAAGGAAACTTAGATATAAATTTTATAAAATAATTTGATATTCAAAATCAATAGTATTAGTGATTTAAAATTAGCAAGCAAGAATGACATTTCTTTGAAGAAAATGTCAGAAGCATATAGGCATTATGAAAATGAAGAGGTATTATAAACAGAGATAAGAGAATACCAAATGCAATGGTAAAAGTGTGTTAATTTAAAGTAATAGTTAATCACTGAATTTCTCTGAAAAGACAACTGGTAAAAAAATAAGTAAAATAAAAACAAAACTCTCCATTTCCCCCAGAGAAAACCCTAATTGCAAAATTCATTCTCAACTATTTAACCTGAGATTATCTCAGGTAAGCAAAGTTGGGGGGGGGGTGTAAATTTTAGCTGAACACTCAAATTCCTAGGAGAAGTTTTAATTCTACTCCACAAACTCTAGGCCAATCCTCTGCTCTTCACCTATAGGTTTGGGATGCCAACTGTTTCATCTCAGAAAAAGAATGACAAATGATCAAAATGCACTTAGGCAACAGATTTGAACTAATTAATGTTTCTGAAACTAATAAAATAAGACAATTATATTTTCATAGACTATTGATTTGAACAGGAAATGATTTGTTGGCAATACATACAAATACTACTTTAGTACCCCTGCTTTCCCCACTCCTTAAATACTATCCAAAACATGACTGATACTTTGAAGGGTACCACTTGAAAGTAATAAATTGTTTCTTAGAGATAGTTTTTTTTAAAAAGGCTGAGTCAGTAGTTAGAAACAACATGAGAGAAACCTGCTGGCTCAAGTGCCACCCTAATCCATACCCATCTTCCCCACCTGCACCCACATCTGTGGGCCTGAGCAGGCAATCCACATGCACCCTCTTTACACCACCTCCTGCCTGCAGCAAAGCTCTTATAGCAATAGTACATGGTTGGTGGTAGGCCCTGTGTTTTAGAACCAACGCCAGTGGTTCAAATTCGCTAGCTAGTTTCTCTCAGAAGAAAGCATTAACACATAAAATGTTATGACTTCGATTCTTCCATGTTCAGTAATAACCAGACTAAATCCACAAATTAAGAGGACAATAATATGGTACTACATGATACTATACATGGTATTAAGATATTAGACTTATGAAATTGTAGTACACCCCATTCCAGAAAGTCACACTAAAATAGTACAGTAAGGAAGAAGAAGAGGACCTTAGTTAAGAAAAAGCAAGATGTAAGAGGAAACTCAAAGGAAAGTGAGAGTGAGTTCTGATTAAAAGGAAACCGACTATACCTATAGAACTAGCAATGAATGAATAGGCCCTACCAATAAGAGAAAAACAGAATAAGCAGAGAAAGCACTTCACTGAACAAGTTCATCACAAAAAGTTTCAAAGAATCTTTAACAACATATCATTTGATTCCAAGACCTCTTCTAAATTTAAGTAGTTACAATGAAAGCCATAGGGCTAGTAAATAAAACTCTAGAAGTTGTTAGTGTATTTTAGGAATCCTCTAAGGATGTGATTTCTAAGAAACTCATCATATAATCCTTGGTAATAGCAGAGAGTAGCTCTGAATCCCAGGCAAGCTCTCAGGATATAAGTGGATGTATTCTGGCACATCCAACAAAAATCAGACAGGTGGCTTATCAAATTGAAGATAAGCTGAAAGTAAAACTTCTTAAAATTAACCCCTTTCAATCAGTGGGCTGTTTATATATGCTACTATGAAGTTAGTAAAACATTCACTAAGTTTATAGCTAACTGGTTTTTCTACAGTTAATAGTTTATTATCTCTAGCCAAGTGCAGCTCACACTTGTAATCCCAGCACTTTGGGAGGCTGAGACAGGAGAATTGCGAGTTCAAAGCCAACCTCAGCAACACTAAGGTGCTAAGCAACTCAGTGAGACCCTGTCTCTACATAAAACACAAAATAGGGCTGGGGATGTGGCTCAGTGGTTGAGTGCCCCTGAGTTCAATCCCTGGTAACAACAACAAAAAAAGAGTTTATTATCTCATGATGAAGTGTCACTGTTGCCTTTTTTACCCTTCATTTCTTCATCTGTATTAGTTCTGAGCATTAGTTGCTTTTTACATGTTTTAATTTGGAAGTAAATCCAAGAAAGATGAACAACTTAATTAACCCTGCTATTATAAGTTAATCTGAAAGGTATTTTAACTAGCTCGCCAAAAGTATTTTAAACACTAAATCTCACCTATCAGACTAGCTATTTCTAAATCTTACCATGTATTGAAAGAATGGCCCTAGAAAGCCAATTTGTTTTCACTGATAAAAGACAATGATAACTGCTTGAGAATTGCCTTCGGTGCTTTGCTGAAAACAATTTGGGCATTTGGTCTGGATATCAAATTTATTATATTCTCCTCAGAATACCAAACAGTCATGAATGATGAACTGAGTTAAAACTACAAAATAGTAAATTCCACAAATTTACTATGTGTATTGTACATACCCACCAAAAAACAAAACAAAACCCAAGGGGAATAAATGAAACAAAATCAGCAAATCGTTGATAACTAAGTTGGTAGAACATATCATTAGAACTCATGACAGATACAGATGTATTTCTCACATACTATTTCATGAAAACCATATGTAGATTCATTGTACCATTCTCTATACTTCTAGGTATGTTCAAATTTTATCATGATCAGAGGATAAAACAATTGTTCTAACATTTTTGGATCTAGTTTTAAACACAGGGCAAAGTCCTATTCAATTTTATTGCAGATCTACAATTAAAACAATTTTTCAACCTTATTACATCGATACATTTTTTTAAAAAACAACATGTTACAGTCATCAAATTTAACTTTCAGTGACAAAAGAATATACCCCATTTCCCCTTTTAAAAAAAGTGTCACTGAGGCTAGGGTACAGTTCACTGGAAGAACACTTGCTAGCACATTCAAGGTCCTGGGTTCAATCTCCAATACCAAAAAACCAAACAAAACAAAAACAAAAACAAAAAAAACCTTGGTTGAATTTAAACCAGGTAGGGTACAAATGGCAAACTAGCCCAAAAGTGACCTTGGAAGCAACAAGCCAACTAGGACCAGAAGATACATTTCTAACTTCCTAGATAATGGGACCTGAGAGCTATTAGTTCGGTTCCTTGATCAAACTGTGAATAGTTTGTCATTAGAGTCAAACACAGTAGAGCCAATTCAAGTAGAGCCTAATCATTTATGAACAAGGCTGATGACTTTTTTAAACAGTGGATCTAATGGGTGTTTGCCTCAGCCAGAATGCCAAGAAGGCAGTGAAAAACAGATAATCTGACTCATGCTCAATGAGAATGACCACTGATTAGGCAAAGAACAGATACACCCAAGGTGCAGATAGGAACTGTGGGAATGGGCAAATAATCTCCTGTTCCAAGTATATCAGAAGCCCCACGAGTCAGAAGGGGATATCTGGGAGCTCACTGAGTTAGCAAGACAATTCAGCAGAGACCAAACCCCCTATATTTCCCTTATAAATAAGAGAAAGATCAAAGCTTAACCTTCTAAAAGAATGAAACTTCCTGCCCCCAGGAGTGAAATGAGTACTAAAATATCTCATCACAGGCCTGGAGGTGCTGGGCAACTGGTTTTCCCAGTTAGCACATCAAATTTAGACTGCGTATCACCAAGCAGCCCAAGCATCCATTCCCTCCACAAGGCTGCCTTTCCCATGCTCACCCTCTAAAACGACAGATCCACAGAGGGGAGGGTCTTTCCAATGGAATGCCTCTCCATACTGAGGGCCCAGCAGCACCTAGGCCATGACATGCCATTCTGTGGGAAGACGGAAGGATCAGAACTCATACCTGCTGGCCTCTTGCTAACACTCGAAGTTTTGCCTTTCCCCAAATAATCTTCTTCCATAGGCCTTTGCCCTCTAACACTGTGAAATTTATAACAAGCCTTGATGCATGACAGGTAGAGGCTGGAATGACCCATGCTACACAACACCAGAGGGTGCAGGGATGATTCTGAATAAATATCCTAAATGGTTGGCTAATCAATGGCTACACCTTCTATACCTGGGATAACTGACTTCTTCATTCAGATACATGGGTAGGGTAAACAGAGATTCCAAATTTTATTTAATGAAATTTTTAAAAGTCAGATAAAAGGATTTTTAAAGTCTTATATTAACATTTACATTTACTTTTAAAGAGAAGTATACAGTTTCTGTTGAAGTGTTGGGTTTTTTCCTTTTTAACTGTAGCTAACTTTTCTATTGCTCCTTGGTTCTCAAAAACTATTAATTCCCATTTTACAGATGAGTAAACAAAAAATAGCTCAAAAAGTTAAAAGTTTTAATATAGCCATTACTTCTTAAAGTAAAATTTTAAATAACTCTTATAGGAAAATGCTACTTTATTCAATTACTGAAATATCATTTCAGAATAGATTGTCATGGGCAGGGGTGTAGCTCATAGCTCAGTGGTAAAGCAATTGCCTAGCATGCATGAGGCCCTGGATTTGTTCCCCAGCACCAGTTTAAAAAAACAAAAAACAAAAAACAAAAAAACAGCACAAAATGGTTGTCTTACCTTTACCAATTTTCCACTGATCTCAGGCATATCTCCCATTTTCCGATTATCCAACATCCGAATTTCATAAGACTGACCTATTTAAAGAAATTATGTATCAAAAAGAATCCATGTAAATAAAGAACATCACCTGTTCAACATAACTGTATCAGAGTATAAAACTAACCAATGTTAATTTTTTAATTTGTAGAGAAACAAATTCAGGTTGATCTTTCTCTTGCCTAAAAATCACATCTTGCTTTTCTTCTTACATTAATATGAAAGACTGAAGAGTTTTTCTGTTGATTTACTTTAATTTGCTACTCTCTCACAATAAATTTGGGGATAAAATTTTCATACCATAGAATTCATCCTTTTGAAATAGTGCACTGCTTTTTGGTATATTCTGAGTTGTGCAACCATTACCACTAACAATTTTGGAATATTTTCATCACCCTAAAAATAAATCTAAACCCATTAGTAGTTACTTCCTATACTATCACCCCTCTCCCTGCACTCTCCTTGTAACCACTAATCTACTTTTCTGTCTATAAGGATCTGCCTACTTTGGACACTTCATTTAAACAGGAACATAAAATATGTAGCCTTTTTGTGACTGGCTTCTTTTACTTAGCATAACTGCATTCCTTTTTACTTAGCATAACTGCAAAAAATTAATAGTGTACTCCAAATCCACAAAAATGGTTTCTGGATTACTTGTTATTAAGCACTAAAAATAACAGTGTAATTTGGCATGCAGAAAAGTCAGTAAAAATTAAAGAAAGAATGCTTCTAGCAACACATAAAGATCAGATTCTGTAACTACCAGTATAGTATATCTTGTTCGCACTCCTAGAAAAATATACAAAGGTTCTAAATTATATGTAAAAATTCAACAAAGGTTTATCAAACAACTACTAAAATCACTTCAAAGCTGGTGAAGAAAAACAACTACATGTAGTATATTAGTAAGAAATACTCCTTAAATTAATTCAATAGATTAGGTGATCAACACTAAAAACATCTTTTATAGCAAGAGAAATTTCTAAAAGTTAAGCTAATATATAGATTGGAAAAAGAAATTTGCAACAATATGTAACAACAGATCCAAACTCAGAAGACAGTAAGAAATATTTTTAAATAAAGAATATAAATTTGACGGTTTTTGAAAATACATTATGCATTTAAAATTTTATTCAACCTCACGAGAACTTAGGAAATAAAATTTTTTTAAATATTTAATTAAAAATCAAGTGCGGAAGGATGGAGGAGAAATAAAGTCTTATAATGTGGAGAATGTAAACTAATGAAGTCTGCAACTATCAGCATGTCTGACTGGTGAAGATAGACAAACAAAAAAATGAGCCAGGCACAGTGGCTCATGCCTATAACCCTAGCACTTTGGGAGGCTGAGACTAGAGAATTGTGAGTTCAAAGCCAACCTCAGCAACAGTGAGGCACTAAGCAACTCAGTGAGACCCTGTCTTTAAATAAAACACACACACACACAAATGAAAGCGGGATATCATAAAGAGCACTCACAAAATTGCTAACAAATGCCCAGTGTGCTCTGAAGTAAAAAAAGCAAATGAAATGAACATGTGGGTTCACAGAAAAACAAAATACCAAGTTAATCATATTTAAAGATATTCAACCTCCATGAAAGAGTACAAATTAAAACTATACTGAAATAACTTTTCACCTATCCCAGGAGCATACATCCTCAGTTTGGGCTGGCAAGGATAAATGGAAGTCAGTCACTCATATATACTGATTGTACGAACGCGAGTGGTAAGAGGCCACTCTCTGGAGCTACTCTGAAGGTAGGAGCCTAAGGTGAGCTTTCGCTTTCTACTGAATTAGACAGAGTGTTAAGACAAAAAAAAAGATGAGGAGCTGCATGTAGGCCTGTAATCCCAGCATTTTGGGAGGCTAAGACAGGAGAATCATGAGTTCAAAGCCAGCCTCAGCAATGGTGAGGTGCTTAGCAACTCAGTTAGACCCCGTCTCTACATAAAACACAAAATAGGACAGGTGCAGTGGTACACGCCTATAATCCCAGCACTTTGGGAGGCTGAGACAGGAGAATCGCGAGTTCAAAGCCAGCCTCAGCAATGGCGAGGTGCCAAGCAACTGAGACTTTATCTTCAAACAAAACACAAAATAGGGCTGGGGATGTGTACTTGAGTTCAATCCCTGGTACCAAAAAGAAAATGAGGATTACTCCAGATCTTTGGTCAAGGAACTGAAGTACAACTGCCATTTCCTGACATGGTGAAGACAACAAGGATCAAACTTGGCAAAATTAAGAGTTCAACTGAATATATAAAGTTTGAGATACCTACTGGACATCCAAGTTAGTAAACTGATTTACAAACCTGTATCTTTGGGGAAGAGATTAGAGTTATTAAGAAGGGACTTTTCAGCATACAGTTTTACATAAAGCCATTCAAAGACAGAATCACCTAAGGAGTACAGATAGGGCTAAACCACTTGCTGGCATGATGCGAGAAACCCAAAGAAAAACAGCCAATGGGAGGTGAACCAAGTACACAGTGTTCTGGAAGCTCTTTCATTTGGCTGCTAAGGAAGGAGAGAAAACCGGATCACTGGGATTATTGTGTGATCCTCAGAAACTTGAAATTCTCAAGACTGAGAAAAATCAAAGGAAGAAATCCCAATGCTCCTATATTCTTTTGTGTTGTTCTTCCTGGTGAATGAATCTAAGGAGAAACTTCTGTACTCAATACAAACTTCAATCTACTTCCACAAACCGATCTCAATACTTAACACCCCTGTATTAAATCACTCTAAGTGTTTATTTTCATAAAATCAAATGAGGCTTAAAAAAAAAAAAAAGGATCTGTAACACCTGTTATGCTTCCAATGGTTTTCTCAGTGGAAACTATGTATTCTTCAATGGTAATGTCCACTGAATGAACAGACTTTTTTTTTTTTTTTTTTTACATATTTTAATGTCTCCTTTTTTTGGTCTCCTATCCATAATTCTTTTTTAATTACATGACTTCCTGAAACATTAGCCATGGTTCTAACTGAAAAATAAAAGCTGCTCCATGAATAATGAAGCCTAATGTTAACACAATCAAGCCGCAATACTCTACGAAACACTGGTCCTATTTTTAGCTTTACCTTTTGAATTTATCTTTCATGTTTTAATATTTTGCTCCCTTTTGGGCATAGAAACACAAAAGTACCGCCAGAGTTGAAAAATGTAATTGTTTTAAGTTCATGTCCTCACCGGCCTTTGAATATACAGTTAAGTCTAGCTTCCTCACATGGACTCCAGTGCAACATGGAGCCCAAGATGTAATAGCTCCCCCTGGGCTAAGTTTGAAACTTCTAAGATCCTGACACAAAACTTTAATCAGGTAACAATAACCAAAACTACTCGAAAGGCAATCTACTACGGAATAAAATGAAATTAACTAAAAATCTGATTTTTTTCCTGAAGCTTTTAACATTTAACAGAAATTTTAAGCCAATAAAAATGTTATTTCCTAGGGTCTAAGATCTGTTTGCAAAGTAGCTAATATTGGTTAATTAACATTCCTAGCAGAGTATTCTCCAAGTAGAATTTGGCGTCCAAATGAACAGGCGTTTGGGGAGAAACTAGGAGAAAGGTTCTTTTCACTTGAAGATTTAGGTGCTGATCCAGCAGCATCAATGAGCCAATCTGGAATTCAGCAAGGAAATTAGATCAGAAGTTTCATTCACATCATGAAGTGTGGGGTATCAACGATTCAGCCCCCAGATATAACCCAAGGCATAATTTACTGTAGCCAGAAAGTTGCTCAAAGGGAAAGCCAGATATTCAATACTGGGACTACCAGTTTTACTCCACAAAGTCAGTGTCTTAAATCTTATTATGGATTGCTACTTCAGCATAAACAAAGGCAGTTTTTAAACTCTGTACTTCTATAATTCAAAAACACCAAAAAAAAAAAAAAAAAGACAAACTAAGACATCAATCATCAGTATAACTACAAAACTTGTTCCAATTTCTACTTGATGAAATTACTACAAAGAATTTCTCCTTTAATTTTTTTGTTTGTTTTTTTGTTTTGTTTTGGGTACCAGGGATTGAATTCAGGGGCACTTAGCCACTAAGTTACATCCCCAGCCCTATTTTTTACTTTATTTAGAGAGAGGATCTCACTGAGTTGCTTAGCACCTTAAGTAACTTAGTTAAGTAATTTAGCAAAGCCTTAAGTAACTTACTTAAGCACCCCTGGGTTCAATCCCCAATACCAAAAAAAAAAAAAAAAAAGTGATGGTTGAGGGGAAGCCCAACTACTTGACTATTCAAAGTAATAAAATAAAACTGAAGTGTGAGTCCCAGAAATTATCCCCAGCACAATCACCTGAAAGCTTATCAGAAATGCAGATTCTTAAAAAAAAGAAAGAAATGCAGACTCCTGGGCTCTACATCAGACTTATTAAATCAAAAAATAACTGGGGCTGGGCTGTAGCTCAGTAGTAGAGCACTTGCCTTCCATCCAAGTGTGAGGCACTGGGTTCGATCCTCAGCACCACATATGAATACATAAATAAAGCTATTGTGTCCATCTACAACAAAAAAATATTTAAAAAATAAAAAAAAATAACTCTGAGGCACAGGCACAGCACACGTTTTGACAAGCTCTTCAGGTGAATCCAACGCATGCTAAAGTTGGAAAACCACTGCTCTATGTAAAGCTACAAGTATCCAGTCAGTCAATATTCTTTCCAACACAAAGCAATCAAGGGCCTTCCCCTGGGAACATCACCATGCTCAAAATGCTCCAGATAGCAGAGGGGCATAAGCCCCTAATCCCAGCAACTCAGAAGGCTAAGGCAAGTTCAAGGCCAGCCTGGGCAATTTAGTAAGAGCCCCCCCCCACCTCAAAATAAAAAACCCAAAAGGGCCAGGAAAATAGTTCAATGGTAGATCGCCAATGGGTTCAATCGCTAATACTGCAACAATGAGAACTTTTTAATTTTTTTTGCTTTTAGTGGAACTGAGAGTGTAGCTCAAGTGAGAGAGCACTTGCCTAGCATATGCAAGGCCCTCAGTTCTACCCCATCACAAGAAAAACAACAAAAAATCATAAACTCTTCTTAGTAAAACAGTAAAATTCAGCCATCTTTTCTCGGTAACTGAGCAAATGCTATAAAATACATTATGACAAATGTTGCCCCAAAATGCCAAATGGACTAGACTGAAATGATGACTATACATTTGCATCATTTTGTATAGGGTTCATGATGTTATAAGCCATTAAATTTCAAAAGTCCTTTTTAGTCCACATTATCTCATTGTCAATGTTAAAATGAAGGACTAAATCAATCTAAAGCTGTTTAAAGTAAATCGTACTGATTCACTTACAAGTACTCGAAATTCATTAAACATCCACTTGTTTGACCAAACTGTAAATCTTTCCAAAATGTGGAATAGCTCTGGCTCCATTACCATAAATATGCTCCACAAAATACATTTATTTTCACATATATTCATTACACGTGTGTGGAGTAGGCACAGAAGGACTCAGGGTTCATTAGATGACCATTTTAAGAACTAGTTTTGACAAGGCCCTCATAACTTACTCAACTATTTCCCAAAGGAGAGAAATTCAGGTTATATCCTTTTTTGTCTTTAGAAATAACATTACAATGGGCCTGTATAGCTCAGTGGCAAAGTGCATGCTTAGCATGTCTGAGGCCCTGGCACTGCAAAAAAATAAAATAAAATTTAAAAAATTAAGTTAGAGAAAATATCCTCATCCCAACATTGTTTCTTCTGATATTTTTATTCTAAAACATATTACCAAATAAATCCTTAAATTTTTTCCAAATGTGAAACTTGAATTGCAAATAAACTGATTCCCAAATACTAAATGTTAAAAACAAACCGGGCAAGCCGGGCGCGGTGGCTCACGTCTGTAATCCCAGCACTTAGGGAGGCTGAGACAGGAGAATCGCGAGTTCAAAGCCAGCCTCAGCCTCGGCGAGGCACTAAGCAACTCAGTGAGACCCTGTCTCTACATAAAACACAAAATAGGGCTGGGGATGTGACTCAGTGGTCGAGTGCCCCTGAGTTCAGTCCCTGGTACCAAAAATAAAAAATAAAAAAATAAACCGGGCACAGTGGCGCACACCTGTAATCCCAGTGTCTCAGGAGTCTGAGGCAGGAGGATTGAGAGTTCAAAACTAGCCTCAGCAAAAGCAAGGCACTAAGCAACTCAGTGAGACCCTGTCTCTAAATAAAATACAAAATAGGGCTGGGGATGTGGCTCAGTGGTCGAGTGCCCCGAGTTCAATCCCTGGTACCAAAAAAAAAAAATTTTGTCACAATACAGATAGAACTATCTGAAGATAAAGATTCCTATAGACTTAGATTCTAAACTTAAGTATCAAAGTTAGAAATTAAGTCATTTTCCACATTTCAGAATATTAATCACAGTAGTCTAGAATCTATCAATCTTTCCAAAGCTCAAGAAATTAAAGATTCAATTTAATGAGAGTAAAACAATAAGTAAAGAGATGTATAATTCCAAATTTTGCTGAAAAAAATGTATAAACATAAAAACAGGCCAAAACACTTCATTTTCAGCTTTTCTATAATAAACATGTACTATTTGTATAACAATATTCAAATTTTTCAAAAATAATTCTACATTTCAATATAGGTATCCAACAAACCAGTCCTGGATAACAAAGTATCCAAACTGCAAGGAGCATCTCCAAAAAAACCAAAAAACAAAACCCTTATACTTTCCAAAGGTAAACTCTACATGGTACATGAATAGATAAAATTTTACATAATTTATTTAACTACAGACTCCATGGTGTAGCTCAAGTCTATTTTCAGCACAAACCTGTGTCGCGTCCAAGACCCACATGGCTGACTGGACTTCTGATTCATTCTCAAGTTCCATATTGAAACCAATGTCCCTAGAAATAACTGACATCCTTTCCTATTTGCTTCTCCTTTGGATAATTTCTGAAAACCCTGTGATAAATCTTACTCCACAGACCCTCTTAACGGAAATCAGTTTCCACAAAGTATTATTCTGTTGGCTTACAGTAAAATTCTACAATTTTCTTTAATATTATCAAATTTAAGAAAAAATTACTGCCAGCAATCTAGGCTAAAATGCCAAAACATTTATTTTGGATTTTTGTAAATTCTTACATGTCAAAATATGGTATACCCATACCAACCTTGATTCAAGTAAGTGAGTGTTTCATCATGCAGTTTTACTGCCGGTGATGTGGCAGCACACATCACATATTGAAAGGGTGGGTGTTTCGTTTCACCATCCAATGGAAGGCTGGGATCTTCCTGCTTGAAAATGGGCAATGCCAACACATCACTGAAAAGCAAAAAATTGAAACTGACCTTACTTTGGATGTAGAATATTTAAAAGCATATAAACATTTAGGGATCAATTCTTTTAGATTTTGAGATCAGAAGTAATACATGCAGCGATGGCGCTGTAGCTCAGTGGCAGAGCACTTGCCTAGCATGTGTGAGGCCCTGGGTTCCATCCTTAGCACCACATAAAAATGAAACAAATAAAGGCATGCTATCCATCTACAACCATAAAAAAATTTTTTTTTAAATAAAAAGTGATACATGGAATAAAATAATTGTTGATGCTAATCTGGCTCCCCAAGAAGACAGTATTAAACAACCCTCCTCTAATGAGAAAGGCAAGAGTTAGGAGAATTTAAAAAGAAGTAGTTGGTGCAGGGGCAACTACTGCAACTCACTGGCATAATGCTTACTTAGCTAGCATGCACAGGACCCTGCATTCCATGCCATTAAGACATTAAAATAAAATTATTAAAAATGGTAAAGTTAAATTTTACCATTTTTATATAATTTTAATTTTTAAAATTATTTAAAAATGGTAAAGTTCAGATTATTTCTATTGGGGTAGGGGGAGAACACAAGTCAAGAATACATAGCTACCTGTTTTAAAAGGCAGAACTAATACTGTTGCCAAAGGTAGGTCACAGTAGCACCACAGAATTACAAAGAAGCATTGACTAAAATGGTACTTTATTAAATTTGCTTGCTAGGCCTGGCTGATGCTCAGAATAAAGCTTCATGTCTAGTCCAACACAATGGCTTCTTCTGGAAGCAAACAGTAGCGATAAAACAACTACTATTTTTTCTCCCAGGAATACTTTTCAGAATTGACTAGGAAGAGGATTCAAGGATCTCCTGTGGCTCTATTAGTTCTGTTAACCTAATGGTTAAACACATATGCATGTGTTTGCTTTGCTCTTGTGCTTGTTTTAACAGTTTTACTGAGATACAACTAACATGCCATAAAAAGCATACTTTTAAAATATAATTTAGTGGGGCTGGGCTTGTAGCTCAGCGGTAGAGCGCTTGCCTCACATGCGTGAGGCCCTGGGTTCAATCCTCAGCACCACATACAAAGCAATGAAATAAAGACATTGTGTCCATCTATAAAAAAAAAATGCATATATATATAATTTAGTGGTTTTACTATACTCAAAAGAGTTGTGTGACCATTACCAATATCTAATTCCAGAATATTTTCTTAAGTCAAAAAGAAATCTCATGGGGCTGAAGTTGTGGCTCAGTGGTAGAACGCTTGCCTGGCAAGCATGAGGCCCTGGGTTCGATCCTTAGCACTGCATATAAATAAATAAAAATATAAGATCCAGGGCTGGTATTGAAGCTCAGTGGTAGAGCACTTGCCTAGCATGTGAGGCACTGGGTTTGATTCTCAGCACTGCATATAAATAAATGAATAAAATAAAGGTCCATCAACATCTAAAAAAATAAAAGATCTATTGACAACTAAAAAATATTTAAAAAGAAAACAAATTTCATATCCAACAGCAGTCCCTCACCATCCCTATCCCCCTAACCCAACCCCTGACAACTAGATCCACTTTGTCTCTATTGATCTGCCTATTCTGGACATTTAATGCAAATGAAATCATAATTACATGGTCTTTTGTGATTGGATTGTTCCACTTAGCAGGTTTTCAAGATCCATCTATGTAATAGCATGTATCAGTACATTACTCCTTTTTATGGATTCATTTCATTGTACAGACATACCATATTCAGTTATCTGTTCATTGTGTAAGAACACCTGGGTTGTTTCCATTTTCTAGCTATTACAAATAATGCTATAAATATACTTCAATGTTTCTGTGTAGACATGATTTCAATTCTCTTGGGTACATACCTATGAGAAGAATTACTACCCAAATTATTTTCCAAAGCAGCTGTGCCATTTTATATTCCCATAATAAATGGAGGGTGACCGCTTTTTTTTTTTGGTACTAGAGATTGAATTCAGGGGCACTCGACCACTGAGCCACATCCCCAGCCCTATTTTGTGTTTTATATAGAGACAGGGTCTCACCGAGTTGCTTAGTGCCTCACCGTTGCTGAGGCTGGCTTTGAACTCGCGATTCTCCTGTCTCAGCCTCCCTAAGTGCTGAGATTACAGGCTTGCGCCACTGCGCCCCGCTGAGGGTGACTGCTTTTAAGATAATTCCCTGAGGTACATTTAAATGCTGCTAACTTTTCCAGGTTCATTCTTCAATAAGAAGTAAAATAAAATCAGTAACAACAAAATATTCAAATGAATAAATACTATTTCAATTGCAATAGCAGCAACTTGTCTGAATTGGTTCTTTTTCAACTCAGATACTTGGGTAGCTCATTTCAATTAAATTTAATTCAAAAACAAAAGGTGGAAACAAATGAAATAGAAGAGAAACCCTGGGAGAGAACATTTCTACTTGCATTCCCCCACCCCACATGCATTTCTGTTAAAGCTCTGCACAGATTTTTTTCAAAGACACCAAAATACCTAATTCACCTCCTCCTCTTTATTATACCCAGGAAATCATCAAAACACTCCTAAGGACACAAGACCACAAACTTAGCAATGATCCTGAACTCTCCCATGGCTCCCAACCTGCCCACAGAGTTCTCCTCATTGCTGTGACCTTAAGAGTTTTAGCCTGGCACGATGGCGCAAGCCTGTAATTACAGCACTTAGGGAGGCTGAGACAGGAAAATCGCAAGTTCAAAGCCAGCCTCAGCAACAGCAAAGTGCTAAGCAACTCAGTGAGACCCTGTCTCTACATAAAACACAAAATAGGGCTGGGGATGTGGCTCAGTGGTTGACTGCCCCTGAGTTCAATCTCCAGTACCAAAACAAAAAAAAAAAAGAGTTTTAGCCCACCTAGTTTCCTACCTTTGGGGCAGATACAAAAGATTTTCAGATTTCAAATGGTAGTATTAAAATCAGAGTAGCTCTCTTTATAAAAATCCTAATAGCCAAAATGGCTCTAGGACAGATAAAAATATACAGTATATTCTTACATCATATACATGCAAGTATTTTAAATCCTCAGTGAAAAAGAATGAAAGGTATAACTGATAATATTAATTAATTAATGAAAAATGATGGACAATAGTTTTAGGATTTCAGTGCTTATTGCTAAGGCTGATGATCAAAATAAGATGACAACATAAGAATGGCTATTTATAAATAAATTTACATATGGGAAATTAAATTTTCTATGCTTCAGACCCTAGAAGAAAACCACATTTTTATTCACTTGGCTATAACCTTGGTGAGCCACAGAGGAAATACCATGCTCACAGTAGGTGCTAAATGATTCTTGAACAAACTTAACATATAAATACATAAAGATCCCTGTAATCCCAGCACTTAGGGAGGCTGAGACAGGAGAATCGCAAGTTCAAAGCCAGCCTCAGCAACGGTGAGGCGCTAAGCAACTCAGTGAAACCCTGTCTCTACATAAAACACAAAATAGGGCTGGGGATGTGGCTCAGTGTTCGAGTGCCCCTGAGTTCAATCTCTAGTACCAAAAAAAACCCCAAAAACATAAAGATCATTTGCTATTAAAATCCCTATGGGCACAGTGACCAATGCCTGTAATCCCAGCATCTTGGGAGGCTGAAGGAGGAGGACAAAAGTTCAAAGCCAGCCTCAACAACTTAGCAAGACCCTGTCTCAAAATAAAATATAAAAAAGGGCTGGGGAAGTGGCTCAGTGGCTAAGTGCCCCAGCACCAAAAAAATTCAATTTTTTTTTGTTGTTTGTTTCCTTAATTAAAAAGAAATCAAGCCAGGCACGGTGGTGCAAGCCTGTAATCCCAGCACTTAGGGAGGCTGAGACAGGAGAATCGAGAGTTCAAAGCCAGCTTCAGCAACAGCGAGGCACTAAGCAACTCAGTGAGACCCTGTCTCTACCTAAAACACAAAATAGGGCTGGAGATATGGCTCAGTGGTCAAGTGCCCCTGAGTTCAATCTCCAGTACCAAAAAAAAAGAAATCAACCCAGCAACCAGTTATCCTTTTCAAACAGAAATCAGGTCATTTCATTCCTCTGTACCCTCGATCAGCTCACTTTCAACTAGGGCTCTTACAAAATCATACAAGGAGGGCTGAGGTTGTGGCTCAGTGGTAGAGCACTTGCCTAACGTGTGAGGCACTGGGTTCGATTCTCAATACCACATATAAATAAAGTCTATTGACAACTAAAAAAAATTTTTTTTTAAGTTTTTAAAAAAATCATACAAAATCCAACCCAATTACATATTCCCATGCCTCAGCTCCACTAGCCTCCTCATAGGCCTTTTTCAGGGCCTTTGCGCTGACTTTACTCTCCTAGAGAATATCCAAAAGGCTCATTTAATTCAAGAGTCACCTTCTCAGTGAGGATGTATTACTGTACTTCTCCCACAAACATTCTCAATTTCCCTTACCACTTGCTCTTATTACTTTCCAACAATACAAATTATCTTTAAAGTTTGTATCCCTCTAAGTGTATCACAACCTCCTAAAATTGGCTTCTTCACTGACATAGCACAAAGGAGCTCAAATATCAATGAAATGACTACCACATTAAGGACCAATTCTTACTAAAATGGAACACTAGGTCTCCAAACAATTTAAGATTTCATGTTATACTGTCTCCAGACAATATAAGATTTCATTATGTTGAGTCATATGAAAGTCCTAATAGTCGAATGTTTTTTTGTAATCCTATAAATGGAAAGCATTAAAGACAGATTCTTAAAATGAACTAAATAATTAGGACCTTTTTCTTTTCTTTTTTTTTTTTTAATTTTTTTTAAAATTTTATTTTTTTTAGTTGTAGGTGGACAGAATATCTTTATTTTATTTTTATGTGGTGCTGAGGATCGAACCCAGTTCCTCACGCATGCTAGGCGAGCACACTACAACTGCGCCATAATCCCAGCCCCCCTTTTTCTTTTTTTAATTGACACAAAAATTATACATTATGTGTACCATGTGTTTCAAGTAAGTAGAACCTTTCTTTCTTTCTCTCCCTCCCTCCCTCTCTCTTTCTTTCTGTGGTGCTGGGGATTGAACCCAGGGCCTTGTGCATGCAAGGCAAGCACTCTACCAACTGAGCTATATTCCCAGCTCCAGAACATTTCTGAAGAAAAATTTATTAGGAAGCTACAACTGGCTTGACCCTAAAATACCTCAAGAATACATAAAACTGGGGCTGGGGTTGTGGCTCAGCGGTAGAGTGCTCACCTAGCACGGGTGAGGCAACTGGGTTTGATCCTCAGCACCACATACGAATTAATAAATAAAAATAAAGTTATGATAAAAAAGTCAACCTTTAAAATGTATATATTTAAAAAAAAAAAGAATACATAAAACCAAACCAGGTGCAGTGGTACACATCTGTAATCCCAGCAACTCAGGAGGCTGAGGCAGGGGGATCACAAGTCTGAGCCTCCCAAGTCACTGGGATTAGAGGTGTGCACTAGCACACACCCTTTCATAGCTTTTGAATGTAATGGTATGTATTAACTTTCAAAAACAGTTAAAGTTTGAATTTTTTAGTGACAAGATAACTAAAACATTAGGAAGTTAAATGAAAATTCTAAAGAAAGAACCAAGATGTTTTAAATAACACAGAGAACTGAATGAATGTTTAGTAATGGTAGGTACTAAGTAAGTACAACCTCTACCCCATTCCACCCCAGCTCAATGCAAGAAAGAAAAAAAAAGCTGCAATGTCACACATCAATTCTGAAATGTACTAATACTGTGCTAACAAGACAGTAAAGAAATAGGATGAAAGCCAAAAAAACATAATAACTCAGAGCAAGCCTGGGAACTCAAAACAGCTCTTCCCCAAAAACTCCTTCCCAACCTGAGGACAGAATCACAAATCTGTGTTGTGGTTTTGGTGGCTTTATGAATCTAAGATATCCCTATACCCACTGTACTGGGCTAGAAAGAGCTAGACTCCCAGGGTATGGATGAAGAGAAAACTGCAAGCTTTAGCAAAGATTTCCAACACAGTTAGCTTTTCTAGGGTAGTCCAGGAAACCACTAAATTTGTACAAAGGTGGTCCCAAACAGGTAGGATTCCAAGGGTCTGACAAGCAAACAAAAAGCCTTGGGTATCAAATTATTCCAAGTAATTCTGCAATGCCAATACCAAAAATAACCAGGCCTAAAAGGACAAACAAGACTCTAGGAATAAGAACTAACAGCAAAAACAACAGATGGCATATACCTAGTTCCAGATTCTATCTGCTGGTATACAGCTCTTTTCTGCCACCACTGCAGAGAATTAGAGACCTGAAAACCACATATAGGCTTCTTGCTAACTGGAATCTTATCAGGTTGCTCCAAAGAGAAGTACTTCTGGGATATTAAAAGAGTAGGAAAGGAAAAGCCAGCTGCAAAGGCAAGCTATGGCACACATTCTAGCTGCCAGAGATGTCAGGGGAGTCACAGTTATGCAACCAGGTAACATGTTCCTCCTCTCCCAACCTTCCAGTACCTTTGCTATCAAAGAATTCACCAAAACTCTCTGCTGGAAATATCTGAAGTGATTTCTTTTTTCCTAATTGAACACAGAATGATAATAGACCACCAAAGACTTCAGACGCCAGAATTATCAGACCCAAATTATAATACTATTTACCCTGTTTGAAGAAATAAAAAGAAAGCCTAAAAACATCTACGAGGAACAGGAAACTAAAAGACAGCAAAACTGAAAAGGAACCAATAAAACTTCTACAAATGAAAAAAAAATTGGCAAAATTAAGAACTCAGATTTCTAACAGCTGCTCAGATAAAACTAAAGAGTAAATTTGGAAAATGGAATAGGTTAAAGAAGCTATTCAGAAAATAGCACAAAAAGAGAAATAAGGGAAAATGTAGACAAGAAGTTAAGAGAAAAAGTGAGAAGGTTTTACATTAAATTGACATACCAGTAGAGAAAAGAATGAAGCAGAGGCAATATTTAAAAAAAGGTAAAGGTTGAACAAATTTCAGAACTGATGAAATATATCAATTCACTGATTCAAGAAACCCAATGACCAAACTAGAACTAAAAAGAAAAAAGAAATCCTCATCTCAATAAAATTGCAAGTAAGGGAATCAGCTGAAAACGGGTACAAGGAGGAAGAGTTGAATCCAAAGAGTCACTGTCAAGTCCTCTAGGAGATGGAAAAGAAGGAAAGAGGATAGTATGCTGTAACTACTAAGCTACATGAAGGACATAACCGTTAGCCAAGGTTAATTTCCATTAAGATAATCTCAATATTCCCATGTTCACTAAATAAATTACATGAGTAGTCAAACACCTACTCATTGAAAAAAGAATTAAAATCATCACAGAATAAATTAGCATTATAACCTTATGTGCATATACATGACCTATGTAATTTTACATCATGTACAACCAGACAAATGAAGTTACACTCCATTTATGTACAATGCGTCAAAATGCATTCTACTGTCATGTCTAATTAGAACAAATAAAATATATTTTAAAAAATTAAAATCATCAAATCCAGACTGTATTCCAGGTAAGCTTTACAAAAGCTTGAATACAGTTAAGTCTCATCACGTGTAAAACAAAACAAAACAAAACTCCAACACACTTAAACCTAATACATCCTAGATTAGTTAAAAAGAAAAAAGAAAAAACAAAGGCTACTCAGGAGGCTAAGGCAGGAAGATCTTAAGTCCCAGACCAACATGGTCAACTTAGCAAGACCATGTCTCAAAGAAAAAATGTAAAAGACCTGGGGGCAGAGCACAGTGATGCATACCTGTAATCCCAACTACTAAGGAGACTGAGGCAAGAGAATCACAAGTTCTAGCCAGCCTCTGCCACTTAGAGGTCAAACAAAAAAAAGGAATGATATTGGTCAAATTATACTGCTATATCGAATGCATATATGAATATGCAACAACAAATCTCACCATATATATAACTATAATGCACTCATCTAAAAAAAACATGGAAAAATAAATAAAAAGGGATGAGGATGGAGTTCAGTGATAAAGCAGCCCTGGGGTCAATCCTCAATACCAGGAGGAAAAAAAAAAAAGCTGTGGGGTGGGGGTGGCTGGGGGTGAAACTAAGTAGTAGAGCACTTGCTCAGTATATACAGGCCCTAGGATCAATGCAAGAAAAAATTTTTTTTCTTTTAAACACAAGGAGTATAAACCAGCCGTAGTGTAGCACGCCTGTTATCCCACAAATTCGGGAGGCTGAGGCATGAGGATCACAAGTTTTAGGCCAGCCTCAGCAACTTAGTGAGGCCTTAAGCAATTTAGTGACACTCTGTCTCAAAATGAAACTTTTAGGGCTGAGATTGTAGCTCAGTGGTAGAGCACTTGCCTAGCATGTGTGAGGCACTGGGTTCGAGTCTCAGCACCACATATAAATAAAAAATAAAGGTCTGTTGACAAAAAAAAAAATTTTTTTTTTAAATTTAAAAAAGGGCTAGGGATGTACCTCAGTGGTAAAGCACACCTGAGTTCAATTCCCAGTACCCAATAAAAAACAAAACAAAACGAGAAGTATAAGAAAACCATAACCAAGCCAGTGCGATGGTACAAGCCTGTAATCCCAGCACTTACAGAGGCTGAGACAGGAAAATCCCGAGTTCAAAGCTAGCCTCAGCAACAGCGAGGCGCTAAGCAACTCAGTGAGACCCTGTCTCTACATAAAACACAAAATAGGGCTGGGGATGTGGCAAGCCCTATTTTATTTTGTGTGTCAAGTGCCTGAGTTCAATATCCAGTACCAAAAAAAAAAAAAAGAAAAGAAAACCATAACCAATCTTGGCTAAGAATAGTGATAATCAATTTCTAAAATTTTGGAAGCATTCTCTATAAAATCTATAAGACAACAAGATTCAAGTTCTTTTTTTTTTTTAATATTTATTTTTTAGTTGTAGGTGGACAGAATATCTTTTATTTTTATACGGTGCTGAGAATTGAACCCAGTACCTGACACGTGCTAGGCAAGCACGCTACCACTGCGCCACAACCCCAGCCCAAGATTCAAGTTCTTAATGCCTCTAAATAACATTGCCGTGAAGTCCTTGACAGCTTACAAAGGCAAGAAAATGAAATTGAAGAATAACAGAGCAAGAAATAAATCTATCCTCATTTAAATATACTAATTATACAGAAAAATCTAGGTCTTACAACAAATCATCAGAATCAAGAAGTTCAGCAAGATCCTGCAGGAAAAAAAAAGAGGAAGACACAACAGTAAGGAGAGGGAAAAAAAAAGCATTCCTGACTGATTTTGCTCCTATCCAAAAAAATCGTATTCTCCTAACTCTGAAACTTCTCCAGTATTATGTGGTAGGAGGCCTAAGAATGCAGTGGAAAAGACTGGAAGGCAAGTCCCAGTTCTGGAGACTCAAATCCCAGCTCTGGCATCTGTTGAGCAACATTTTACAGGCTAGTTAATGTCTCTGAGCTCTAATAATTAGGTTCCCTTCAGGAAAAACTCCTGTGCAGTGTGTGATCTGTTAGCTGATCTAGCAGCTTTCTCATGGAACATCATTTTCATTTGAAGGGGAAAACCAATTATTCAAATCTGGGTGTCTGACAAAAATTTCCTTAAAATGAACAAAGTGAGCTTATCATTGTTGCCAAAGATACAATCTAAGCCTTCCACTGTGGACTTTCTCCAGTGGTCATATGAAGGCATACAATTTTTTGATAATGTATGATGAAAATCATCAAAACCTGGAAGACCTGCATAACTCAAGAAATTATTTTCCAAATGACCAACACATGCATATTTCAAAATTATGGAGGGTAAAACACCCAAAGAGGTAGACCAAGCCCCAAGTGTAACAAAGTACAAGAAATACACTGATACAGTTTCAGATTCCACACTGCAGCTAAACTTTTAGTTCAGTACTGGGATAGCATCAAAGAAGAATATCCACAAATATCTGAAAGAGTTATTAATATAAACTTCCTTTTTCCAATCACTCATCTACATAAGATTGATTTTCTTCATATCTATCAACCAAAACAACATTCCATTCAGATGGACTGAGACAAAGTAACCTGTAAACTTGAGGTGAACAGTGGTCCCACTCTACTCAAAACCACTGCTAAGGAGCTGGGCGCATTGGCACACACCTGTAATCCCAGAACTTTGGGAGGCTGAGACAGGAGAATTGTGAGTTCAAAGCCAGCTTCAGCAAGGACGAGGCACTAAGCAACCCAGTGAGACCTTGTCTCTACATAAAACACAAAAAAATAGGGCTGGGGATATGGCTCAGTGGTTGAGTACCCCTGAATTTAATCCACGGTACAAAAACAAACAAACAAACAAAAAATTATTTAAAAAAAAAAACAAAAAACAGGGCTGGGATTGTAGCTCATTGGTAAAGCACTTGCCTTGCATGGATGAGGAACTGGGTTCGATCCTTAGCACCACATAAAAATAAACAAAATAAAGATATTGCATCCATCTGCAACTAAAAAAATATTTTTTAAAAAAACAAACCAATGCTAAGGGACTGGGCTCAATGATAGAGTATTTAGCACGAATGATGTCCATACCATCTTTTATCCCAACAAACACACACACACAAAATCACTGCAAATCATTTCTAAAATCATAGAGATCCTTTGAGAACTCAACAATAAGCACATTTTACCTTTGCTTTTTAAAAAAAATACATTTTTGTTCATTTCTGTGGTCCTGGGGATCGAACCCTGGGCCATAGGCATGCTAAGCAAACACTCTACCACTAAGTTACACCTCCAATCTTGTATATTTAAAAACAATAATTTTGACCACTATGAAGTAAGTGTCAAAATCACATATGAACAAAAACAGTGGGGTGTGGTGGCATATGCCTATAATCCCAGCAACTCAGGAGGCTGAGGCAGGAAGACTGCAAGCTTGAGGCCAGCCTCAGCAACTTAGTGAGGCCTTAAGAAACTTAGCAAGACCCTATCTCAAAATTAAAAAGGAGCTGGGCGCAGTGGCTCACGCCTGTAATCCCAGCACTTTGGGAGACTGAGACAGGAGAATCAGGAGTTCAAAGCCAGCCTCAGCAAAGGTGAGGCACTAAGCAACTCAGTGAGACCCTGTCTCTACATAAAACACAAAATAGGGCTGGGGATGTGGCTCAGTGGTCGAGTACCCGAGTTCAATCCTCAGTACCAAAATAAATAAATAAATAGATAGATAGATAGATAGATAGATAGATAGATAGATAAATAAATAAATAAATAAAAAGGGCTGGGGATATTGCTCAGTGGTTTTAAGCACCTCGGGATTCAATCCCCAGTACCTCCCCCCGCCCCACACACACAAATGAAGAAACTATCAAGAGACAAAATCTGAATACAAAATGGGATCCTGGACTGGAAAATCAATTAGAAAAAGGAAAGGATAAATTTTGTACTCTAGATAATAGTACTGCAGCAAGACCAATTTCCTAATTTTGAAAACTGTACACTGGTTATGTAAGTATGAGAAGGTGGGTGAAGGGTGTATGTGTGAATATTCTATTTCTATAACTTGTAAAAATTGTTTCAAAATAAAAAGTATTTTTTAACTTAAGAAGTTCAACAACCAATATATAAGTGAAAAAAAAACTAGCTTTATCATAATTTGTGTCAGGTAACAATTTCATAATTTTCGAAATATCCAGTAAGTTAAAAATTTAAAAAGAAAAAGACATTGCCAAAGTTCAGTAGTTTCATATCCATTTACAACATCTGTGCCAAATCAAGCAAAGTCAATATTGCAGAGCTTCTTTTTAAATTCAGTTACAGAACCTACAAAAAAAAAAGCATAGAGCATCAGCAGCAAAGGCTTATAGGTGTGTCCTGACAAACTGACAAGTGCCATGTGATGAAACAAAGTTCATGAGATCCTATCAATAAACTGCCAAGTTTCAGGCTGACCCAGTGGAAGGTCATAAACTGCACTGAATCTTTGGAGTCAGGAGAAGACAACTTAATTGTAAAAATGTAACACAATAAGCCGGGCGCGGTGGCACAAGCCTGTAATCCCAGCACTTTGGGAGGCTGAGACAGGAGAATCGGGAGTTCAAAGCCAGCCTCAGCAAGGGCTAGGCACTAAGCAACTCAGTGAGACCTTGTCTCTACATAAAACACAAAATAGGGCTGGGGATGTGGCTCAGTGGTGGAGTGCCTCAGAGTTCAATCACCAGTACCAAAAAAAAAATTTTTTTTCCACACAATAAAGATCTATGGACAAACAATAGAATGTATGTAATTTAGCCAAAATAGTTCTTAGTCTATATAAAAAATTCTTGAATATATTAAGATTTCAACTCTCAGCAAATTTTTTCCCAAAGCAATTAAAGTACATTAGCAGAGCCAGTATGGTGGTCCACGCCTATTATCACAGCAACTTGGGAGGCTGAGGCAGGAGGACTGCAAGTTCTAAGCCAGCCTCAGCAACTCAGTGAGGCCCTAAGCAACTTAGTGAGATCTTGCCACAAAATAAAAAATAAAAAGGTCTGTTGATGTGGTTTAGTGGTTAAATGCCTCTGGGTTCAATCCCTCATAACCTCCTCCCCCCATCAAAAAAAAAAAAAACAAGGGTTGCCATGTCATGCCCAAAGGCCAAATCTAGGCAGACTGATTCTGTACACCTATGCGCTAAGAATGGTTTTACTTTTTTTTTAAGAGGGTTATAAAAATGAAGAAAATGAGCTGGGTGTGTAGTGGCACATGCCTGTTATCCCAGCAACTCAGGAGGCTGAGGCAAGAGGAATCCAAGTTCAAGGACAGCCTGGGCAACTTAGCATAACCCTGTCTCAAAATAAAATAAAAGG
>CM053413.1:23856141-24002592 GCA_028644305.1 Xerus rutilus | reverse complement strand
GTGGCGCAAGCCTGTAATCCCAGCACTTAGGGAGGCTGAGACAGGAGAATCGCGAGTTCAAAGCCAGCCTCAGCAATGGCGAGGCACTAAGCAACTCAGTGAGACCCTGTCTCTACATAAAACACAAAATAGGGCTGGGGATGTGGCTCAGTGGTGGAGTGCCCCTGAGTTCAATCTCCAGTACCAAAAAAATAAAAAATAAAAAAATAAAATAAAAGGGTTATTCAGTGATAGAGAGCTCCTGGGCCTAACCCCCAACACCCCTTTCCCCACCCCGAAAAAATGAACCAGTTCAATACTGAACCTGAATTCTGAAAACTAACATGCTACAGATTATAAATGTCGTGTGAATAGTTAGATATAAAAAAATTGTCAGGTAGTCTAAAAGATCTTCTTGGAAAGTTGTAATAAATTTTGTTGTTTGGTTTGGTTTTTTTTTTTTTTGGTACTGGGGATTGAACTCAGGGGTACTCGACCACTGAGCCATATCCCCAGCCCTATTTTGTGTTTTATGTAGAGACAGGGTCTCACTGAGTCGCTTAGCGCCTCACTGTTGTTGAGGCTGGCTTTGAACTCGCGATTCTCCTGTCTCAGCCTCCCTAAGTGCTGGGATTACAGGCTTGCGCCACCACACCCAGCTATGAATTTTGGTGTTTTTTTTTTTTTTAAATAATATCTTTATTTTATTTATTTATTTTTAAATGTGGTGCTGAGGATCGAACCCAGTGCCTCATGCGTGCTAGGCGAGCACGCTACCACTGCGCCATAACCCCAGCCCCTATGAATTTTGTTTTTTAAAGCCATTTGGTTATCTGCCTTTTAGTCTACAAAATACAAATGACCCAAACTTCAAGTTACAATGGGTTTCAGCCTCCATTCAGTGAGGGGCCAGTCAGCCTTCACCTAAGATGGTAATGCCACTAATTGGGTACTTAGACCAATCACTTAATTATCTATGAGCACTGTCCATGCATTTATTAAACTGATAACAACAGACAGTACACTTGATCATAGCAAAAGGCCAAGAGGCAATCATTGTCCATGGATTGGGTAAGGTTTCTCTGGTCTCCTTATCCAACTCTAGAATCTTGATACTATTACCAAGATTTTAAATAAGAGTTATGACCTACCTCATTTCAAATAGAATTCACAGCAGCTCATATTTCACATATAAGTGTGTTCACAGAACACATACAAAATGAGAACCAAAGCCCCCCCGCCAAACAGGGAAAGAAGCAAAGGTGATAACAGAAATCAGCCTTAACATACCCCCAATACTATCAGCCTACATTGTTCAATACAAATAAATATTCTGAAGTCACACCATTGGGAGAAACCATTTATCTAATTTTTCCCAAAAGCTAAGGAAACCTGAAGTCTTAAGAAATACCTCATTTTGAGTCATCCAAAAAAGCAAAGGCAGGCCGGGCGTGGTGGCTCAAGCCTGTTATCCCAGCACTTAGGGAGGCTGAGACAGGAGAATCCCGAGTTCAAAGCCAGCCTCAGCAATGGTGAGGCGCTAAGCGACTCAGTGAGACCCTGTCTCTACATAAAACACAAAATAGGGCTGGGGATATAGCTTGGTGGTCAAGTGCCCCTGAGTTCAGTCTCTAGTACCAAAAAAAAAAAGGCAAAGACAGATTACTTCACTTCGAAAGAAAAATGAAAAGCTGCCTAGAGTAAATTTTTATCAAGAAACTATTTTGCCTGGGCTGAGGTTGTGGCTCAGTGGCAGAGCGCTTGCCTCACACCCATGAGGCACTGGTTTCAATCTTCAGTGCCACATACAAAATACATAAATAAATAAAAGTTTAAAAAAAAAAGAAACTATTTTGCCAATAATTTCCTCATGTTTACTTCTTGAACTTAAGAGAGAACAAATGAAAGAGGAAAAATGAACTTTCCTTCCTATTTGAAACTAGAAAAAGAGACCAAATGTTAAGGAAAGAATGAGAATGCGGCTATGGGCACTTCCCAGAGCTGGGCTCCAGGACCAGATTTAGAAAGCCAAAGTGTATTTTAAAAAAGCCTAAAGCACCTAAAGCCTTCCTTAGACTTTTTCCTTATCAAATCAATTTAGGAATTTCCTTTTTGAGAATTTCAAGAAAAGGGCCTTGAACTGGTTTTTCCAGACTCAAATAATGTAAAAAAAAAAAAAACTAAATAAGCCTCCCAGAAATGGTGTTCACCTTCCAAGTCACTTGAAAATACAGATTAAACGACAAAACCAAAAACATTCAAGGGAAAAAGTTTTCCAACAAGAAGTCTCATAAATGACAGAAATTACAAAGATCGCATGCATTACTTAAAAACAAGGTCCAGTGAAGGCTGATTATCAGCAAAATTTTACTTCCTTTCCACAGGGGAGAAAAAACTATACAAACAAGTTAATTGCATTAAGTTGGTTGAATCACCAAACTTGGTTCATCTAAGACCCTAGAAAAACACAAAAGCTCAAAATAACCTTCAGTAAGTCAACTTTTCAGCAGCAAACTTTCATCTTACTGTAAATGAGATGCAACTAAAAAGAGAAACATACTAAACTTGTTTCATGTGCCCTCTTTACCTTGACTCCAAGTTCAGGGTTTCAGGTGGAGTCAAGAAGCAGTGTGGCACTCAAGTATTTCTACTAGGAAAGCACTACTTCTAGTACTCCCTTTTGGAGCGACCCCATGACTTTCAGTAGCTCAATTTCCTCAACAACTGAAACAGTTCAAGAAAATAAGCCACCTCATCTAGAGCCCTCAAGTTACACAACTGCAGGGAGATGAGGTGCCAAGTTCGGGGAGAGGAGCAAAGACCTAATCAGGACCAGAGGGTAGTGGCCTCTCAGTTTAATATGCTTTCCACCACTTGCTTCCACACTTCAAAAAGTCTCCACCTTTTTCAGTGTTCTTTATAGATGAGAGTTTGTCTTTAAAAGGCAAATTACTTCAGGGATAAGCCCCCACTATTCTAGGATAGCTAACCCAGAAGTTTTTCTTCCTCAGGACATTTATGCTCCCTGTCCACCTGAGCTGCAGTGAGATGTATGAAAGCTGAAACAGTATAGCGTTAAAGAATAGACAACTACACTTGATTCACGTTAATGATAAGCTGCTAAACTACTGATTAGACTTTGAGTGAATTTTATGGTACATAAACTATTTCAATAAAGCCGCCAAAATAGCTTCCAAATTAATAAAACATGTACATCCTTCAGAATAAAGGACAGAGACTAAGTTCACATCTACTCCAAATCTCTCAAAAGTAAACAAAATGAATGGCTGCTGGTACAGACAGCAGAGACAAAACAAACTATTGTTTGTGGTGCAATCACTGCATCTGTAAGCCCTCTTCAAGTGAAAACAGCATGAAAGAGTAGTCCCCCAAATGAGACATCTCACTTTGAGACAATCAAACAACATAACGAAGTCAATGTGCTTTTTCCCTCTGCTGTTACGCTTTCAGTTATAATTTACTATTATAATACCAAATGATTAAAACTGCAGCCAGGAAAGACTACAATGTAGGACAACAGAGTAGGAACTGATACAAAAACGTTGTAAAGTATTTTCCAACTGTGCTACCTTTACACAGTGTATTCCAGGTTCAAGGGACTTGTAAATCACTTGTAAAAGGAAAGGAAGCCCCTTCTCCCATCAACTTCAAGCCATCTTAACAGCGGGGCATGTTCTACAACAGAACTGAAGCCCTCAGGAGGGGTTCCCTGGCCAAAGCTTACGGGGCCGCTCTCCCCCGCCTGCCAAGTAGAGCGGCCTGCGGGGCTCTAAGGCCCAGACAGCCACGCGGCAGGACCCCGACCCCGCGGGTAAGGAAGCCGGGGCACTGCTGGGCCTAGCCTTGCCTGACAAGGCCACAGGGTCGTGCAGACTCCCCCCACCCCAGAAAGAGGCTTCCGCCCTCCCGCAACGCCCGAATACCTCATGCTGTAGGCGCCGGCGCCCAGCTCCTGCCCGATGCCCGAGAGGCTGGCGTCGAAGTCGTGCACCAGCCCAGACTCGATCACCTCGTCCATCTTGAGCACCCAGGCCATCTTCCGGCCTCGCCGCCGCCCCGCGCAGCGCGGCCTCCGCGTCCGGGGCGAAGGGGCCCGAGCTCCGCGGGCGCGTCCTGGGGGAGGGCGCGGGTGAAGCCTCCGGCGGCGCGGCGAGTGGTCACCAGCAGCAGCCCGGGAGGCGGCCGAGACGAGAGCGGCCGAGGCCCAGCTGGCAGGGCACAGCGAGCCGGCGAGCAGTTGCAGCGGGAGCGACCGGGCCGCCGGCAGCGCCTCCCTCCCGCGGACACCGGCCCCGCGCCTCATGCCGCCGCCACCGCCGCCGCCACCCGCCCCCTGCGCCGCTCGCGATGCAGCCGCCGCCGCCCGCCCCGCCCCGGGGCCCCGGGTCGCATCCCCCCCGGACTGCGCGGGCGCGGGACCTCAGCCCGCTCCGACGACCGCGCGGGGGCGAGCCCTAGGCACGCCCGTCACCCGCTCCCGGTCCTCGACCCCCGGCCCTTGGCCGGCCCGCCCGCCCAGGTTCTAGCGCCCCTTCGCCCCGGCCAACCCCGCCGACGCCGTTCCGCCGGCCCGGACGCAGGCTTCGGTAGGGATCCGGCTCGGGCTCTCTCGCCGCTTCCGCCTCCTCCGGCCCCGCCCTAACCCCGCCCCCGCGTTCGCTCCCAGCCCAGGCCCGCCCCGCACGGCCACGCGCTTCGGGCCACTCCCCGCGCCTGGCGGCTGAGGAACTGCCTGGGCCCAGCAGCGCGACCCCGCCCACGCAGCTGGGTCGCAGTTGCTACAGCCTTGACGCCTCTGGGTGCATCAGCCCAGGAAGAGGCGGTACCAAAAAAAGGTTCCCGTTCCGCCCCTTCCAGAAAGCGAGATGATTGACAGGCGAACTGGGCATTAACAAGTGCCTGGACGATGCTCCCATAAGTCTCTGTGCCGGGCTGAACAACCAATCCAAAAGCTCTTCCGCTTGGGCGGACTAGAGGACTGAATTTGTTGCTAAATAGAGTTCATTGGACCGCACTGAAGGAAGCGTTTCGAGGCGCTGCTTCCGGAGGGTCTTTGCTCCTCTTGGAACATTTCCCGATACTCTTTGCTTTTACTCTCTTTACTGAGGGAGAGAACGATTCAAGTCAGATATAGAGAAAGACTCGGTGTGCAGAAAATCTTGATTGGCATTAGACTGAGCCAAACAACCTTCCCGAGAAAGCTGGCGAAGTCTTCCCCAACAGCTGTATTGCCGCGAGGAGGAAGGGAGCCTGAGTTTCACTAGGGTTTTGGCCTTGGTAACCGCAGGTATTCTGCTGACCTTATAGCTCCGGGCCATTAGGAAGCTCCACGGTAATAGCGTCACTCCTCCGAAGTCCCTAAAGATCGCTTTCTGTGCTCAACCTGGGCACTCGCCACCCGGAGTGAAGCACGGAAATTTCTGGAGAGGCGAAAGAGGGAAGAGGCAGAGGCTGATTTTACAAAAACCGCATGCGGATGAGAGCTGCTGGCGCTCGATACCTACCCAAAAGCACAAGGCCTCGATCGCGCCCATTTTCTCCAAGTAAGGCCCAGATGCCAAGCATTATCCCTCAGCCTCAATTCTCCAGTTTAAGTGCAAAAACAGATTTAGCCAAGTTTCAGCCTAATAAAACTTGCTTTCAGCCAGAAGACATTATTGTTACAGAAATGTTTTTCTTTTTGCAAAACATTTTTTTAATCATACCATTTGCTACAACTTCTGAAGTAGATACAAGTTAATGTCTTAACAGATAAGGAAACTCAGGTGCAAACGTGAAATGATCTGCTCAAGGTCACACAGACGGGACTTTTTTTTTGACCAGTACAGATTTCTGGATTCCAGGCTAAATCATAGGCCATTATTTCAGAAAACTGTTCACCTATTACAAATTTGCACAACCGATCAGGCAGTCAGTGGAAACACTGTTGGACTGTCTAATCAGGGTCTCTATTGTGACTTCACTACATGGACAGATGCAATGATCTTACCTCACACCCATAACCTAGTCTATAACAAGATTAGATCTATTATTAATTGTTGGAAAATATGGAGAAGTAGAATGGGGGAATGGTCATTCTCTGATTCTTGGGATGAGTATAACAGTGCAAACTATCATCAATTTTTAAAACTGGCCTGTAACCTAAGGAAGTACATAAGCACACATTGAGAAGTAGCGCCTGAGCTGGGGCCCTAGCTCAGTGGTAGAGCATTTGCCTTGCACGTGTGAGGCCCTGAGTTTGATCCTCAGCACCACATAAAAATAAATAAATAAAGATATTGTGTCCATTTACAACTCAAAAAATAAAGAAGTAGGGCCTCAGAAATCTAAGAAGTACCAATAATCTCTACTCAAGAGGTTGGAAAATTAACGCAGGCTATTATTGATTACAACTTCAGAGCTATCTCAGTGGCTGAGGGGGAAAAAAAAAGATAAGTATAAGAAGCTAATGGGAAACAAACTATGAAAGACACCTGAAGTGATCAAAAGTGGTTGGATCTCTTGGGCTGAGGATGTGGCTCACTGGTTAAGTGCCCCTGGGTTCAATCCCCAGTACCAAAAAAAAAAAAAAAAAAAAGTGGTCGGATCTTAGCTGGATATGTGACTCTCTCCAGTAATCCCAGTGACTCCAGAGGCTGAGGCAGGAGGATCGCAATAAAAAAATACAAAAAAAAAAAAAATTTTTAAGGGAGGGGAGTTGTACTCAGGGGCATTCAACCACTGAGTCACATCCCAGCCCCATTTTGTATTTTATTTAGAAGCAGGGTATTGCTGAGTTGCTAAGTGCTTCACTAAATTGCTGAGGCACTCGTGATCCTCCTGCCTCAGCCTCCCAAGCTGCTGGGTTATGGGCATGAGCCACCACTGTGCCTGGCTATTTCCACTTTTTGATGAATAAAAATTGTGCTGCTATGGTCATGTATGTAGAAGTTTTGGTGTAAACATATGTTTTCCATTCTGTTGCTTATATACCTAGGAGTGGAGTTATTGGATTATATGGAAACTCTATGATAAACTTTCTGAGAAACTTTACCAGACTTTACAAGAATTCGAGCCAGTGTTCAAACCCAGATAGTCTGATTCTATAGACCTATGTGATATTACCTCCATTGAAATGGTTTTAAAAGCCATCCCACTTAAAAAAAAATCTAGCTGTGGTGGCACATCAGCACATGCCTATAATCCCAGCTACTCAGGAGGGTGAGGCAGGAGGATCACAAGTTTGAGGCCAGCCTGGGCAATTTAGCAACACCCTATCTCAAATTAAGAAGGACTGCGGATGTGGCTCAGTTGTAGAGTGCCCATTTTATCCTTCAGACTGGAGGAAAGGAGAGGAGGGGGGGAAAGGCCAAAGAGTAGATCCACCTAACTTTGGAGGAGGTGAATATCAAATATTCAAGGACAAGGACAGTGGTGCACACCTGTAATCCCAGTGACTCCAGGTAGCTGAGACAGGAGAATTGAAAGTTCAAAGCCAGCCTCAGTAACTTAGTGAGACTCTGCCTCAAAATAAAAAATAAAAGTCTGAGGCTGCTGAGATTTTGGGGTGCAGAGGCTGAAGGGATAGGGTGCTGGCTGGGGACATCTGGGGGATGCCTAGGGACCAGGGCAGTCACGTGCTGCCCGGCAGATTGACTGGCACAATGGAGAAACTACCTTGAAAATGGAAAAGCAGCATGATCCCTGCCCTATGTATGCCTTGTCCAGTCACCTGCCATCTGCCATGATCGACCTCTATACTGCTCTGATGCTGAATGCCCTTAACTATCCACGCCACACCTGATAGAGAACAAGGACTTTGGGTTACTTCCCCAACATCACCCACTTTTAGCAGGAAGCAGTTTGGAGATATCGACGCCCATTTTTCCATAGAAATGGAATGTAGAAATTAACCGTGGGTAATTTTAACAGTGGTCCACTTTATGCTTTGAATATAACCCTCCCTGCTCTGCCACTGCAACTTATTTTAAAATGGACATGTTTCTTTCTCTTCTTCTCTCCATGCTCTTCCCTAATCTCTCACCATCCCTAATCTCAGGGGAAATAGGCTTACTTTTCTTACCCGTCCTACACAGTTATCTGTCTCTGAGTATACACCCACCATAGGAACAAAGTAATCTAGATTTTGGGAATGGTACCAGAAAATCTCAGAAATGACTATCTCCCAAGTTAACAAGTGAATTACAACTCCAGACAGAACACATGGAATGTAGCCTTTGAGTCAACCCTTTAAAAGCCCCCTGATGGGCAGGATTACAGCCTTTGGGACAGGAGTCCCCTGTGTTTCTCCTTTGCTAGCAAAGCAATAAACCTTCTTTTTCCTTTTTCTCAAGATAAATAAATAAAATAAAATAATAAAAAAATCTAGGGATGTGGCTCAGTGGTTAAGCACTCCTGGGTTCAATCCCTGGTACAAGGAAAAAAAAAAAAAGTTCAAGGAAAGACAGTCCCTGTTATATAAATTGTATAAAATTAAAACAGAAGAAAATCTGTCCACCTTACTTTATGAGGCCAGAATAGCCCCGGTTTAAAAAAATTAGATAAACAGTACACTTACTAATACATATAGGTGCAATTATATTAACAATAATATAATTGCACAAAAAAGAGGAACTTGACAATAAAATCCAAAACTTTTTCTTTAGTAGTGCCCTAGGAAATTTGAACAACCACTCCTTCCAAAGTCAAACAACAAAGCTAGACAAATAACAAAGTTAGACAAAATGCAGAAAACATTTCCTTATTAACAAGAAAGACCTAACAAGATAGTGAGGAAATACCAAGAAGGAAAAATGTAAGAGCACAAACAAGGGAACTTAAGCAACTTCTACCCTGAAGGCATTTCCTTATCCAGAAGAGGCAGCTGAGCAGGGATACTAAGTGAGACAGGGGGTTAGAGAACTGTGACTATCTAAAACAGAGACTGGAGACTCATCCTTCTCACCTTGGCGGGAGATTTTGAAACTTTTGCCTGAAGCTGTGTGTCAAAGGTGGGAAAGAATTTTACCCAGACTTCTACATGGAGCTGGAGCTTTGGGTTTAGTAATACATTCCAGACAAAGAAAAACCTGAAAGCAGAACCTTTCTCTGGGAAGAAAACCAGAGGACTGCACTCTGGAAATGAGAGTACAGACTTTTCCAAGGGGTCATCTTTGATACAGACTGTTAGTGGCTTTAGGATTCTGCAAATTGACAAAAATTGTTCTAGAAAAAGATAACAAAATCCTGATTCTCAAATTATCTCTGAGAATACATATTTTTATGCAAATCACTGCCCAAAGTGAAAGATTACAAAGAAATAAATTAACCTATAAAGAACCAATAAAAAAGAAGCCAGGTGAGGTGGCGCACCCCTGTAATCCCAGCAGCTCAGGAGGCTGAAGCAGGAGGATCGTGAGTTTGAAGCCAGCCTCAATTTAGCATGGCCCTAAGCAACTCAGTGAGACCCTGTCTCTAAATATAAAAGAGGGCTGAGGATGGGGTTCAGTGGTTGAGTGCTCCTGGGTTCAATCCCCAGTACCAAAAACAAACAAACAAATAAACAAAAAAAAAACAATAAAGAGCCTCACAGATCCATATTGTAATATAATTATACTTAACGTGTCATGGAATTTAAAGTTAATTCTTTTGTCAGCATGGAACCGGGCTTTGATTTAAAAGTTGTTTTTCCAAAACCTACTAGGTCTTTTTCCCCCTTCTGCCATGTGAGTACATTGCTAGAAGATTTCATGTGTATGTGTTTTTTGCTGGGGATGGAACCACAGCCTCACAAAAGCTAGGCACGCACTCTACCTCTGAGTTACACCTCCAGTCCCAGAAGACCTTCAATTTGAAGGAGAGAGCGAACCCTCACCAGACACTGAATCTGCTGGTGCCTTGATCTTGGACTTTCCTGCCTCCAAAACCATGAGCAATTAATTTAGTCTGTTCATAAACTACCCAGTCTAGGTAGATAGATAGATCTGACTAAGACCAATTGGAAGTCATAAGAAATAAGACTGCAAATTTCACAAAGATTATAGAATTATAAAATATAAAGACTAAATTTAACAATAAAACTGGCACAGATTTGACACTATTGAAAACATAATAAGGAAATCAGAAGATCTAAAACAAAAGTCCTAAGCCTGAAGAACTTGCAGGGTCCACTTTCTATCTTTGGACCAGAAACTGGCAAAGAATTTTTATTCTATGTTTGTATTCTATTAGTGAAGCAGTCATAGTATAAAATCCAAACTCAAAATGGAGTCACTCTGGCTCAGGCCTGCATGTATCTGCTAACCTGCTCTTTGTGCTCCTGTGATTAATATTTTGCTATGCTTGCTTCTCACGGATGGGGCCAAACTACAGGCTGCCAGACCCACTGGCCAGTTACCTAAAGTTCCAGGAACTGAAAGGGGACATAGGAGGCGCTGTCACAGTTGAACTGTAAATAATTATAGGTTGAATATTTGCCAAATCCTGTTTTCCTGAGTCATATAGCTAGCCCATCCTATAATAACCTCTGAAACCCTCATTTTGGGGTCACTCTGAAGGAAAGGAGAGCTGACCCCAATTGATTGTCTGTGTACCTATTTCCTCAATAAACTTTGCTGCTTCTGCAGAGTTGTCTGGGCTGCACTTCCTGAAGAGAGGTGCAGGTTGGATGCAACAGTAGAATCAGTTTGGTAAGAAGAGTCAAAATCCACTCTCTGGCCACAAATGTTTTACATTCTTACCACATGTAAGATACACTCACTCTCTCCTCAAGATCCCTTTAAATTTCTCATTCCATAATAGCATCAAGCACAAGCTAGGGGCCAGGAACTTGTGAGGTCCTAGAACAGGGGAGACTCTAACTCCTTGATTGATTCCTCTTCATGTGAAGATGTATGAATTAAAGTCAAGAGACGTGCCTCAACCACCAACATACACATCACATGCAATGGGGAAAAGGCAGAGAAAACTGCTATTGACATTTCCTTTCAAAGAATGGTGTTAAACAAAACTCTAGAGACTGAGGCTTCTCCAAAATAAATTGATTGAACTTTTAGATGCTAGACAGAAAAGAACCAGGTCCTTGGACAAATTCTAGAGCTACCAGCAACAAGGTAAGAAGGAAGTTGGAAATATGTCTATCAGACCTAAAAGCCAAAAGCATTTTTATAACAAAAATTTGGGGAAAGGAAAGCATAAATTATTTACATTGCTCTTCATTGGTTATAGATAAGAGGGGCAGGATAATGCAATTTGGAGGATAGGAGGACAGTCCTTGAGGAGAAGTACTTGCTGCTCCTGGATTGGTTGGGAATGATAATCCAGAAAGCTCATTCATAAAACAGATGATGGTAGTTAACTGCCTGAGGTTATAAGTCAAGATTTCAACATACAATCAGGAATATGGAACAGTCTTTTGTTGATTTGGCCCACACCTGTTAAATAAGTAAACTATTCTTTGTCTCCTCTTCTCCATCTTCCACACCTTATAATTAAATTTAGGGTATCTCAGAATTTTTCTTTTATCAGAGGGAGGATGAAAGGCATATATCAGTTGAAAGTCCATAGAAATTCTGAAATTCAATTGAGTAGATGTTTGTAGATCTTTGGTTAGGATTCTCTCATTTCCTGGAATTCTCTATTTCTTATCTCTATCCACTGGGCTCTTGGATCCACCCTCTGAGTTATCCTTCCAGTTCCATAAAAAGTAGCCCAGGTTTACAGGTAGTTTTCTCAGCTGTTTCCTGTCTGTAATTACACAGTGTCTGAACTCCTCTTTTCATTTGGTACTGTCTGTCCCTTTGGGTCCAAGCTAATACAATTTGTTTTTCAAAATTGTGGGGATTTTGTGACTTCAATGATAATTATTCCAATAGACAAAAGCTGCACCAACACATATCCTTAAGATAAGACTTTTTCTAATTTGGGATCCATTAAGAGAATGCCTTAACATTTTTAGAAGGCCTGCTGGGCACAGTAGTTCCCCCTCCAATCCCAGTAATTTGAGAGGCTGAGGCAGTAGGATCACAAGTTCAAGGTGAGCCTCAGCATCTTAGGGAGACCTAAGATAAATAACTTAAATAATAAAATGAAAAGGGTTGGGGGATGTAACTTAGTGGTAAATATATGAGGCACATGCCTAAAATCTCTAGAAGCTCTTTTGTTCATTTTCCAGAGTCTCTAAAGTACTGCTTTCTGAGGTCTCAACACATGATTTTATAGTCCTACCCTAGATTTGATATTTTCTGGGAGTCTTTTTTTTTGGTGGGGGGAGGTGGCAGGGATAGGAATTCAGTATGTTGGCCAGGTGGGCCCCAAATTCCATGACTCAAGTGATCTTCCTTGCCTCAGCTTTCCAGGCAACTTGGATTACAGGCATATGCTACTGTCCCCAGTTAGAAACCTTTTCTTTCTTTCTTTTTTGGTACTGGGCACTTAACCACTGAGCCACATCTCCAGCCCTTTTTTAAACTTTTTATTTTGAGGCAGAGTCTTGCTAACTTGCTTAGGGCCTTGCTAAATTGCTGAGGCTGCCTTTGAACTCTCGATCCTCCTGCCTGAGCCTCCTGAGCCTCTGGGATTACAGGCATGCACAACCATGCATGGCTAGAAGCCATTTCTGAATTTGAAAATTTCTTGTCATTTGGAGAGGGAATGAGAAACAATTTATCAACAATTTTTCAAAACCATCAAGAAGTTCTGGCTCCTTGACATTCACCCTAAATTTTACTTTAAAACTGAAATATTTCTTCTTCTTCTTTTTTTTTTAATTTTTTTTTTTAGTTGTAGATGGACACAATGTCTTTATTTTATTGCTTTGTATGCGGTGCTGAGGATCGAACCCAGGGCGTCACGTATGCGAGGCAAGCGCTCTACCGCTGAGCTACAATCCCAGCCCCTTCTTCTTTTTTTTTAATCTCATCTCATTCCTCTTCCTAAACTGGAGGCTGACTCTGGGATTCTCAACAAATCAGGTCTGGCCACTCTCTCCAAAATCCAAACAAAAAGTAATGGGGAAAAGCAGGAAAGGAACTTTAATCAGTACAGCTACACCAGAAAGACAAGAGGACCAGCATTTCCAGCTCTATCTTCAGGGGCACTGACTTGAGCTCCCAGATTATAGACAAGGAGGATGAAGTATGCAGTCAAGCTGTCTGGTCATACTATGGCTTGATCATTATTAGGGTAGGAGCAGGGGATCCGCTGCAAATAAGAAAGTTAGGGTTTCTCGGGGTGAGGAAGGCTAGTTTTAGCTCCATGCAAGATGTTTATCATCAGACCTGCTGTTCCTAGAATCCAAAGTGACTGATTCAGAGCAAAGGAGATGGATGCAAAATGGAGTCAGAGATACTGTTGTTATGCTTGCAGGCCCAAGTAAAGAGTCAGTGCTGGGCTCTGATTGTGGCTCAGTGGTAAGCACTTGCCTAGCATGTGTGAGGCACTGGGTTCAATTCCTAGCACCACATAAAAAAAGAAACAAGTAAAGTTATTAAAAAAAAAAAAAAAAAGCTGGCCATGATGTGCACTCCTGTACTCCCAGCACTTTGGGAGGCTGAGACAGGAGAATCATGAGTTCAAAGCCAGACTCAGCAATGGTGAGGTGCTAAGCAACTCAGTGAGACCCTGTCTCTAAATAAAACTAGATCATTGATTTGATCTTAACTAGATCATTGATTTCATTAGTTCAATTTCTTTTTTCTGTATTATCCAAGGCAACTGTGCAGCCAAACTTGCTACAACTACATAGCAAGGATTACCTTTCCCTCAACTTCCAGTAACATTTTCTTCATTGCCTTTAAATCCCACACTGAAAACTCCCACAATCTCCTCTGAGATTCCATTAATATTCCCCTCAATGCTTTTTAGGTCTTTAGAAACATTTTCTTTGAGGACTTTTCAGCTTCTACTGCCTGGTCCCAAAGCCAGAGCCACAGGCTTTACATTTCTGTTTTAGCAACATCTGGATTCCAGGTACCAAAACCTGTTGCTATAATTTACTGTCATTTAGAATTATGTAATAAATCATTCAAAAGCTTAGCGGCTTAGAATGATGATGATAATAATAACATTATTGTTACTGTTTACGATTGTAGGATTGACTGCAATCTCCTAAGAAAATCTCACCCAGGGTTCTTCATGCAACTAAAGTTGCATTTGGTGGGTGGCTAGGGTGCAGTCATCCCAAATGCTTCTACCCTCATGTGCCTGAAGATAGATGCCAGCTGTCATCAAGGATTCAGCTAGGGTGTCAGCTGGAACACTTCAATGTGGCCTGGAATTCCTGAAAATGAGGCTACTGGGTTCAAAGAGCAAACATTTCCAGAGACAGGAAGTAGTAGCAACTAGGTTTTATTTTGGGGGGTGGGCAGAGAGAGGGCTGGCAGGGTAGAGTTGAGGGTGGTACTGGGGATTGGCCCCAGGGGTGTTTTACTACTGAGCCACATTGCAGCCTTTTTAAAAACTTTGAGACAAAGTCTCTTTAAATTTTAGGTCTTGCTAAGATGCGGAGACTGGCCTTGAACTTGCAATCGTCCTGCCTCAGTCTCCTGAGTCGCTTGGATTACATGTGCACACCACTGGCAAAGCTCCTATTTTTCAAAGGTCTCTGCCTAGAAACTGTCAGAGCATTGCTTCTGCCACATTCCATTGTTCAAGTAGTGACCAACTATTACCAACAGAAGGAACACACCAATTCCATCTCTTCAAAGGAGAATTATCAAAGAATATGGGGGCCATTTTAAAAACTGCTACCACTACAACACATAAAAAAAAAAAAGAACATCTAAAGGGGTAAACCGAATCAGCATGCGTTTTGGTTCTCACACTGTCAGGATGGAGGATAATGATAAAATTTCATATTTGAGAAGTATGCATGTTGTATTTTTTAGGATGACAACTTAAGGAATAGGAAAAGAGGTAAAATAAAAGGAGGAGAAGGGGCCAGGCTTGTGGCTCAGTAGTAGAGCACTCGCCTAGCATGTGTGAGGCACTGGGTTCGATCCTCAGCACCATATAAAAATAAATAAAATAAAGGCATTTTGTTCATCTACAATTAAAATATTTTTAAAAAAGAGAAAGAAAAAGTAAGAAAAATTTCCAATTGATAGAATGGAGAGAAGACAAAGAACATAAATGGGGTTAGAAAAATATAAAGTACATAGGAACACAGTATATTTAAACTATGTAATTGTAAAGCCAAATGACCAGATGGAAGTAAAACAGGACCAGAACAGGCTTTATTCTGGGAGGAACGCTCCCAGGCCACCCCCTCCAGGTCCCCCAGGCTTGAGTGGGCTGAAATGGCACTGGAGCCTCGTGGCATACAGAATTTAAAGTCCCCTCCCCCTCGCCCTCCAGAAAAGGAAGACTTAAGGCAGGAAGGGAAGGGCCTGGGGCAGGAAGAGGTGTTGGTCTAGAGTCCAGTGTCCTCTGAGATTGGTTAGGTGAGGCTGGTGAGGTCAGAGCCCTTCCGGGATGAGCCAGGAGTCATGGCGGCTTTCATGTAGGAGGTTTGCTGTTTTTTCCGTATTGGCTACTGGGGGCTGCCATGTTGGCGTGTTTGGTGCATGCGGACTGCGTTCGGTGTGCACAACTGACGGTGGTGCTCCTGGCGGTGGCAGTGGACAAAAAGTGGGGGGGAAAGGCGGAGGCTGCGCAGAGCAGGGGAGAGAGCGAGGAGAAACTTTCAGAAAGTGCCCCGGGGCCAGGCGCTGTGGCAGGGCCAGCGCACGTGGCCAGACCGAGCGGGGCGCGGCTGTGGGCACGGCGGGAGCGAGGCAGCTATTTTCCGCATCTGCCTCTGACCTAACATAATTATCTTCACTTATAAAAATTCTTGGGCCTAGAGATATAGCTCAGTTGGTAGAGTGCTTGCCTTGCATTCACAAAGCCCTGGGTTCAATCCCCAGCACCACGAAAAAAAAAATTCTAGCAGATTCCTAGTTTCAGTCTACAGCATATCTGTATTTAATTTCTGAGTATAGTGTAAAGTAAAAGTTAAGGATGAGGGCTGGGGATCTAGCTCAGCTGGTAGAGTGCTTGCCTCACATGCACAAGGCCCTGGGTTCAATCCCCAGCACCACAAAAATAAAACAAACAAACAAAAGTTAAGGATGATATTTTCTCTTTGTGAGTGTCCAGTTGCTCTGTCAGGAATTGTTCAAAAGATTCTTCTTTCCTCCATTGAATCACCTTCATCACTTGATGGGAAAATCAATTCACCATATATGCTCGGGTCTATTTCTGGTATCTTATTGTACTCCCTTGGTCTTTGTGTTTGTCCTCATACCTGTATCTGGGTTATATATTTAAGTAAATCTTGAAATCAAACACAGGTGGTTCCCAATTTATGATGGATCAACTTACAAGTTTTAGACTTTAAAGTGGTGCAAAGTTGATATGCATTTAGCGGAAACTGTCCTTAGAGTTTTGGATTTTGATCTTTCCCCAGGTAGCAATATGTAATACAATATTCTCTCGCAATGCTGGGCAGCAGAGTGGGCCCCAGCTCCCAGTCAGCCACATGATATATTCAACACTTTATTATCAAATAAACTTTGTGTTAGATGATTTTGCCCAGCTATAGGCTAATGTAAATATTCTGAGCATATTTAAGGTAGGCTGGGCTAAGTGATGATATTTGGTAAGTTAGGTGTACTAAGTGCATTTTGACTTATGATATTTTCAAATTTATGTAGGCTTAGGAGGACATAACCATATTGCTAGGTTGAGGGACATCTATATTGCAATTTTCCATACTTATTTGGGTTCTTTGATACACATATAAATACTAGAATTAGCTTGTAAATTATTACCAACAGTTTGCTGGAATTTTAACCAGGTCTACCCTAAATCTAGTAGAGAAGTTTGGGAGAGCTGGCACTTTTTTTTTTTTTTTTGGTAGCAGGGATTGAACTCAGGCGTTCCAGACCACTGAGCCACATCCCCAGCCCTATTTTGTGTTTTATGTAGGTACCGAGTTGCTTAGTGCCTTGTGATTGCTGAGGCTGGTTGTGAGTGAACTTGTAATTCTCCTGTCTCAGCTTCTCAAAGTGCTGGGATTACAGGCGTGCACCACCACGCCCAGCTGAGCTGGCACTTTAATGAGTCATCTAATCCATTAATATGGAATTAATCAGATTTGATAATTTATTTAGACCTTTCATTTCTCTCATCAATGACAATTTTCAGTATAGAAGTCTTGCACATATATTGGTACACTCATTCTTTTTTTTTTTTTTTAAATGTTTATTTTTTAGTTGTAGGTGACAGAATATCTTTATTTTATTTTTATGTGGTGCTGAGGATTGAACCCAGTGCCTTATGCGTGCTAGGCGAGCACGCTACCACTGCGCCATAATCCCAGCCCTGGTACACTCATTCTTAAACATTTCATGTTTTATCTTTCTGTAAAGGTATTTTTCTTTCAATTTCCCATTCCTTTGTTGCTAATACATTGACATATGACTGATTTGTATCTCAGTTTCTGTAAGTCATAAAATTGGGAGCAGCTTAGCTGGATTGTTCTGGCTTAGGGTCTCTCATGAGGTTATAGTCAAGATGTCACCTGGGGCTGAAATCATCCAAAGGTTTGCCTGGAGCGGGAAGATCCACTACCAAGCTCAATATGTGACTCTTGACAAGAGGTCTCAGTATCTCAGCCATGTGGAACTACAGGGGTGCTTGAGTGTCGTCAAGACATGGCAACTGGCATACTCCAGAACAAGCAACCACGAGAGGAAAAAAATTGCGGGGCCTTTATGACCTGGTTTCCCCACCATCCTTTTTTTCACACATTATCCTTTCCACTTCATTTCTGTTTGATAGAAGCAAGTCTCCTAGTCTGGCCTCCATTTAAGCAGAGGGTGGTTAGGCTGTGTCTTTTGAAGGAAGGAGTGTCAAAGAACTTGTGGACATGGTGGTAATGAGCAGTCACATTCATCATAATCACTTAATAGCTTATATATATATATATATATATATATATATATATATATATATATATTTTTAGTTGTTGATGGACCTTTATTTTATTCTTTTATTTATATGTGGTGCTAAGAATCCAACCCAGTGCCTCACACATGCTAGGAAAGTGCTGTACCACTGAGCCACAACCCCAACCCCACCTTATAGCTCTTGAAGGCACTCGGCAATACAATTATCCTCCAAAAGAAATTAGAATATAAAAATGAGAAAAGAGAAGGTTAAAATGATCACTGTTTATATATTCTTTTTTAGATTCATTTTTATACTTTTATTTATTATTTATTTATTTATTTTGGGGAAGTGTACTGGGGATTGAACTCAGGTGCACTTGACTACTGAGCCACATCCCCAGCCCTATTTTGTATTTTATTTTGAGACAGGGTCTCACTGAGGTGCTTAGGGCCTTGCTAAATTGCTGAGGCTGGGCTTTGAGCTCAAGATTATCCTGTCTCAGCCTCCTGAGCCGCTGGGATTACAGGCGTGTGCCACCGTGCCTGGTGCTATACTTTTATTTTATTTATTGTTACATGGTGTTGAGAATTGAACCCAGGACTTCATACTTACTAAGCAAGCGCTCTACCACTGAGCTACAGCCCCAGTCCTGTTTATAAGTTCTTATACCTAAGAATCAAGTCAAAATTTAGTAATATGGTGGTGTACAAAATGAATATATAACAAATCAGTTTTTATTTAAACAAGCAGGCTTGAAAACATAATGAAAGAAATGAATCAATTATGACAGGATTAAAAAGATAAAACTCTTAAGAATTAACCTAATGTGGGCTGGGGTTGTGGCACAGTGATAGCATGCTCACCTAGCATGCTTGAGGCACTGGGTTTGATCCTCAGCACAACATAAAAATAAAATAAAGATATTCTGTCCACCTACAACTAAAAAATAAATATTAAAAAAAAGAATTAACCTAATGTGAAATGTAAAGAGGTATACTGGGAAAAATTTTATATGTTCAAAATGAGCACAAAAGTATATTGAGGAGGGGTTGGGGTTGTGGCTCAGTGGTAGAGCATTTGCCTAGCAAGTATGAAGCACTGGGTTCGATCCTTAGCACCACATAAAAATAAATAAAATAAAGGTATTGTGTCCATCTGTAACTAATGAAAAACGTTTTTTAAAGAGTACATTAAATGTTATAATAATGGCATTTCTCCTGAAGCTGACCAATAAATTTAATGTGATTCCAAAAAAAATACCAACAGAATTTAAAAATTGGGCAAATTGATTTTAAGACTAATACAAACAAGTAAATGAGCAAAAGTAGCTAAAACATGAAAAAAATTTAAAAGATATTAAAATATTGTTAGGTTGGCTAGAGATTTCGTGTTTCTTCTCACGAGGCATAAGGAGAATGTACAACATGGCGAACTCCACGCGGCTGCAGCAGATGGAGAACATACAACATGGCGGACTCCATGCAGCTACGGGGGCGCAAAACATCAGTTTGGAGTGGCCCTGGGGAACGAAGCACCAAGCAGCCTGCATGCACAAAGGAGCAACCAACCTGACGCTGACATGTATGCAGTAATGGCGCCTCCTACCAATCAGCAGACTTCTCCTGACTCATCCCGGAAGGACTCTGACCTCAGCAGGATCCTCTGACCAACCCCAGGGGAACATGGGACTCCAGATACCTCCTTTTCCTTCCCCAAGCTCTCCCCTTCCTGCCCGGGCTCTTTAAATTTTCTGTACTGCAGAACACGTGTGCAATTCTCCCCTCCTGCTCTGTCAAATGGGGGAATTCGCCCAGAAGCGTACATCCCAATAAAACCTTGCCCAGCGGTTTTATTTGCCACCTTTTGGTCTCCTGGCTTTACTTTATAAAACTTAAATATTTAATGAAGCATGTATGGATGAATGAATGAATATCTGAGCAAAGGAAGAGATACAAAAAATCCTAGGAACAGATCAATTTGAATGTGGAAGTCTATTATTTAATTGAAAACTGCAGTGAAGATATACAATAAAAAACTATCTCAAAATCAGTTGGGTATTCAACAAATTGTTTGGATATCAACATTTAGCTATCTGGAAACCACATATCAAACTACAGTGGCTCACAGATTTCCCTCCCCCCCTCCTTTTTTTTTTTTTTGGTACCAAGGATTGAACCCAGGGGCACTTAACCACTGAGCCACATCCCTAGTCCTTTTTTTTAAAAAAATATATATATTTTTTAGTTGTAGATGGACACAATGTCTTTATTTTATTGCTTTGTATGTGGTGATGAGGATTGAACCCACAGCCTCACGCATGCAAGGCAAGCGCTCTACCGCTGAGCTACAATCCCAGCCCTCCCTAGTCCTTTTTTATTTTTTAGTTTGAGACAGGGTCTTGCTATGTTGCTCAGGGATTAGTTAAGCTGCTGAGGCTGGTTTTGAACTTGCAATCCTCCTGTGTCAGCCTCTGGAGATGCTAGGATTACAGGCAAGCACCACTGTGCCCATCTCAAAAAATATTTAAAAGAAAAAAAGCAAAATCAAAAAACGCTATAAGAAAATATGAGAGGGGCTGGGATTGTAGCTCAGTGGTAGAGTGTTCCTTGTGCATGCGTGAGGTACTGGGTTTGATCCTCAGCACCACATAAAAATAAATAAATAAAGATATTGTGTCCATATACAACTAAAAAAAATTAAAAAAAAAGAAAAGAAAATATGAGAGAATAATTTTAGAAATTCAGAAAGAAGAAGGCTTTCAAAAAATATACCTTCAAATTTAGAAATTTTAAAGAAGCAATGAATACATTTGACTACATAAAACTTTAAGTTTCTTCATAGCAAACTTCACAGTATTAGTCCATTTTTTATTACTATAACTAAGTATGTGAGGCAGGCTAACTTTATAAAGAAAAGAAGTAAATTTAGTTCACAGGGAGGTTCAAGGGCAAGACACCAGCATCAGCTCTGCTCTGGTCTGCCCCTAGTGGTGGATGGCACCACAGTGGATGGAGCATGTGGAAGAGGGAGAGATTATGTAGCTAAAATGGAAGCTAGAGAATGATTTAGGGGTCACACTCTGACTTTTATAACAACATGCTGTCTCAAGAACTAACCCAGAGTCTCACAAGAACTACCTTAACACCCTGTAAGAGCATACCCCTAATGACCTAATCCTGGGTGCTACCTCTTAAAAGTTCCACTACCTCCACACTGCCACCCTGAGGACCATACTTACAACACAGAAATGCTTCAGGGACAAACCACTTCAGGGCAAAATCAAGAGAACAGGAAAAATAAAATTCTTTGGAACATAGTGGGCAAGTAAACATTTCATTTCCCCAACACATAAAGAGTTCCTATAAACAGAAAAATACAAATATAAATAGAAAAATAACAAAATACAGTGAAAATAGCATTTGAACACTGCACACTGCAACCCAGAGAACATACAAGTCAAGGGCATCTTTTTTTTTTTTTTTTTTTTTTTGATACCAGACATTGAACCCAGGGGTACTTAACCACTGAGCAACATATTCCCAGCTCTTTTTTTTTTTTAAATATTTTTTTGGTTGTAGATGGACACAATAGCTTTATTTGTGTATTTTTTATGTGGTGCTGAGGATCGAACCCAGTGCCTCATACTTGCAAGGCAAGTGCTCTACCACTGAGCTACAGCCCCAGCCCCCAGCCCCAGCTCTTCTTATGTTTTATTGTGAAACAGGCACACACTAAGTTGCTCAGGGCCTCGTTAAATTGCTGAGGCTGGATTGGAACTCACAATCCTCCTGCCTCAGCCTCTTGAGCTTCTGGGATTACAGGCATCCGCCACCACGGCTGGCTAGAGGGCATCTTTTTAAGATACACCTACACAGAAATTTTCACTGGGAAGAGCAACTAAATTGAGGAGCTGACTCTGGCAGGACAGTCTAAAACTTTACCACTGGAAATTCATGTTGCCACCTATAGTGCAGATCAGTCGCATTTGAAGAACAGTCTCTTCTTGCTGTTTTTTTTCAAAATTGTGGAAGAAACTGATACAGACCTCACAGAAAGACTGCTATAGCCATTTTCAAGATCCCATCACTACCATTTTCTCCCAATTATATGTGACCCTGAGGATCAGAGATAGGAAAAACTACTCTCTGTACAGAGCCTTTGTCCAGTCTGTACTTATTTATAGGGAGTGAACCACAAGATGTTGCTCATGAACAGGAGGAACTCTTCATGGAGAAAATTTAGGGGTGTGTGTATGTGTCCATCTGTGCGTTGGGTACTGGGGATTAAACCCAGGGGAGCTTTACCACTAAGCTATATTATTGGCCCCCCTTTTTTTTTTGGTACCGGAGATTGCACTTGACCACTGAGCCACATCCCCAGCCCTATTTTGTGTTTTATGTAGAGACAGGGTATCATTGAGTTGCTTAGTGCCTTGCTGAGGCTGGCTTTGAACTTGTGATTCTCCTGTCTCAGCCTCCCAAAATGCTAGGATTATAGGATTATCAGCCCTTTTTAAAATTTTGCGACAGGATCTCACTAAGTTGCTTAGGGCCTTATTAAGTTGCTGAGGCTGGCCTTGGTCTTGGGATCCTTCTGCCTCAGCCTCCTGAGTTGTTGGGATTATAGGTGTGCACCACCATACCTGGTTAAAACATTAAATTTTCAAAAAATGTTTGACTTTTGGGATTAAAAAGCACTGCCTGGGGGCTGGGGTTGTGGCTCAGTGGTAGAGCGTGTGCCTTGCACATGTGAAGCACTGGGTTCAATCCTCAGCACCACATAAAAATAAATAAAGGCATTGTGTCCATCTACAACTAAAAGAAAATTTTTTTAAAAAAGCACTACCTGCTTGGATTTCTGCATAAGTAATTTTTTCCTTCAAGAAAAGTTAATGATAAATGGTATAGTTTTCAAATGCTGACAAGTAGCAAACATGCCTTTGTTTTCTTTACACACTAGAGGTTTGTTCATTTTAGACTGGGTGGCATTTGTGGAGCATTCCTTTTGGAACAGTATCCATATCCTTGGTGTCCATAATATCACCTTTCTTTTTCTTTTTTCTTTTGGTACTGGGGATTGAACTCAGGAGCACTCAACCACTGAGCCACATCCTCAGCCCTATTTTGTGTTTTATGTAGAGACAGGGTCTCACTGGGTTGCTTAGTGCTTCACCCTCACTGAGGCTGGCTTTGAACTCGCGATTCTCCTGTCTCAGCCTCCCAAAGTGCTGGGGTTACACGTGTGCACCTGGTTTAAAATAAGCATTTTAAAGGGCTTTCTCTGCTAAGAGAAATGAGGCAGGGTTGAAAAATTGTGGTCATTTTTATAAATGACATATCACAATTGGGGTAGATAAGAAGGTTTTTGAAATGCTTCAAAATATAAACTTGTTCCTAGAAGTAGTTAACAAATTTGCTCATTCTGAGGTTGATAGACAAAGGAACCATTGGGTGAGATTGGCTAAAAATAACTTTGCCTTAGCTGGGCGTGATGGTGCAAGCCTGTAATCTCAGCACATAGAGAGGCTGAGACAGGAGAATTGCAAGTACAAAGTCAGCCTTAGCAACAGTGAGGCGTTAAGCAACTCAGTGAGATGCTAAGCAACTCAGTGAGACCCTGTCTCTACATAAAACACAAAATAGGGCTGGGGATGTGGCTCAGTGGTCTAGTGTCCTTGAGTTCAATCCCCAGTACCAAATAAAATAAAATAAAAATAAAAATCACTTTGCCTTTAAAAAGAGAATATTGGGGGGCGAGGGTTGTGGCTCAGTGACAGAGTGCTTGCCTCACACATGTGAGACACTGGGTTCGATCTTCAGGACCACATAAAAATACATAAATAAAATAAAGATATTGTGTCCATATAACTGAAAAAAAAAACCAAGAATATTGGGCTGGAGGTGTAGCACAGTGGTAGAGCTAAGCATATACAAGGATCTGGATTCAATCCCAGCACCGCAAACAAACATAAACAAATAATATGAGAATGTTATCTTCCTGGTTTTATATGTAGATGGGGAGAATGCCCTGCAATCAGATTTTGAGAACTAGGACTGTGCCAAAAAGAATATGAATGTTAGGTATATTACATAAGCACTAATAAGGGTCAGGTACATTTTTTTTTTTTTGAGACAAGTGTCTTGCTATATTGTCTAGGATGGCCTTGAACTCGTAGTCCTCCTGCCTCAGCCTCTGGAGTAACTGGGATTTCAGGCTGCACCACTATGTCTGGCTTAGGTGGTCTTTTTGTGTGTGTTCATGTGTGTGGAACTGGGGATTAAACCCAGGGGTCCTCTACTACTAAGCTACATTCCCAGCTCTTTTTATGTTTTTTTTTTAATATTTATTTTTTAGTTGTAGGAGGACAGAATATCTTTATTTTTATGTGGTGCTGAGGATTGAACCCAGTGCCTCACGTGTGCTAGGCAAGCACTCTACCACTGAGCCATAACCCCAGCCCCTCTTTTTATGTTTTATTTTGAGACAGGGTCTAGCTAATTGTCAAGGTTGGCCTTGAATTTGAGCAGGTTTTTTTTTTTTTTTTTTTTTTTGGTACTGGAGATTAAACTCAGGGGTACTTGACCACTGAGCCATGTCTCCAGCCCTCTTTTGTATTTTATTTAGACACAGAGTCTCACTGAGTTGCTTAGCGCCTTGCCGTTGCTGAGGCTGGCTTTGAACTCACTATTCTGTCTTAGCCTCCCAAAGTGCTGCGATTACAGGTGTGTGCCACTGCTGGCCTTGAATTTGAAATCCTCTTCCCCAGAATTCTGAATCACTGGGATTACAGATACGCACCACCATGCCCTACTGCTCTTTTTTCTTTCATGTTTTAAAAAATATTTTTAGTTGTAGATGGACACCTTTATCTTGTTTATTTAGTTTTTTTTTTTTTTAATGTAGTGCTGGGGATCAAACCCAGTGCCTTACACGTGCTAGGCAAATGCTCTAGCAGTGAGGCACAAACCCAGCCCCCTTACTACTCTTTTAGAGAATAGTTAGACTGTGTAGCTAGATTATCTGGATTCAGATTCCAGGTCTGTTAATTATTAGTGTTTAATCTAAGACCCTCTTTACTTTAGTTTCTTCAACTATAAGAAGAGATGATAGCACATCTTCCTACTGATACATGGAATAAGTTTAGAACTCTAGCCAGAAAGCCTTATGTGTTTGCTATTAAATGATAATGTAGGCTATAAAGAACATTTAGCCCTTTACCTGTCTCATCAAAAAGGAGCTGACTTGGGCTGAGAATGTATTTCAGTGATAGGGTGCTTGCCTAGCATCCATGAAATCCTGGGTTCAATCCCTAAAACCACACACACACACACAAATAGATCACATATATTTAAAATGTTTTTTCTTGAGATGTCTTCTTTGCTCCACATATTTAGAAGTATTTTGTTTAATCTCCAAATATTTGGGTATTATCTAATATTGATTTTTTAATTTTGGTCCAAGAATAAACTTTGAATGATTTTATTCTTTTTTTTTTTAAATATATTTTTTTTAGTTGTAGATGGACACAATGTCTTTATTTTATTGCTTTGTACGTGGTGCTGAGGATCGAACCCAGGGCCTCACGCATGCAAGGCAAGCATTCTACTGCTGAGCTACAATCCCAGCCCCGAATTATTTTATTCTTTTCATTTAAATCCGATTATAGTTTTGACTGGCACTTGTAATTGACAGTTTCACTGAACAATCCATTCTCTTTACCACTCTGCTACTTTACCTCTGTTGGGGAGGTGAGAAAATTTGTGGGCTAGATGCCAAGTCCATGATGCAACTGATGGCCAAGCACGATGACAAGAGGTACAGAGTAATGGATCCACTCACTTTGTGAACCTTAAAGGAGGCAGCGTGGGGCTGGGATTGTGGCGCAGTGGTAGCGTGCTCACCTAGCACGCGTGAGGCACTGGGTTCGATCCTCAGCACCACATAAAAACAAAGATATTCTGTCCACCTAAAACTAAAAAATAAATAAATATTAAAAAAAAAAAAAAGGAGGCAGCGTTTAGGGTCTATGTGCCAAATATGGAAAAACTCCAAGAGAGATCAGTGGTGAAGTCAGAATCAGTGAGACTGACATTAGGGACAAAGTGAACGGAGAGGAAGTGAGAGAGGAAGCAAAGATCAAAGTGTCGCAATTCCTGTGGGTAAGGACTCTCAACCCAGCTTGTCTGTTCTGTCATCTCTATAGATACTGCATGTATTATCTATCTCGATGTATTTACATTTAATCAATCATTCACAACCATCAGGTGGTGAGCAGGGTTCTGATCACATGTTGAGCTGATTATATTTTTATGTTTTGTTGTGTTGGAGATCAAACCCAGGGCCTCATGCTGGGTAAGTCCTCTACCATGGAACGACATCCCCAGCCCCTGAACTCATTTTAATGACCAAATAACTTAACAATTAATTAAACAAAATCATTGTAACAGACTTCACTTTTTAGCCATCTTCTCTTGCCTACCTTTCGTTTCTCTCTCTCTCTCATAAGGAATACCATTATGTATGATTTCATATATAAATCTTTTTTTCTTTTGGCACCAGGGATTGAACTCAGGGGCACTCGACCACTGAGCCACATCCCCAGCCCTATTTTGTGTTTTATGTAGAGACAGGGTCTCACTGAGTTGCTTAGCGCCTCGCCCTTGCTGAGGCTGGCTTTGAACTCGTGATTCTCCTGTCTCAGCCTCCCAAAGTGCTGGGATTACAGGCTTGCGCCACCGCGCCTGGCTAGCCTTCACCATCTTAATAAAGTATACAGCTCACACTGTTGGACAGTCATCATCACCATCCATCTCCAGAGGGCTTTCCACCATTCCAAACAGGGACTCTCTCCTAAGTGCTTTTTGCACTTTCTTCCCACGCCCTGGACCCCATGTTAACCACTGGTGTCCTTTCTGTCGCTATGACTTTGGCTACTCTTGGTACCTCATACAAGTGTAATCAAACAGTACTCAAATGACTGTCAGAGGTTTAGTACTGGCCAACCAACTTTGAGCACATTCTTCTGGGTCTCCCCTGGTGACCTAGGGTAAACCTTACTAGAAGGAAATTTTCTGGCCTCTGGGAACTGCATATCAGTTTTCTGAAATAAATATCACCATTTCTTTTCACGAGAGCAAAATTTAAGAGACTAAGCTAAAGTGAAACTTCAAAACAGAAAAAGCTGTGGGAGAAAATGAGTAGCGAGTTTGGGTTGAGTTGGGAATCAATGACGTGTTTTGAATGTTTGGTGTGTAAGTTCATGTGTTCAAAAATGAGAAAATTTAGCCAGGTGCGGTGGCTCATGCCTGTAATCCCAGCACTTAGGGAGGCTAAGACAGGAGAATCGAGAGTTCAAAGCTAGCCTCAGCAAGGGCGAGGCGCTAAGCAACTCAGTGAGACCCTGTCTCTACATAAAACACAAAATAGGGCTGGGGATGTGGCTCAGTGGTCAAGTACCTCTGAGTTCAATCCCTGGTACCAAAAAAAACAAAAACCAAAAAAAAAAAAAAGAGAAAGTTTATCCTAAAAATCAGTGAGAAGTGAGCTCTGAATTGTTCACTCTATTTAACAGCAATGTTAAATTGATTTACTGTTTTTAACCCAGGCTGCGTTACCACAGAGGATCTGTCTGGGCAGTTCCTTTGCTTTAGGGCAGGGTTGCTCAACCTGGCACTGACTTGTTTGTTTTTAAAAATATTTATTTTTTAGTTGTAGGTGGAGGACAGAATATCTTTATTTTTATGTGGTGCTGAGGATCGAACCCAGTGCCTCATGCGTGCTAGGCAACACACTACCACTACACTATAACCCCAGCCCCCACTACTGACTTTTGAGGCAGACGATTCTTGGCTGTGGGGAGCTGTCCTGTGTCTTGTAGGAAATTTAGTGGCATTTTTGGCCTGTACCCACATAAAATTATGACAACCAAAAATATCTCCAGATATTGCCAAATGTTCTCCAGTGAGCAAAAAATTGTCCTCAGCTGCTTTATAAGAAAATACACCTCTTGCTTCACTAAAGTAATCTAACTCTGAATCAAAGTCTTTACTCTGACCTAAACTTTGGTAATAACTAATGTTTTTTGTTTTGCTTGTTCAAACAGTTTTCTTTTTAAAATTTATTTATTGTAATTAGGTATATATACATGACAGAAGGCATTTTGATTCATTGTACACAAATGGAGCACAAATTTTCATTTCTCTGGGACTGCACACCATATGTGCAGTCATACATGTACCTAGGGCAACAATGTCCATCTCATTCCACCATCTTTCCTGCCCACCCTCTCCTTTGATCAAATTTGCTCCATTCTTTCCATGCCCCCTCCCCCATTATGGGTAAGCATCCACTTATCAGAGAGAACATTCAGCCTTTGCTTTTGGGATTGACTTAATTCACTTAGCATGATATTCTCCAACTCCATCCATTTACCTGCAAATGCCATAATTTTATTCTCTTTTAATGCTGAGTAATATTCCACTCTGTATACATACTACAGTTTATTTATTCACTCATTTATTGAAGGGCATCTAGGCTGGTTTCACAGTTTGGCTATTGTGAATTGAGCTGCTATAAACACTGAAGTGGCTGTGTCACTGTAGTATGCTGTTTCAAAGTCCTTTGGGTATAGACCAAGGAGTGGGATAGTAACTGATGTTTTAAATTTGGCTTTAAACGATAACTAGCAAAACTGATTTTCAAGCAATCTTTTGTACACGCTTCTGATAACTGATTTATACTTTCTTAAGGGAAAAAAAAATACTGCTCTGATACTAAGTGAATACAAGGACTGGTCAGGATGACTGACAAGCAGCAGTGTCCCTGGCACTCTCCTACCCTGAGTATCAGGCTCTCCCTCCAGCAGCATTCCCACTTCAGAAGACACATTAATGTATTTCTCCCATCATCACAATCACAACTACATATTTACAGCATGTAGATTTTAGGGCTTTCAGATGCATAGTGGGCACTCAAATATTTAATAAGTGATTAAAGGAAATCAGAACCAAGTTGTTTGAGGCCTAAAAAAAAATGTAGCCTAAAAATACTTCACTTTTGGAGCTGGGGCTGTAGCTCAGTGGCAAAGTGCTTGCCTAGCATGTGTGAGGCACTGGGTTTGATCCTCAGTACCACATAATAAATAAGACAAAGGCATTCTTTTCATCTACAACCACAAAAAAATAAAAAAAAATTAAAAAAAAAATACTTCGCTTTTGAAGTTTTGGGATTATGTAGGTGATTTTTTGGGGGGTGGTGGTGGAGGTGGGGTTAATACTTGGTATTGAACTCAGGGGCACTTTACCACTGAGCTACATTCCCAGCCCTTTTTATTGTTTTGAGACTGGGTCTGCCTAAAGTGCCCAGCCTGGCACTTGTGATCCTCCTGCCTCGGCCTCATAAATCACTGAGATTAGAGGAATATGCCACTGTGCCTGACTACATAAAACCGAAGTGTTTGTAGCCAGGTGTAGTGGTGCATGCTTGTAATTCCAGTGACTTGGGAGGCTGAGACAGGATGATCACAAGTTCAAGGCCAGCCTCAGCAACTAAGTAGAGCCCTAAGCAACTTAGTGAGACCCTGTTGCAAACTAAAAAACAAAAATGGCTGGGGATGTGGCTCAGTGGTAAAGGGCCCCCAAGTTCAATCCCTAGTATGAAAAAAAAAAAAGATGGCCTGTGTGGCAAGTAGTCCCAGCTAGCTACTTTGGAGGCTGAGTTGGGAGGCTCACTTGAGTCCACCATAGTAAGACCCCATCTCAAACACACACACACACTCACTCCCTTTTCTCTCAAAAAATAGCTGGATATAGTGATATGGGCTTGTAAGCCCAGATCTCTAGGATGTTGAGGCAGGTCTGCTTGAGCCCAGGGGTTCAAGGCCAGCCTGGGCAACCTGGCAAGACCTTGTCTCAAAAAAAGGAAAATGTGCAACAAAAAAGTTAATCTACGTATTCAAGAAAACTTGAGTATATCATTTCTTTCAGTGGCTTGTATTTGAAGTTTATTAAACTGTTGAATTTGCTTTTTCAAACTGAGCAGAGCACTTGGTGCCTCCCCAACTGGCCATAATTAGACTTTTTCAAAATAACTTGTTTGTACCTTTATTTTTATGTGGTGCTGAGGATCGAACCCAGTGTCTCACACATGCTAGGCCAAGTGCTCTACCACTGAGCCACACTCCAGCCCCACAGATGGGATTTTGAGATAGAGTCTTGCTGTTACTGAGGCTGGCCTCCCAAGTTGCTGGGACTATGGGCATGTGATAACTGCATATGGCCCAACTTGATTCATTACACTTATGAAAATAATGGTTCAAAGAATTCCACTGGCAAATCCTAATGCTTCTAGCTACTTCACACATCATTGCCTTGTTACTTGTTTCCCTTGGCTCTCCCCACCGTACCCCTAATGCCTTCACGCTATGCACTTTTTCTAGGAAGTCTTCAATGATGACTTTGTGTGTACCCTTTCTTCCCTCCCATCACATTGCTCGTTGTTTTCTGTCTTAGCAGGGATCACACTGTATTATTTTATATCCTTGAGGGTGTGGATGTTGCACAGATCAACTCAAGTAATTTGAAATACTGAAAATCTGATAGATACAAATAAATCTTGCTTTATTTTCCCGTTCTATTTTGGATTAATATTATAAGAATAATTAAAAGCAGCAATTAAAGCAACTAGTGTATCTTCAAACAATGGTTTTCCATATTTAACAATTTCATATTAAAGACTTCTAAAAAAACTGCCTAGTATGAATCAATGGGAGATTTGCCAAAGACAAAACCATTTGATATAAGAATATTCAGTGAATATCAACCATTTAAGGTTGCTCCACACATACAATGAAAAACTTTGTTGCCATTAGAACAAATGATTGACATATTCAAAAGTATCAATTACACCCATAAAAGAAAAGCATTCAAAATATTAGCCAATTCTACTCCTGTCATGTTTAATAAAATTTAACGTTTCCTTATAGTTTTCAGTATTAAAATCAAATTGCTTAGTCCCAGAATGGCAATAAAGATTCTCAAGTAGTTGGGCACGGTGACCATGCCTGTAATCCCAGCACTTTGGGAGGCTGAGACAGGAGAATCGAAGCCAGCCTCAGCAACAGCGAAGAACTAAGCAACTCAGTGAGACCCTGTCTCTACATAAAACACAAAATAGGGCTGGGGATGTGGCTCAGTGGTTGAGTACCCCGGAGTTCAATCCCCAGTACCAAAGGGGAAAAAAAATTCTCAAGTGGTGAATTTAGAGGTAAATTTTCTTCTTAAGCTTTTCATTATTTTCTAAATATTCTACAATAAATAACTTTTTCTCTCAGCTGTATTTTAGACCTTTTATATAGTTTCAAAACTGTACTAACTATAATAAAATGATCTGCAATAATAAAGATAAAACAATGTAAGAAAAAAATCTCATGTATTATTGGAATTATATACTAATTTGCATTCCTACTGTTAATGTTATTCTAAACTAATAATTATAAGACACACTTGACCTACAAGTAGATCTGGACTGATAAGATTCTAGTGTTTTATTATAAGACCTAACTTGATGTTGTAGTCATTTTGATCTTAAATTTGTAAGAATAAAGAAGGGACACCACAGATTAACTCCAAATTGAAACTTGTTTCAAACTATATTTTACTTGCAAATGTCAGAAGTCTATTATAGATTTTGAAGCCAAGAAGAAGTAGGTTTCATATTTTGAAATAAATGTGTGTATTTTTTTTTTTTCTGAGAAGAGGTCTCACTATATTGCACAGGCTGGCCTCCAAATCTTGGACTCAGGCAATTCGCCTGCTTCAGCTTCCCAAGTAGCTAGGACTACAGGCACACACCACATGCCAGCCTATAATATTCTTTTAATTATTTCTCAGCAATGCAATAAATGAGTGACATTGATTATTAGTTTGGAGGAGAAAGCAGGAGAAAAGAAATTTAAACAAGTGCTTTTTATGATCAATCTTTAATAGCTGACATCTATGCATGTTTCTGAAATGAACAACTAAAGGTATACTGCATGTAGTGATTTGAATAATCAATAGTCTTACCAATTGAATAATCATAGTCTTACCAACTGAAATTATAAAATTTTATTCATTATTTATTCATTTAGCAGTGCTGGGGATCAGACCCAGGGCTTTGTGCAAGCTAGGCAAGTGCTCTACCACTGAGCCACATCCCAGCCCTGAAATTATAGTTTTCAAATTTATATACACTTGCTTTCATTTAGACACATTAAACCATACTTTTCTGTTACGTAGTTCATTAATTTCTTGAGTGCCTGCTGTTAGATGCCAGGTACTTGACCTAATTTTTCAGTTAGTGTTATTATTTAGCTTAAGTCATTCTACTTAGTTGTCAACAGTAAAGCAATACCTTAAAGCAGAGGTCAAAATTAAATCAATACTCTGATTCAAAATAATAATAAAATATACCAAAGGTCATGGTACATAAAACACTACTGAGAAGAGTTCAACATTTAAAATGCCTTTTCTTCTTAAAGATAAGCTGTAATATATATACACATGTGTAAATAGTTATGTACATTGGATCGTAGTTGCTACTCCCAATATTTTCTGCTCAGATGCACTTACAAAATTCTTGAGAACATCATTGATAAGACCTTCTAAAGTCAGAAAAATCCCACAATCTTTGTGACTTATTACACAGTAAGACAGAAAAACAGCTGTTATACATTATTAACGTTTTCAAGTAATGTTATGTACAGTTTTATTGCCAGTATATGCACAACAGTAAGCATAGAACTATAAATACACAATGTAATTAACAGTAGAAAACAAAATTGTTACAGGTAAGGGGGAGAGGAGAGAGAGAAATTATTTTCTTGCTGCTAAAACAGAAACAAAGGAAAGGAAAAGCCTATGACAAATCATCCATTCAGTACTCTTGTCTTAAATTCTTTACATATATTTCTACATTTTTTTTTCCATTTAAACAAAGTACAGATAACTGTAACAACAGCAGATTGCTTCCCTAGTAGCCATTTGCCTTTCCAGTCAAATTCACTTTATGTTAGGATTAAAAAAAAAAAAGTCAACATAAAAAAATCCTTAGTATTCTGGTTCTATATGATCTAAAGTTGGCTACACATGAAAAGAATAGGTTTAGCAAAAGGTGATTAAAATTTTTTTTAAAAAAAGGAACAGAAAATCACCTTTTAAACAGTCTTCCAAAAGACATTACAGGGAGCAGCTCAGTTAAAGGTATCAGCCCTGAAGAGGTAGAGAATTTGCGCCTATTACACAAGATAGCCTTGGCACCATCTTCTCTCTCATCAGGATCATGTTTTCAAGTAAGACAACTGCATGGTCAAAGGAAACCAGATTCCACCATTTAGGTGCTGGTCGACTCACATGTCTGAATAGTTTGTTTATTAAATAGAAACAGGAATACAGTCAAAGACACACACGCACTTGATTTTTTTTGTCTGTTTCCATTATCAGTTTATTCATAAGTGAATGTGATATTAATAAATACAAAAAAAGCATCATTCACAACAAAGATAACCAAAAAACCCTGCAACGAAACCTTCTATTTTAATAAGTATCAAGAAAAAAACCAGGCAGATGATTTGGTGGAGCTTTCTTAAGGGATCATAGAGGGATGTGGTTTTAAATAAAGATGGCAAGAGCAATACCAACAAACAATATCAGTTTTATAGAACTGGCTGATTCTGTAACATTGTTCTTTGAGGTCTTAGTTTTAAACTATAGATCACCCCAAAGAAGTTGCAACTAATGACATGTATCACCACCACACCAACAGAGTCTGGCTGAAGTTCAAATTAGTCTTGCTTTGTTTCACATCATTTTCAATATTTCTAGCATAGGACATGATACAGAACAAAACTCAAAGAAGCAATAAAAATATTATTTTGTAGTTGAATAAAGGCAAAAAAACATTTTAGACTGTTGAACTTTTAAAGCTTTAAGCATTCCTGTTTAACCAGCATTTTAAAAAATTTATACAATCCTAACACTGGCAAAGGTTAATGGGAAGACAAAGAAGTACAAACATGTGAAATGATGAATTAGATTTAAAAATTACTTTGTATCGATCAATTGATGTTAATACTGTTTCTTCTTGAATTTGGAATAACTATCATAAAAGTTACATGCAGATTGAGGATAGCCCTCTGTTACAGAAAATATAAAACAAAACAAAACAAAACAAAAAACTAAAACTGGGAAACAATGTTATGTTTCATAAGGTATATTTGAGAATTTCCTTTCATTGATGAGGGTAGTCTGTCTGTCCTTTCTTAGAGATTCCTGGTTACTTTTGATGAACTTGACTAACTTTGTCCAGAAACATCAGTAGTGGGATCAGCTCCTCCAGAACCTGTTTGTGCACGTTTGATGTAAAGATTCAGTAGCTTCATCTGTGGATTCAAGTCAAAGTATGTCATTTGAGCATGCTGCTCTAAGTTATAAGATGCTCATTAAATTATTATATACCTACATGTGAGCTTTGAAGGACAGATGTTAGTCTAGGGGTAATTATAATGCTCAAGCTATTGCTGATAAGAATGTTGTAGTGATAACACATAAAATATTAAACTTATAATAAGTCACCATTAAAACAAAAACGACATAATGGAGTACTACAAGCTACATCATGTGTTAACTGCTTTACATTATCTCTTGATTTTCATATTTTGTAGATGAGGCAATCAACATACAGAATGGATAAGTAACTGCCTATGGTGTTGGGGGTGAGTAAGAAGTGGGCCAGGACAGAATCCTAGGCATTTGGCTCTAGGACTCAAGATCTCAGGGTCACTAACACCCTAACAAGAATGTTTTGATGTCTCAATGTCATTTTGCAGTTTTTACCTATATGAGATCAATTCATGTGAAATTTTAATCAATACATATACAATTGTTACACTTTTTTCATCTCATATTATTTTAAAATGTTTTCCACCTATCTACTTTCTTCATATGTAACATCATTACTGGCTGCTTAATATGCTGATCAAGTACTAAATTTTAATTGTTTAAAATCTGTGTGTGTGCGTTGGGAGGATACTGGGGATTAAACTCTGGGGTGCTTTACAATAAGCTATATCCCCAGACCTTTATATTTTTTATTTTGAGACAAGGCTTCACTAAATTGTCAAGGCTAGGGCTGAGATTGTAGCTTCATGGTAGAGCACTTGCCTCGCATGCATGAGACACTGGGTTCGATCCTCAGCACTGTGGGGGACATATGCAAGGGCATTCCACAAAATGGCGCCGAGCTACCAGCTCAAGCCTGACCACGCTGCCCCAGGAGAGCCATCACCTCGCCCTTATTGGCTGACCTCTGCTTCCGTGTTCGTGGACAAGGCATGGACAATGAATACTCTCCTACCTAAGTGCCTCTGTACATCCCACTTCCGCATTCTTAGCTTAGTAACAAGACACCTACTCCCTCCTCTATATAAGCCTGTATCTCCCCTCAATAAATCAGTTGCTGCTTAAGACAGAACTCTCCGGCTCAGGCGTGGTAATTGCTTTACCATTCTCAGCCGTTGTGTTGGGGACTCCCGGGGATCTCCTCCTCCCCGCTGGCCGAGGGGGGAGACTGATACCTGGCTGGGAGGACCCTGACACAGCACCACATAAAAATAAATAAATAAAGATATTGTGTCCATCTACAACTAAAAAAAATTTTAAAAAAATTGCCAAGGCTGGCCTCAAACTTGTGAACATCTCGCCTCTGACTCCTGAGTTGGTGGGATTACACATGCCACTATGCCTAGCTCCTTTATTTGTATTTTCATTGTCTGGGTATTAAAAAAAAAAAAATGACTACGGTAATGACAATCATTATGACTTTAGAAAACCGTAAATGAAGGTGACTGCCTCCTGTTAGCTGGTTCAAAAACCATAATTCAACCATCAATGCTATAGGTGCAGTGGACAAATCTGTAATGCCAGTGACGCAGGAGGCTAGAGCAGGAGGATCACAAGTTTGGGGACAACCTTGGCAATTTAGTAAGACTCTAAAAAGAAAAAAAGGAAGGGGTGCTGGAATGTAGGTCAGTGGTAGAGCACCCCAGGGTTCAATCTCCAGTACTGCAAAAAACACAAAAACAAAGGTGCTGGGGGTGTGGCTCAGTGGTAGAGCGCCTGCCTTGAACGCATGAGGCACTGGGTTCGATCCTCAACACCACATACAAAATACATAAATAAATAAAATAAAGGTTTGGAAAAAATATTAAAAAAAAAAAAAAAAAAAAAAAAACACAAAAACAAAAATAAACAATCATGGTTTATTCTCAACCCCTAGAATATATTCCAAAGTTCTGGTAGTACCAATAAAATGAAAAAAAAAAAACAAGCCTTATTTATTATTTTAAGTCTTAAGGACTAATAAGAAATTTGGTTCATAAGAATAAAGAGAGAAAAAGATCAACTATTTGATTATTACAGTTCTTATAGGGAAATCAGAAACATTCAAGTGTGCCACATTTTGGGAGATATAAAGTAAATTCATGATATATAACTACAACAATCTATTCTTAAATAGTTCTTGGGGAGAAAGATTTGGGTGAGGGAATAAAAAAGGAGTTGGTTAGCGGTTACAAACAACCAGAATATGTTGGCTTTTTCTCTCACAGCATCTATGAACAACCCTACCAAATTGCTGATCTTACCTGACAACAGATGTTAGAAGCAGAAACAGCTAAAAGGCAAAAATATGAGGACTACGGGCAACGTAGTGCTCAAAGCCTGATTTATTAAAACCTGAGTAACAAATTTTCCCTTTAACACACACAGAACTGAATTTTAAAGAATGCACCACCATTACCACTTTAAATCTGTGGAGCGTCACTTACTTTACTGCCAGTGAGCTGACTGAGATGTGGTTTCAGTTCATCACCTATTACCGCATGAACAGCTACCAGGCAGAAGACGCAAGCTTTCCGAACACTGCTCTCCGAATTATCATAACCCTAGGGAGAGAGACCATTGTTAGTACTCCTCAGGAATCTAAGAAAATATCTTTGCAACAGAAAATGCAACTCGAAAATGAGATCCCAAGAATACTGAGGCGAGAAAACTGCTGACTGAAGTTAGTTTTTCGATTTCTGCAGGCATAGATACAACCTTCTCTCCTTCCACTTCACTGCACACTCCTCGGCTCCTAGCTCTCATTATTAGGCTCTTTCCCAATAAGCTGTGTTTCTCTGATTCTGAGGCTGCCCCTAAGCCAGCCCGTTCACCTGACAAAAAGTCTCCAGATGAGCCTTAAAGAACTTAGCTTTAGGGCAGCCAATGGCCCCTCATTATCTAATAAAACATAAATTCTTTAGTTTGGCAGTCAAGGTACTCCTATGATCCAAGCCTCGTTATGTTTTACATCTGTCCCATCCCTGTGAGTAACTTCTCAAATCCAGTTCATGTAAACTAATTCCCTTATGTTTAAAAATTTGTTCTTTTTAGATATACATGTCAGTAGAATGTCTTTTGACATATTATACATACATGGAGTATAACTTCCAATCCTTTGTTTTTGTTGGTACTGGGGATTGAACTCAGGGGTACTTGATCACTGAGGCACATCCCCAGCCCTATTTTGTGTTTTACGTAGAGACAGGATCTCACCGAGATTTAGCACCTCGCTGTTGCTGAGGCTGGCTTTGAACTTGTGATTCTCCTGTCTCAGCATCCCAAAGTGCTGGGATTATAGGCATGCAACACCGTACCTGGCTTCCCATTCTTTAAAAAAAATTTTTTTTAGTTGTAGATGGACAGAATACCTTTATTTATTTTTATGTGGCACTGAGGATTGAACTCAGTGCCTCACACATGCTAGGTAAGTGCTCTACTACTGAGCTACAACCCCAACCCCAACTTCCCATTCTTTTTTTCTTGTCGGGGCGGGTGTACTGGGGATACAACTCAAGGGCACTCAACCACTGAGCCACATCCCCAGCCCTATTTTGTATTTTATTTAGAGACAGGATCTCACTGAGTTTTTTAGCACCTCACCATTGCTGAGGCTGGCTTTGAACTCATGATCCTCCTGTCTCAGCCTCCTGAACCGCTGGGATTACGGGTGAGCACCACCTCGCCTGGCTCAACTTCCCATTCTTGTGGTTGTACATCTGTACATGATTTGGAGTTACATTAGTTGTGTATTCATATATGAACATATGAAAGTTATGTCCGATTCATTCCACAATCTTTCCTATTCCCAACTCCCTTGCCTTCCATTCATTCTCCCTCATCTAATCCAATGAGCTTCTATTCTTCCCTCCCTTACCCTTATTGTGTGTTAGCATCCACATATCAGAGAGAACATTTGGCCTTTTAGGGGGGGATTGGCTTATTTCACTTAGCGTGGTAGTCTCCAATTCCATCCATTTACCAGCAAATGCCATAATTTCATTCTTCTTTATGGCTAAGTACTATTCCATTGTGTAAATATAGCACAATTTCTTTTTCCATTCATGTGTTGAAGGGTACCTAGGCTGATTCCATAGTTTAGCTATTGTGAATTGAGCTGCTATAAACATTGATGTGGCTGGGTCACTATAGTATGCTGATTTTAAGTACTTTGGGTATATACCGAGGAGTGGGATAACAGGGTCAAATGGTGGTTCCATTCCAAGTTTTCTGAGGAATCTCCATATTGCTTTCCAGAGTGGTTACACCAATTTTCAGTTCCACCAGCAATGTATGGGTGTACCTTTTTCCTCACAACCTTGCATTTATTGTTACTTGTATTCTTTTTAATATTTTTTAGTTGTCAGTAGATTATTTATTTATACGTGGTGCTGAGGATCAAACCCAGGGCCTCACATGTGCCAGGCAAGCACTCTACCACTGAGCCACAACTCCAGTCCCTTTTACTTGTATTTTTTTTTTTGGTACTGGAGATTGAACTCAGGGGCACTCGACCACTAAGCCACATGCCCAGCCCTATCTTGTGTTTTATGTAGAGACAGGGTCTCACTTAGTTGCTTAGCACCTCGCTGTTGCTGAGGCTGGCTTTGAGCTCATGGTTCTCCTGTCTCAGCCTCCCTAAGTGTTGGGATTACAGGCTTGTGCCACCGCGCCCGGCTTACTTGTATTCTTGATAATTGCCATTCTGACTAGAGTGAGATGAAACCTCAGTGTAGTTTTAATTTGCATATCTCTAATTGCTAAAGATGTTTAACATTTTTTAATATATTTGTTGACCATTCATATTTCTTCTTCTGTGAAGTGCCTGTTCAGTTCCTTTGCCCATTTATTGATTGGGTTATTAGTTTTTTTGGTGCTGAGTTCTTTCTTTTTTTTGGTACTGAGGATTGAACTCAGGGGCACTTGACCATTGAGCCACATTGTCAGCCCTATTTTGTGTTTTATTTAGAGAGAGGGTCTCAATGAGTTGCTTACTGCCTTGCATTGCTGAGGTTGGCTTTGAACTCGCCATTCTCCTGTCTCAGCCTCCCAAAATGCTGGGATTACAGGCGTGCGCTACCACGCCCAGCTTTGAGTTCTTTATATATCCTTGAGATTAATGCTCTATCTGTGGTGCAGGTGGCAAAGATCTTCTCCCATTCTTGAGGCTCTCTTCACATTCTTTCATTGTTTCCTTTGCTGTGAAGAAGCTTTTTAGTTTGATGCCATTCCATTCATTTTTTTTTCCTTTTTTTTTTGTGGTGCTGGGCTTTGTGCATGTGAGGCATGCACTCTACCAAATGAGTTATATGCCCAGCCCCCATTCATTGATTCTTGGTTTTACTTCTTGCACTTTAGGAGTCTTGTTGAGGAATTCGGTTTCTAAGCCAACATGATGAAGAGTTGGGCCTTCACCATCTTCTATTTGGCGCAGGGTCTCTGGTCTAATGCCTAGGTTCTGATCCACAAAAGTATGGAATGCTTCATGACTTTGCATGTCATCCTTGTGCAGGGACCATGCTAATCTTCTCTGTATCATTCCAATTTTAGCATTTGTCCTGCGGAAGCAAGCACTCCCCTATGCTTTTGATCACGTTAACCATAGAAATCTTATTCATGAAGTATTTTTGAATCAATTATCTGAATGTATATGTACATTTTACACATGGGAAAAGTTAATTTCTATCAAAACTCTGATCATTTTATCCTTCTAAAATGACTAAAGATATATTTAAATATCAATATCAATATATACCAGCTAAAAGAAAAACTTTTTTTTTGTGGTGTTGAGGATTGAACCCAAGGTCTGACACATGCTAGGCAGATGTGCCATCACTTAACTACACCCCTAAACTTACAAATATATTCTTCATAAGAAGTCATGATACCAATCTGTCTTCATTTAATTTTCTCTCATCACTTTGGTATAATAAAATTAACTGTTCTACATAGTTTCATAATCATGATACAAAGTATCCATTTTGTATATATCCTTGTTTAACCATTCAATAGTGCTGTAAGCTTTTGTTTGTTTGTTGTAGTGCCGGGGATTGAACCCAGGGCTTCATGCATGCTAGATAAGTGCTCTACCACTGAGCTACACCTCCAGCCCTATTGTTAACTTAAAGTCTTCTCCCACACAAGCTTCCTCGTAATATTACAAATAACACTGCAAAGAATACTGCATCAATGTTCTGATATTTAATAGTTTGCTATGTGCAAGACGAGGCCAGGTAAACAATGTTCTAAAAGATAAAAAAAAATGACCCTTCCCAGAAAAGTTATGGAATTCCCATGGCCAGGAGGGAGCGGGATAGGAATGTGATGGTCAGAAAACACTGCAAAGCTGGGCATTGTGGCACATGCCAGTAATCCCAGCAGGATGGGAGTATGAGGCAAGAGGATCACAAATTCAGAGAGTCTCAGCAATTTAGCAAGGCCCTGAGCAACTTAGTGAGACCCTGTTGTCTCAAAATAAAAAATAAAAAGGTTGACTTTTGTTAAATGTGTAATCAGATTCCAGAGGCCGTTGTTACAATTACTGTAAACCTCAAGCCAGTATTCCCTGAGGCCAAGTCATGCTAATGTTTATCTCCACATTTACACTGCATACAATCTTCTCTCTCCTTTTATATAGATACTTGTGACAGCAATTAGGGATCACTGGGATAATCCAGGATAATCTTCTCATCTCAAGATCCTTGACTGTATCACATCTGCAAAGACCTTTTAACCAAACAAGCTAAGATTTATAGGTTCCAGAGAGTAGAACCTGGTATCTTTGGGGTTACCATTCAACCCAAGACAAGATCCTCTGCCCAACTCTTAACTGGTTATTTTAGTTTCTGTTGTGAGCTATTAGTAACAGTAAAGATGAGAGTCCCTTATCAGATTTGTGATTTACAAAAATTTTCTCCCATCATGTGGGTTGTCTTTTTCTTTTGTTTTTTGGTGGTGCTGGAAATTGAGCCAGGGCACCATGCACTCTAGGAAAGCACTCTCCCACTAAGCCACATCCCCAACACCCTTCCTCCCCTCTCTCCCTCTCTCTCTTTCTTTTCTGTCTGATTGCTTTTTTGTTTTGGGCGATGCTAGGAATGGAACACAGCACCTTGCAATGTTAGGCAAGCACTCTACCATTGAGATACACCTCCTTTTTTTCTCTGAAGCACAAAAGTTTTAAATTTTGTTTTCCTGTTTTCAGATTTCATTTCAATACATTGGCCTCAAACTTGAGATCCTCCTGCCTCAGGCTCTGGAGTTGCTAGGATTACAGCACTTACTTACCACTGTGCTTGGCTAAGAGTTTTTAATTTTGATGATGATCAACTTAATCTATTTTCTTTTTTTGTTGCAACTGTTCTATTGGTGCATTATCTAAGAAGTCATTGCTTAATCCAAGATGACAAAGATGCATACCTATGTTGTCTTCTAAGTATCTTATAGTTTAACATTTAGGTTTTTGATCCATTTTCAGTTAAATTTTAAAAAATTGAGGTGAGGGCCGGGGTTGTGGCTCAGTGGTAGAGTGCTTGCCTCACATGTGTGAGGTGCTGGGTTCGATTCTCATCACCACATATAAATAAATGAATACAATAAAGGTCCATCAATAACTAAAAAAACATTTTTAAAAAAGTGAGGTGAAATTCACATAAAAAATCAGCCATTCTAAAGTGTACTACTTAGTGACATTTAGTACATTCACAATGTTGTACAACTATCACTACCTTTATCTAGTTATAAAACATCCCTGTATTCATTAAGCAGTAACTCTCATTCCTTTCCCAAAACATAGCCCTGACAAAAACCAATCTGGGGCTGGGGGTGTATCTCAGTAACAGAGGGCTTGACCAGCATACACGAGGCCCAAGGTTCAATCTCTAGTACTATAAACAAACAAGTAAATAAAAGACCCCAATCTGGAAACTTTCTCTAAAAATTTACCTATCCTGGATACTTTGTACAAATGGAAGCATGCAGGATGTGACCTTTTGTGCCTAACTTCTTTCTGTTGGCATGTTTTGAGGTCCATACATGTTGTAGCATATACCCAGCTCTATGGCTGGATAATATTACATTGTATGGTGTACTATTCTGCTTATGCATTTATCAGTTAATGATTATTTCCACCTTTTGGCTATCATGAATAGTGCACTTCTAAATATCTATGAATAACTAAGTATTTGCTTTGACTTCGTTTGGGTATATACATATGTATGGAATTGCTGGATTAAGTGATAATTTTACATTAATTTTTAAAATTTGTGGTGCTGGGTTAATTTAAACCCTCATGCATACTAGGTAACCAAAGCACTCTACCCCTGAGCTATATCCCAGCTCTTCATTAACTTTTTTTTTTTTGCTACCGGGGACTGAACTCAGAGGTACTTGATCACTGAGCCACATCCCCACTCTACTTTGTGTTTTATATAGAGACAGGGTCTCACTGAGTTGCTTAGGGCCTCGCTGTTGCTGAGGCTGGCTTTGAACTGTGATTCTCCTGTCTCAGCCTCCCAAAGTGCTGGGATCACAGGTGTGGGCCATCGCACCCGGCTTTCATTAACTTTTTGAGGAATGGTCAAACTACTTTTTGTAATAGCTGCACTACTTTTCATTTCTATCAGCAATGTATGAGGATCCCAATTTCTGCAAATCCCCACCAACACTTTTTTACTTTATTTGATATAGTCATCTCAGTGGGTGTGAAATCAGATCTCATCATGCATTTTTTTTTGGGCGGGGGGGATACTGGGGATTGAAACCCAGGGCGCTTAACCACTGAGCCACATCTCCAGCTCTTTTTGAGACAGGGTCTCAAGTTGCTTAGGGCCTCACTAAATTGCTGAGGCTGCCTTTGAACTTATGATCCTCCTGTCTGAGCCTCCTGAGCCACTGGAATTACAGGCATGTGCCACTATAGCCGGCTCATTATTGCTTTGATGCACATTTCTGTAGTGAGCATTTTTTCATATGCTTGTTGGACCTTTGTGTATCTTCTTTGATGAACTATATATTCAAGACCTTTGTCCACTTAAAAACTTCTGTTTTGCTAAGTTAGAACAGTTCTTTATATTCTGGATAGTAGACCCTTATTAAATAAATAATTTGCAAAAATCTTTTCTCCAATTGTATGGGTTGTCTTTCCACTGCACTGATAATGTCCTATGATGCAAAAAGTTATTATTTTTGCAGTGCTGGGCATCAAACTCAGTGCCTTGTGCATGAAAGGCATCACTCTAACCCCTGAGCTACACTTCTAGCCCTAAAGTTATTAATTTTAATGAAGTTCAATTAATCTATTTTTCATTAATGCTCTGTGTGTCGTATCTCAGAATCCATTGCCATACCTAAAGTCAGAAAGACTTAAACCTGTTTTTTCCTAAGAGTTTTACAGTTTTAGTTCTTACATTTATGTCACTAACTCACTTGAGTTATTTTTATACATGGTGTGTGGTCACTGAAGTCTCTTTGTTATCTCAGCAATCAGTCAGTAACCTGACAGAGATTTCTTTAAATGCCTAGAGCCAAAACCAAACAAATATTCTCCCAGTCTTTGAAGTTGTCTCTGAGTTGGAGTACACTCAATGCAAATGACATGATTTTGTACTTCCTTGTAACTCAATAATTCTCCATTATGCATACATACCACAAATTTTTATCCACTCATCTGTTGCCAGACACCTGGCTGGTTCCATAACTTGGCTATTGTAAATTGTGTCACCATAAACATGGGTATGTGCGTATCTCTGTATGCTGACTTAACTCTTTTGGCTAAGTACTGAGGAGTGGCATAGTTGGATCATACGGAAGTTCTATTTTTAGTGTCTCCCCCCCACTGCCACTGGGGATTTAACCCAGAGGCACTTTACCAGCAAGCTACATCTCTAGCCCCTTTTATTTTTTATTTTGAGACAAGGTCTAAGTGGCTTAGCCCTTGCTAGACTGCTGAGGCTGGCCTCGAACTTTCAATCCTCCTGCCTCAGTATCTCAAGCTGCTGGGATTACAGGCATGTGCCACTATGCTTATTTTTAGTTTTTTGAGGAACCTCCATACTGATTTCCATAGTGGCTACACCAATTTATATTCCCACCAACAGTGTGTAAGGGCTCCTTTCTCCCTGCATCCTCATCGACATTTATTATTTTTTTGCATTCTTGATGATGGTCATTCTGACTGGGGTGAAATGGACTTTCTCTTTTTCTATTTTCACCCTTTAATCAGAAAACAGAGCTACATTATAGTTTTAGGTCATTAAATGAACAAACTTGGTGATAAAGTATTAACAAAAAGCCTGACTCGAATTCTGAGAGTAAGTGGTTTTCTAGGTTAGTGGGTAGGAGAGAAAACAAGAGCAAGATCTTCTCCAAAGGAGAAGAGAACAATGTTACTCAGTGAGCCACCAAAGGGTTTTGGTTTCAAGTAAGAGCAAGAAGGAATGCCAGTCCTGATCGTCATCAGAGCAAATCAGAAACTCCAATTTTTCAAACTAATTATAGACAAAAGAGAGAAAGCAACTCCAAACTGATTAACTGACTGGTCTGGATGACCACTGAAGTGTCCCACATTCATGAGCTGGTAAAAATCTTCTGAGTGACTGTTGGAGAAAGGAACCTTTGTGTTCCCAGTTGTCATAGTCTGGTCCTGCCAGACCACCTTGGGCCACTCCTTGAAGACCACCCGCATACTTATACACCATGCCCATCACGGTTCTGGCTGGTACTGTGTCAAGGTCACCTTTTGCACCTCATGTTTTCTTAATGATAACACTAAAGGCACTACAAAGCAGAGCCAGAAAGCCTTGAGTATTAGCCTAAAGTACACATTGCCTAGTTAGTCACCATACTCAAAATCTGTACATTTCTTGGTTTGGATAAGACTACGTTCTTGGTTTCCTTCAATCTTAGTCGAAGACCATTAACTACTCTAAATATAATTGCTGTTGTGCAACATCCTCCAATGGTAAGGAAGGCTAGTTCAAATCTGTTCTGGGTCTTCTTAGCTCCAGCTGGTAAAACTCATCTATTTTCTGAACAAGATATCATGAATCTACATTTAAAAAAGGAGACAGAGGGTTCATACCAGGTAGCAGGATGCCAGCCAATCTGCATACAAGTAACCTGCTCTGCTGGCTCTGAAAAAAACTGGCCAGCTCACCTATGGCTTTGTCACCACTTCCCTCACTGCCTTCTATGGTATCACAGCAAACTGCCATGGCCTTCTGGCCACCTGCTCAGGCTGGGATCTGTGCTTGGCTGTTGCTCTACTGTATTACTTCTTTTGAGAAATGTCTGTTCAGTTCATGTGCCCACTTACTGATTGGGTTTTTGTGTGTGTGTGTGTTAAAATTTTGAGTTCTTGATATATTCTGGATATTAATCCTTCATCAGAATAGCTGGCAAAGAACTTCTCTCATTCTGTAGGCCATCTCATCACTCTGATTATTGATTCCTTTGCTGTAGAGAAGCCTTTTGATGCCACTCCGTTTGTTGATTATTGCTATTATATCCGGAGCTACTGGAGATCTATTCAGGAAATTGCTGCCTGTGCCTATGTCTTGAAGTGTTTCTCCTAAATTTTCTTCAAGCAGTTTCAAAGTTTTGGGTCTTACATTTATATCGTTGATCTGTTTTAAGTTGATTTTTTTGTATGCACCATTTGTTAAAGAGGCAGTCTTCTCTGTAATGTTATGTTTTTGGCACCTTTGTCAAGAGTCAGATGGGTACAGGGCAAGATGATGTACGTCTGTAATCCCAGCAACTTGGGAGGCTGAGGCAGGAGGATTGCAAGTTCAAGACCAGCCTGAGCAATTTACAACTCTGTTCCCAGAACAAAACAAAAAGGGGCAGGGGAATGTAGTTCAGTGTTAAAGCACCTGACACCAAGAAAAATGGTGCTTTTGTTGCTATGACTCTCTTGCATATTTTGAAATTGAGTATTGTGATGCCTCCAGCATTGTTCATTTTTTGTTTTGTTTTTCAAATAGGGATTGAACCCAGAAGTCCTTTACCACTGAGCTACACTCCCAGCCTTTCTTATATTTTAAAGTTTGAGATAGGGTCGCACTAAGTTGCTGAGGCTGGCTTTGATCTTGTGATCCTGGCTCAGCTTCCCAAGTTACTGGGACTACAGGCATGTGCCATCATTCCTGGCCTCTAGCATTAATTTTTTAGGCAGGGGGCTACCAGGGACTGAACTCAGGGGTACTTGACCACGGAGCCACATCCTCAGCCCTATCTTGTGTTTTAGGTAGAGACAAGGTCTCACTGAGTTGCTTAGCTCCTCACTGTTGCTGATGCTGGCTTTGAACTTGTGATTCTCCTGTCTCAGCCTCTCAAAGTGCTGGGATTACAGGTATGCACCACCATGCCCGGCTTCCAGCATTACTTTTTGCTTAGGACTGTTGTGGCTCTTTAGGATTTCTTTTTTGTTTCCATATGAATTTAAGATTGTTTTTTCTAGTTCTGTGAAGAATGTCATTGGTATTTAGGTATGAATGTGAATTTATTAAACTTTTGGCCATGTGGCCATTTTAATGATTATTAATTCTGCTGATTCATGACATGGGAGGTCCTTTCATCTAGTGTTTTCTTCAATTTCTTTCTTCATTGGTTTCTAATTTTCACTGCAGAGGTCTTTTACCTCCTTGGTTATCTTTTATCCCTAAGTATATTATTTTATTTTTTTGAGGCTATTGTGAATTGCTCTTCTAATTATTTAATGTTGACTCTGTTTGCTGTTACTTTCCTGGATTTATTAGTTCTAAGTCTTTTGGTAGAATCTGTAGTATCTTCTAAGTATAGAGTCATGTATTTGTAAACAGGGATAATTTGATTTCTTCTTCATTTAAGTTGTTTGTATCTCTTTTATTTCTTTTTTTTTTTAATATTTTTTAGTTGTAGATAAACACAATATCTTTATTTATTTTTATGTGGTGCTAAGGATCAAACCCAGTACCTCATGCATGCGAGGCAAGCACTCTAAGACTTAGCTACAATCGTATAAATCTTTCGCCTTTTCTTTCTTTTCTTGCTCAAATATTCTGGCTAAAATTTCAAGGTCTATATTGAATCTAAATGGTAAAGAGTGGAAACCCTTGTCTTACTCCTGATTTACAGAGGAAATGCTTTCAGTCTTTCTCCAATCAGTATGATGTTGGCTACGGGTTTGTCACAGATAGCCTTTATTTTATCGAAATATGATGCCACTGAACCACATCTCCAGACTTTTTTATTTTGATACAGGGTATCGCAAAGTTGCGTAAGGCTTCAGTAAGTTGCTGAGGCTGGTTTTGAACTTGTGCTCCTCCTGCTTCAGCCTCCCAAGTTGCTGGGATTACAGGTATGTGCCACCATGCCTGGCCAAGTTCATGCTTTTTATTAGCTTTTATCATTTCCTACATTTACTCCTTTGCTCCCTTAAATTTAGGTTTAGGTTTTCACTTGCTTTGTGTCTACATTTTTCTAGTGTACCTGTATTTTAGATACCCTACAGGCCATTACTTCTTCCTCTTTTTTTTTTTTTTTTTTTTTTTAAATATTTTTTAGTTGTGGATGGACACAATGTCTTTATTTTATTGCTTTGTACGTGGTGCTGAGGATCGAACCCAGGGCCTCATGCATGCGAGGCAAGCGCTCTACCGCTGAGCCACAATCCCAGCCCCCTGAGCCACAATCCCAGCCCCACTTCTTCCTCTTTTTTGAAAGGGAGGACAGGTACCTTTTTTGGGAGCCTGACTTCACAACCCTTTTGTCATTTACGTCTAAGTGGAATGGGATTATGTGTATTCTATATTTCAAGAGAAGTCTTCTATGTAAGGGTTAGAGTAGTGCTAGAAAAGCGTTTGAGCATTACTGCTTTAGAACTGCCTCTTCTTATTTCCTAAAGGTAAAAATATGGCCTTTCTAGCTACATCAGCCACAGTATTGCTATGACACTCATTTTAGCTTCTATTTCAAGGAGATTTTTATAGGTGAGGAGCTCTTTCTGGAAGAGAATTCCTTTCTTTTTATTTAAATTTAAGTTTGTTTGGTTCTTGCTCTTTCTACCTCTCCCTTATCTTGCTCTTCCACCCTTTCTCTCTCCTCTTTCTCCTTTTTTTTTTTTTCTTTTCATGGTATTGGGGGATTGAACCCAGGACTCTCTACCATTGAGCTACATTCCCAGTCCTTTTAATTTTAGACAGGGTCTTGCTAAATTGTTCAGGCTGGCCTTGAACTTGCAATCTTCTTGCCTCAGCCTATGAGCACCTGGGATTACAGGAGTGCACCAACACACCCAGCTACTTCTGCAAAGTATTTCAACGAGCCCTGAGGATTCAGACAACCCCAGCATGATCTTCCCTGACTGCAGTATTTATGCTTCTACCATAACGTTTCCTCAGATGCACTCTGAGAATGGGGAATCTCTATTTTAGGGGCAAGAATCTGTGTGATTCTCTGGCTCCAGGGTCGTAAAGTTAACTTTTGGTTTTTCTTCATACTCTTCTAAACCACTAGGATCCAGACAGGAACCTATTGGTGGGGGTGGTTTGGCTCTCCCTGCTTGCTTGTATTTTGAGGTTCACTGGGATATCTTTCTCTAATTGTGTTAAAAATGTTTTCATGTACTCTTATATACAATCTTAGGTGCTTAGTGAGATGATTTTTTTGGTCAAAATATTGAGAGACATTCAGAAACTATATTGTTAGTCTCTTGCCTCTCTTTGTTCTTGCCCTAATACACATAAAGCCTAATTTTTAGTGGTTTACAGAAAAAAAAGCTGAAATTTAAGTTCATTTGAGTTCTTATGTTTTTTCAGGTAGGTTCCCAATAATCATGTATAGTATAAGATTTTTACACCAAGCTGATCAGACGAAATAAGATATTTGCAATCACTTAATGCTACAAGCACTCTTTGCTAGTATTCTCAAAGTTATTCATCCTGTAAACATTTATTCAGTATTCATCATATTTATGAAATATACATACTACATAAACTCTGTGCTTAGTATTAAAATAGATAAAACAGAAAAAGATTTGAATTTTATTTCATTAAGAAATAAGCTTAGGACGGGGCCACAAATATATCATCGATGTATAAAGAAATGAATGATTGATTTCCTTTAGGATTTTGTTTGGTTTTATTTTTTGGTACCAGGGATTGAACGCAGGGGTGCTTAACCACCGAGCCACATTCCCAGCCATTTTTTAATATTTTATTAGAGACAGGGTCTTGCTAAGTTGTTTAGGGCTTCGCTAAGTTGCTGAGGCTGGGTTTGAACTCAGAATCCTCCTCCCTCAGCCTCCCAAGTCACTGGGATTACAGGCGTGCTCCACCACACCTGGCTTAGGACAGTTCTTAATATACCTTATGTAATATTAGCCAGAAATTAAAATTACATTGTAGAACATTATTCATTGAGTCGAAAAAGTTCACAATATACAGCTAAGTTAAATTACATTACAAAATATTATCCCACTTTTGCTAAAATGCTTATATGCATGGAGATGTGTATGCAGACAAAAAAGATATTACATCTATGACTCTAAATTAGTATAACTACTTTGGAGAGAAATCAGGCAAGATCTAGAAACTCTGCTTCTAGACATACACATGTAAATACAAGAAGATATTATAAGGAAGTTTACTGCAATATTCATCCTAGTAAAAAATAGGAAATGACCCGAACAGTCACCAACAGATGGACAGACAAAACAAATACATCATATACTTAAATGGCATATTATTCAGCCATAAAAGAGGAAATTCTGATACATGTTGTAACATGGATGAACTCTGAAAACCTATTAAATGAAATAAGCCAGACACAAAAGTAAAAACATTTAATTTCGCATGTAAGGAAATTTAGAATAGGTAAATTTTAGAGACAACAGGTAAAAGAGATTACTGTAGGCTTGGAGGGAGGGAGGAATGGGATGTTATTACTTCAAGGGTATGGTGTTTTGGGTTGGAATGAAGTTTTGGATATGGACAGTATTGATGGTTATACAAATGTGAGAATGTATTTAGTGCCATTAAATTATATATTTAAAAATGGTTGAGCAGTGGCCTTTCATGTTATGTATATGTTACCACATCCATACCATCCACTTATACGAACAACCCTACTTATGGAAAGACTGTACTGAACATTGCATATAGCAGGAAGGCTTAGTCATGCCACTAGTGCTGCTGGGAGAGAGCCTAAAATAGCTGAATCACAAATGTATCATAGCTTGTTCTTTCAAGCTTTCCTGCTTACCTGAATTAAGCCTGGCATAATCTCTGGCAAAAGTAGGTTAAGAGTTTCCTTGGATACTCTCTCTATCACTTTTGTTTGCATTTTGATTGCAGCCAGATTAATTGGGTAATCTGCAGTTTGGATGATAGGACAAAGAACTTTGATGCACTGCTCTGGACTAATGGAAGTAGCCAATACTGATGCAGCTTCCTCAGCAGATCTCACCACCTAAAACAAAGAGGAAATTAAACCAGGAAGTAATTTTTAAAATCTTATAATATGCCCTAGAAGTATAAACTTTAGGAATATTTACTATGACATGATATTTGAAGTTCACTCTGAAAATACTGTAGTAAACAAACATAAGTGAGGGTAAATATAAACCGATTAGCAAATGGCAATAACTGCTGAAGCTAGATGACAAATGCATGGGCTTAATTTCACCATTCTCATTCCTTCTGTGTTCTCTTACTGTTGGCTAAAGCAGTGCTTATTTTTTATTTATTTTTTGTGAAAGAGTCTATGTTATGTTGCCCAGGCTGGTCTGGAACTTGAGGGTTCTGGTGATCCTCCCACCTCAGCCCCCTGAGCAAATGGGACTACAAGTGTGTACCACCATGCCTGGCTAGAGTAGTTTTTAAACTGTGCTAGTTTTGCTAGGGTGTGGAGGCTCTATTTACCTAGACTGCAATGTGAATGAAGTTCCCTATACCAGCCACAGTGAGGTCTTACTCATTATTTAGTACCTTCAACTGTTGAGTTCTTTTCACTGTTCTAGAAGTACTTTATACATTACAATTCTTAGTCACTTATCAGATACATGGTCTGCAAAAATTTCTCCCATTCTGTACACTGTCTTTTCATTTTCCTGATAGTGTTTTTTTGGTCTTTTTTGTTTTTTTGGTTATCAGGGATTGAACTCAGTGGTGCTTAACCACCTCAGACACATCACCAGCCCTTTTAAAATATTTTACTTAAAGACAGGGTCTTACTAAGTTGCTAAGTGCCTTGCTAAGTTGCTGAGGCTGGCTTTGAACTCTGATCATCCTGCCTCAGCCTCCAGGGCCAATGGGATTACAGGGATGCGCCACCCGGCCTGGCCTGAAAGTGTTTTTAGAAGCACTAAAAGTTTTAATTTTGATAAAGTCCAATTTACTGTTTTTTCCATTGGTTTTTTTCTGCATTTGGCATTATATTTAGAAACTACTACCTAATCCAATAACAAAAATTCAGACCTCCACTTTCTTCTGAGAGTTTTAACTCTTGGAAGATAGTTCTGATAGTTTTAATTCTTGCATTAGCTTTGAAAATGAAATCAGATAAAGTATTTCCTAGAGCTGTTCTGTTTTAGGTGAAAAGGCCATGATATCACCATAATTCATGTAATAGAAAAGAATATATATGCTTGTATCTTCCCCCAGTGCTGGGAACTGAACCTAGGCCCTTGCACATGATGGGCAAACATTCAACCACTGAGTTCTATCTCCAGTCTATATGCCTATATCTTAATCATGTATTACTTTGAACATAAAAAGGAAATTATTAATAAGCATACTTTTTAAAAAAAATATTCTTTTTTATATTTATTTTTTAGTTGTAGCTGGACAGAATATCTTTATTTTATTTTTATGTGGTGCTGAGGATCGAACCCAGTGCCTCACGCATGCCAGACGAGCACGCTACCACTGAGCCATAACCCCAGCCCCAATAAGGGTACTTTTAATGCAATGTTTACATGGTTCATGCAACAAAATGAGAATAATAATTTAACTGATAACTTCTTTTATATATATGTATATTTTAGTGATAGATGGACACAATATTTTTATTTTACTTATTTTTATGTGGTGCTGAGGATCGAACCCAATGCCTTACACATGCTAGGCAAGCACTCTACCACTGAGCCACTATCCCAGCCCATAACTTACTTCTTTATGAGGATCTTTGTGTGCTTCCAACGTTTTCATGACAGTCAGTTCTGCATAGTTTTTAAATCTTGCTGGTTGATGCCTTAATATTTCTCTTAAAACCTTTAATGCCAAAGCCCTGATTGTAGGCTAAGAAGAAACATTTAATGTTTTTAATATTTTATGTGATAGTGATAGGAAATCTTTAACATTTTCAACTTTTTTTTTTTTTTGGTACTAAGAATTGAACCCAGGGGCACTTTACCACTGACCCACATACCCAACCCTTTTTATATTTTTTATTTAGAGACAGGTTATCACCAAGTTGCTCAGGGCCTTGCTAAATTGCTGAGGCTGGCCTTGAACTTATGATTCTCCTATCTCAGCCTCCAGAGTTACTGGGATTACAACAGGTGCATGAGCCATCACACCTGGAAACATTTTCAATTTCTACAACTTCAGCACCTTAATTTTGGGGAAATGGAATCTATAGACAACTGCATGAAGTATACATAATTTTAGAATCTCTAATTGAAAATTCACATCACACTTCTTATATTTGTAAAAAAAAATCAAGAAACAACTACATTCTGACTATTATAGGAAATTTCACTTCTGAACAACTAATTCATATTTGAAAAATAAATAACCTTATAAATAACCTTAATAATCTTATAAGAATTCAGTCTGTAATCTTTCATTTTTACTATTGTCAACTGCTCAAAACTGTTGAGTTCTTTGGTTTAGGATAAAAAGTAATTTATGTTGAAAGTTTCACGCAAAGAATGGCAGCAGAATAACTCATCCTCCCAATTTCTGAACGTGTGTAGTACCCAGTTAATAGACAATCTAAGAGACAGGCAGGACAGACAGACAAGTTTATATATTCTGCCATTTACCTCTTTATCACCAAGGGTTTCAAGCAATAAAAGCAATATTGTTTTGAAGTGTTCATCCCAAACACTGAAAGATTCTTCCTGTGTTAGTTTCATGAGTTCATAGAGGGCGATTTTTCTTTCTTCTATACGTTCATTATGGTTGGAAAGTTCCTTCAACAACTCTGCAACTAGGTCAGAATGGTCTAGGGAAAGATCTGTCAAAGGGACATAATATTAATTTTTTTAATAGCCCACTTTCACAAGTATGGGGATGACAATTTTATAGTATGAAACCCAGACATAATCAATGTTGGTTGTAAAAAAGACATTAAGTAATTTTCTTTTCAATCATCCCCCAAACACAAATGTTAAACATTTTTTATAATCAAAAACTTTGAGAACAGTGTAATGAACTTCCATACACTCATTACCCAGATTTAATAATTGCCAAGATTTTACCATTCTTATTTCTTTCTCCCCTCATTTTTCCTGAGATAAATCCAAAAATGTCTCTTCCTCCTTATGTACTTCAGTATGCAAGTCTATAGTGTCATGCCAGGAGACTGTCTATGTTGGCTGTATCACTTTTAGTGATGCTAATAATGATCACTGGATTTAAGTGGTAACAAACTGATCCCATCGTTTTAAAGTCTCTCATCAACAGCAACCTTTTAATTAATGGTTTTGCACACTGATTGTTGCTCAATTAATGACTTTATTGAGAGTTAAAAATGATGGGGCTGGGTTGTGGCTCAGTGCTAGAGCACTCAGCACGTGTGAAGCACTGGATTTGATCCTCAGCACCACCTTAAAAAAATTAAACATATCGTGTCCACTACAACTAAAAAATAAGTATTAAAAAAATGGTAATCATCAAATCATAATATTCCTTCCACAGACTAGAACTACTCCATAGGAAGTAACTTTATTAACTAGAGCTATTCTGATTACAGTGAAATACAGTTTAATAGAAAAGAGAATAAATGTTTTTTTTTTTTTTTTTGTGGTACTGGGGATTGAACTCAGGGGCACTCGACCACTGAGCCACATCCCCAGCCCTATTTTATGTTTTATGTAGAGACAGGGTCTCACTGAGTCGCTTAGCGCCTCGCCATTGCTGAGGCTGGCTTTGAACTCGCGATTCTCCTGTCTCAGCCTCCCTAAGTGCTGGGATTACAGGCTTGAGCCACCGCGCCCGGCTTGAGAATAAATGTTTTAATATATTTCTCTTTAAGTTTCAAAGTAAAGAGTTGAACCCTATGATTACCTAGGAGTTTTAATCTGCTTTTGCTTAAGTATAAACTCATGGATTTCATGAGTGTTAAAGGACACTTACTGCTTATTTTTCAAAGAATAGTGCTTTGAATCATTTTTTAAAAAAATCTAAAGATCACACTAGAACACTGCAAAATGCCAGAGTTCCTCCTCAATTCTTTTGGCAAACAAGACACTGGAGGACCCAGGCAGTGGCCTGAGCTTATCCTAGACTCATTTCTTTCCTAACTCCTTTGGAATAAAACTACCACACAGCATGCTGCACACCAAGATCACAATATTGCTGACTTAACAAGAACTATTGCACCAGATAAACACATTCATAAATCCTACAAAAAGCACCCTAGAAAGTTTAAGTTATTAAACTCTCACAGTTGTCAGAGGATTATCAATGCAATTCACAAGAAAATGCTTTTCAAAGGAAGACTTTTCTATGAAAGTAGGTTTATAATTGTTCAAAGCAGATAATTATAAATTACTTGATAAGTAGAAGTCTGGACAAATGACTGAAAGGAAAATAACTTCCACTAGAGAAACCACATAAGTTATTTGTTACCAAACTGAACTATTTATATCACACAAATGGGATAATCTTAAGATACTAAAATTTTTTGGCTGGGGTTGTAGCTCAGTGGTAGAGCGCTTGCCTAGCATATGTGAGGCACCACTGTAATCAAGTGACCAAAGTTAATATCACCAGTCATGAAACAAAGTGAAATTATGTGTTATTTGGTAGGGTGCAATGAAAATAATGCACAATTGCTTCTATGACACTGATGTAAGAATGTATAACCTGATTCTAAACAAGAGAAAACAGGTGGGTGTGGTGGCACACGCCTATAGTATCAGCCAATCAGGAGGCTGAGGCAGGAGGATCACATGTTCAAGGCCAGCCTTAGCAATTTAACAAGATCCTATCTCTAAAAAAACAAAAAACAACAACAAAAAACTCCAACCCTCCCACCAAAAAAAGCCTACCACCAACAATAAAACATTAGACATATGTAAATTGAATGAAATACTATAAAACAACTGGTTTCTGACCTTCAGATATGCCTTGGTCATGACAGCCAAGGAAAGATTGAACACTAAAGAACAGAAACATGATGACTGAAAGCAATGTGTGATTCTGAATTGGATCCTTGAGCTATATGATATTATTGGGGGATTCTAGAAAGATGGTTGAGCAGGAAGTACCAAGAATCTGTCTTCTCACATAGAGAACAACTGCAATGGCAGCCTATCTGATTTAACTATTTTGGAGACCACTGAAGGATTTCAATTTGCAGGTAATGGTTTGGATGGTAAAGTGTGGTTAAGTTTGATTAATTCAACTCTTCACACAGTAGCAACTACATATCCTACACTCTCAGCTCCCCAGCAAGCAGTTGTGGAGTATTTTGTGCACAGATTATGGAAGCAAGGGTAGGCAAAAAGGATCTTGTCTCCCAAACAGTGAGGCTCTATGTTCTCATTACTGCTGTTACAGATCACAAAGGTGCAGACAAAGGTCGACAGCCACTGCTGTTGCATCTCTCCCCATTATTGCAAGCCCCTCATCCTATGGCTGAAGTGACTTTCAAAGGACTTAAAGGACTGGCATTCTTTCCCACCTTCATTCATTTTCCTCTTTTTCACTTTTTGGGAGTTGAATATTAAAGACAAGGACAGTAAAAGAAAACAACTGTGCATCAAGGAAAAATTAAAAAGTGACCCAGTATGCTCAGGGAAAGGCTCAGACTCAGAAAAGATCTGAAAAGATCTTTTTTTTTTTTTTTTGGTACTGGGGATTAAACTCAGGAGTACTTGACCACTGAGCCACATCTCCAGCAGGGTCTCACTGAGTTGCTTAGTGCCTCGTCGTTGCTGAGACTGGCTTTGAACTCGCAATTCTCAGCTTCCCAAAGTGCTGGGATTATAGGTGTGAGCCACCGCACTCAGCTCTGAAAAGATCTTAAGTTTACACTTCAGGCTAATTCTTAGCACAGTGACAACTTATAATAATCAATAAAACAAAAAGTGATAAACAAAAGCAACAAATACAGCAAACCCTAGGGTAGGGAAGAATCTTATTTCCAGAGTTACCACATTATTGGATTTAAATGTCCTGTTTTTGAAATTAAAAAAACTATAAGACATAAAAAACCAGGAAAGTACAGCAAATATATGAAGCAAAAACTGATAGAATTAAAGGGAGAAATAGACAATTCCATAATAATAAGCTGAACTCTCACTCCTGGATTCTCATTCTCAATAATGGATAAGGAAACAGAGGATTTAAACAACTCAATAAACCTACTAGATCTAACAGACAAATACAGAGCACTCTAACCAACAAGAGCATACACATTGATTTCAAGTGCACAATAGACAGTTCCCAGGATAAACCATATGTTAGGCCACAAGTCTCAAAACATTTTAAAAGGTAGATAATATCATAGACAGTATCTTCTCTCACCACACCATGATAAAGTCAGAAACCAAAGACAAAAGTAAAACTGGAAAATTCACAACTTTGTGGAAAGTAACAAATCACAAAGGAAACTCTAGAGACAATTAAAAAACAAAAACATTAGGTACCAAAACTTATGGGAGACAGTGAAAACAGTGCCAAGGGAATATACACTTATAAATGCCTACATTAAAAAAACAAGAGGGGCTGGGGTTGTGACTCAGTGGTATAGCACTTGCCTTGCATGTGTGGGGCACCGGGTTCGATTCTCAGCACCACATATAAATAAATAAAATAAAGATCCATTGGCAACTAAAAAAAAATTTAAAAAAAAAAACAAGAGCTGGGGCTGGGGTTGTGGCTCAGTGGTAGAGTGCTTGCCAAGCACGTGTGAGGCACTGGGTTTGATCCTCAGCACCACATAAAAATAAACAAATAAAATAAAGGCACTGTGTCAATCTACAACTAAAACTGAAAAATAAAACATAAAAAATAAGAGCCAGGCACACTGGTGCATGCTGGTAATCCTAGAGACTTGGGAGGTTGTGGCAAGAGAATCACCAAATTTGAGGCCAGCCTGGACAACTTAACAAGGTCATAAGCAACTTAGTGAGAACTTGTCTCAAAATAAAAAAGGCTAGGAATGATGTGGCTCAATGGTGAACTGTCTCTGCATTCAATTCCCAGTACCAAACCAAACCAAACCAGGAAGATCTCAAATCAAAAACCTAACTTTAAACTTAAAAAGCTAGGTAAAGAAGAACAAACTAAACCTAAAGTTAGAAGAATGAAGGAAATAATAAGATTAGAGTTAAATAAAATACAGAAGAGAAAAACAAAAGTCAATGAAATAAAAAACTTTCTTTCAAAAGATTAACAAAATTGATAAACCTTTAGCTAGACAGACTAAAACAAAAAGAGAAGTCTTTCAAATTTCTGAAATGAGACATAAAAGTGGAGACATTACTTGTGATTCTACAAGGAAAAAAACAATTTTAAGAGAGCACTGTGCACAACTGTATGCCAACACATTGAATAAATGAGATGAAAAGGACAAATTCCTTGAAACATAGAACCCTCTAAGTCAAAATCACAAAGAAAGAAAATCCGAACAAACTTATTTATCTAGAAAGAGATAATCGAAACTCTACTGACAAAATTAAGTCCTAGACCTAAGGGCTTCATTGGTGAAAATTCTACCAAACATTTACATAGTCAACACTAATCCTTCTCAAACTTTTTCAAAAAATTGAAGAAAAAGGAACATTTTCTAATTCATTCTATGAGGCCAGCATTATCCTGATACTGAAGACAAACAAAGACATTGTAAGAAAAGGAAACTGCAGATCATGTAATATTCCTTATGAACATTCATGAAAAAATCCTCAACAAAAAACTAGCAAACTGAATTAAGAAACATATTAAAAGGATTATGGCCCAATGGAATTTATTCTTGGAATATAAGAATGGTTCAACATACAAAAATGGATTAAATTACACACATTAATAAAGGAAAAAACCCATATAATTTTGATTTCTGCAGAAAAAGTGTTTTATAAAATTCAACACCTCTTCATGAGTCCTATCTCCAAGCTAGAACTAGAAAAAAACTATGTATTTTTTTTGGTACTGGGGATTAACTCAGGGGTACTCGACCACTGAGCCACATCCTCAGCCCTATTTTGTGTTTTATGTAGAGATAGGGTCTCACTGGGTTGCTTAGCGCCTCGTCGTTGCTGAGGTTGACTTTGAACTCACGATTCTCCTGTCTCAGCCTCCCTAAGTGCTGGGATTATAGGTGTGCGCCACTGCGCCCAGCTTTATGTATGTTGTTTATTTATTATTTTTGCAGTGCTATGGATTGAATCCAGGATCAATCTAACTGCATGCTAAGCAGTCATACTACCACTGACCTATATTCCCAGCCTGGCCAAAGGATTTTTGGCAGTGATGCCAAGTAGATTCAATGGGGAAAGGACAATCTTTTAAGCAAATGGTACTAGGAAAACTGGGTATCCACATGCAAATGAATTAATTTTAACTTCACCTCACACCACAAATATAAAAATTGACTCAAAATGGATCAAAATCCTACATCTAAGACCTAAAACAATAAAACTCTTAGAAGAAAAATGACAAATGCTTCACAACATTGAAGTTGGTAATTTCTTGGATATGACAAACAGATAAGCAAGCATAGCGTTGTATGCCTGTAATCCCAGAGACCTGGAGACTGAAGCAGGAGGATCCCAAGTTTGAAGCCAGTCTCAGAATAAAAACCATAAAAGACTGGGGATGTTGCTCAGTGGCAGAGTTTCCCTGGGTTCAATCCCCAGCTTAAAGAAAAAAAAATAATGATGATTATTTAAAAAAAAAAAAAATATATATATATATAGTGTAGTTGAGCCAAGAAATGTCAGTGGGCCCAATTCAGTCTGCCAGTTTGTGACCCATTTGCACCAAGAATTTTTAAATGATTAAAGCTGCTAAAGATATATCTAAATTTACCAGGCTGTTGCTACTACATAGTGTTCCAAGGATACTTTTATGATGGTCTAATTTATTCACTCCTGTTACATTGATGTCATGACTAAACCTCAGCAAAACAAATATTTGTGACAATTAGATTAAAACATACCATTAGTTTATCTGTAGACACAGTTCATTCAGTCCATGAGTGTGGCCATTCTATAGATCCTTATGCAATTTAGACTTGATTTGCTAAAGCTGTCTTAATTCTGGCTTCATTATATTGTGATATAACTCTTCTAACATGAAAGGTTGGTTAAAATGTGATTCTTCAATCTCATTTGTAGTTAAAGATATACAAATGAAGATATTTGTTCATTCATCAAAACTACAAAACTCAAAAAAATTTTTCTAATTTCTCAGTCTCCCTAATAATCAAGAAACACATTAGGATGGCCTATTTTGTGTCTAACACAATCATAAAGAATTAAAAACATTAAAACATTTTGTGTTGGTGAGAAAATCAACACTGCTTAAACTGGCCAAACTTTATTTATTTTATTTTTTATTTTTAAAATTTTTTTAGTTGTAGATGGACACAATATCTTTATTTATTTATTTTTATGTGGTGCTGAGGATCGAACCAGTGCCTCACACATGCGAGGCAAGTGCTCACTGAGCTACAATCCCAGCCCCTAAACTGGCCAAATTATAAATTCACATATTTCTTAATTAAGCAACTCTATCTCTATAAATCTCTTAGATGTAATTACTTGTATAATGATCATTACACCACTGTTCTCTCCTAGAGGTGAAAACTGAGACTTAAGAGGGTTGGCTTCCTTACCAGGTTATGCAGCTTAGTTAGTGTCAGAGCTTAGGCCTAGGCCTATTTCACTTTACCTTACTAGAATGACAGTTTTTCCTATACTTGGTCCTTAAATGTTTCTTTTTTTAAAAAAATATATTTTGGCCGGGCGCGGTGGCTCACGCTTGTAATCCCAGCACTTAGGGAGGCTGAGACAGGAGAATCGCGAGTTCAAAGCCAGCCTCAGCAACGGCGAGGCACTAAGCAACTCAGTGAGACCCTGTCTCTACATAAAACACAAAATAGGGCTGGGGATGTGGCTCAGTGGTTGAGTGCCCCTGAGTTCAATCTCCAGTACCAAAAAAAAAATATATATATATATATATATTTTGTAATTGCCAATGGACCTTTATTTTATTTATATGTGGTGCTGAGAATCGAACCTAGTGCCTCACACATGCTAGACAAGTGCTCTACCACTGAGCTACAATCCAAGCCCTAAATGTTTCTTATTAATAAAAAAGTTTATTTACATATAAAGGATTATTATAAAGAATGGGTAGTTCCTCAAAAAGGTTTGTCACTGTGGCATAAAAACTGATGACTGAATGAACTGTATCTATAGATAAACTAAATTTATAAGCTACAATTAGTTTGAATTATTTCTAGGAGATTATTATGATTTTCTTGATTGTGAGGATAATCAAGATGATCACTCTGTTTCTCATTCTGGGGAAGAAAACTATCAAACCAGTAGGAATGAGCTCTTACAAGATGGGAGAAAACATTCCCATTCCAAAGATCCTTACATTTTAGGGAGTTACAATAAAAGATTTGGAGGGCTGATTACCAGCCTTCCAAAACACAGTGTAGTAGCAGCATAACCCAGAACATACCATCAGGAAACTGGTCAGCGTCATCATCAAACATGGCTTCCTTGAGGGCAGACTTGTTGAAGGGACTGATGCTATCTGAATAGTTATAGGGATTATAGTCTCGAGAGCGTGGAGAGGAGTGAACAGGCATCGAGTGGAGCAACGAAGCTTTATTATCAAGAGTTGTTTGGCTTGAGTCAGTAGCATCACCTCCTGCTCTTGGGTCTGACATCCCAGGACCACCACACATCTATTGATAGGAAGGGGAAGGCACAGTAAATTGACTTATTTTAAAATATATCTGTAACATTCTAAAAAGAGGTTTTCCTACTGTTTAAAAGGCTATTTAAGAAAGGAACAATAATCTGAAAAAAATTAATGAGAATCAATATAATTTAAAATTTATATTCAAAATGACAGCTTAAGAAAAGATGTAAAGAAACCACAACTGTGAGGGCAAATAAGAAACCATGAAAGAACGTGACTTCCAATGATTATTATAGTTCCTTTGCCAATGGTTCGACCAAATGGTACATACAATGTCATTAGTAATAGCTTCTCCATGCCAGCTAAAAATGTGAAAGGACTTCATCACAATACAGTACTAGCTGCCAAATACTATTGTCAAGGTAGTAAATTATACAATGAAAAGTATGTTAACAAAGAAAAAGAAAACATACTTTAAAAAAGCCTGCTTTAAAAAAAATTCTTTATAAAGAAGGACTTAAAAGTCCTACATAACTTTTGAAAGGATACCAACAGAGTTGAGCTACATTATCACATTTTCCAAAATATCAATAATAATAATGATACAGATACTAGTATCAAAATCATTATTGCCATAAGTATCACCATCACTATCATCTACGGAGGAACTATGTGCCAAGCCATTTTCCAAACTCTTCACATATTTACTATGTGCCAGGTACTGTTCCTGACACTGGGACTAGAGTAGTGAATCAAAGAGAGAATGATGTACACACTCATAGAGTTTACATTCCAGTGGAGGGTCAGAAACAATTTTAAAAAAACTTAGTGAAGTATATGGTATGGTAAAAGGTGATTAGTGGTTGAAAAAAAAAGAACAGGTAGTGTGGTTTTAAAGGATCATGAATGCTGAGGTGGGAGAACAAGGGCAGATTAAATAGAAGTGAGAAGGGTCCACTCAGAAGTCATTAGAATGAAAACTGGAAGAATGTGAGGCAATTAGCCAGAGGACTATCTGAAGAGTGTTTCAGGCAGAGGGAACAGTCAATGCAAGGGTGCTAAGGCAGGAACATGCCCAGTAAGGAACAGGAAAGAGACCTGTGTAGCAGGAACTGAGTGAACAAGGAGAAAAGTAGCAGGAGATGAGACCACAGAGGTAGTAGCAAAAAGCTTATTATATAAGACTGCGGCTTTTACTCTGTGACAGGAACCTCCTATACAGTTGTAAAAAGAAGAGTAAAAAGAACGTAGAAGGCCAAAGGTAGAATCAAAGAGGCCAATTAGATGCCTATTTTATTTTTTTTATTTTTTTAAAATTTTTTTTAGTTGTTGATGGATCTTTATTTTATTCATTTATCATTTATATGTGGTGCTGGAGATCGAACCCAGTGCCTCACGCATGCTAAGCAAGCACTCTACCACTGAGCTATAGCCCCAGTCCCTTAGATACCTATTTTAATAACCTACTTGAGAGAACTGATGATGATAGCTTGAACTAGATAGGTAGTGGTAAGAAATGGGTATATTCTGAAGGTACAGCCACCAAGTTTCCTGACAGACTGGGCATGGAAGATGAGAAAAAGGGAGGATTCAAAGACAACCGTTTGTCTTCGGTTTTTGCTGAGCAACTAGTGTTGCCATCAACTAAGATAGGGAAAAGCAGTTTCAGGGAGAAAATCAGGACTTGATATGGGTAGTTGAAAGTATGAATGTGAACCTTAGGAGAGTTCTGGGCTCAAAAGAGCCATATGATGTTTCATATTTACAATATCTTTTAAGGTAGATAGCAATATTCCTATTTACTTAGTGAAGATTCTGAGGCTTAGAAATAATCCTCTCGCTACCTAATAATTGCTGAAATCTGGGATTTGAACTCACTTTTATCATATTTACTACCTGAATTCCCCATCTTATATCATGATCTGTCTGAAAAAACAAAATGAACCTGAGTGTCAAATAAACCATCACTCTTACTAACCTGTTGGTGCTATAATATGTAACTTTTAGGATAAGAAGCCTCAAATATGAATGCTAAATTGGCCTTTGCCACCAGTTTATTAGGCCTAGTATAAGCTAGCTCTGCTACAGGCACAGGAGAAAAACAATAGGAAAGGAGTCAGGAAAGCAGAAGAGAGCCTTCTGTGGAGATGTACTGAAATACTACAATGTTCTGAACTTTGCAAACATTGAGAAACAATGAATTCCATAGGATGTGGCAGGATGGCTTTTTAAAAAAGAAAAGTTGAAGCCATCAGAGAGAACTCTAAGAAGTAGCAAAGTAAAAAACAACTACCCTGCCGGGTGCAGCGGTGTACACCTGTAATCCCAGCAGCTCCAGAGACTGAGACAGGAGGATTGTGAGTTCAAAGCCAGCCTCAGCAACTCAGAGGGCCCTAAGCAACTCAGTGAGACCCTGTCTCTAAATAAAATATAAAAAAGGGCTGGGGATGTGGTTCAGTGGTAAAGCACCCCTGGTACAAAGATAAATAAATAAAATTTAAAAAATCAACTACCCTTTTATAACTGGACAGGCAATCATTAAATAATATTCACATATGTCAACAAAGATGGGTCCTAACAGTCTTAACGGGAGCCACATAAACTGATGGAGCAAATCATTATTAATTACTATAACTAACAGGAGAAAACATCATTTTAAACTCTTTATCTTACAAGACTCATGTGCTATTGCCCATGTTCCACTCCTCCTTTCATTCATAATGCTCCAACTACACTGGCTTTCTTCAAAGTCTTCAAGCTTGATCCTGTCACTGAATATGCCCATTCTGTCATGAACTGTCCTCTACATTTTGTGTGGCTTTATTTAAATGCAAATGTAATCTGAAAGATGACTTCCTTGACCCACACTAAAACAGATTCACTTTCTTCCAAGGCACATTCTAAACTAAAACTCCACAGTAATCAATTCTATACCAATATCTAAAAGGAACTTGAGGGCCGTGCATGATAGCGCATGCCTGTAATCCCAGTGGCCTGGGAGACTGAGGCAGGAGGATCACAAGTTCAAAGTTAGCCTCAGCAACTTAGAGAGACCCTGTTCAAAATAAAAAATTTAAAAAAGGCTGAGGATGTGGCTCAGTGGTTAAGGGCTCCTGGGTTTAATCTCTGATACCAATAAATAAACAAATACATAAACATAATAAAAGGAACCTGGGGGCAGCTACTTGTCTTGTAACTCTAACACATAAAACAGTGCCTGACATGTGGTAGATACTCAGTAAATAATTATAGAGGGATAGATCCCTAGAAAATTATGTTTGAAATGCCAGAAAGCAAAGCAAAACAAGCAAACGAAAACAAATCTTAATGGAAACTAAATAGTCTTCAAAATAAGAATATTCAAATACTCACTGAATCACCATCGTCCTTTTTAGAATCCCTTTTCAATGGCTCATTCATGTCTTCTTGACTACGGAAGCTGAAATTTTGGATTGCTTCAGTGACACCTCTAAGAGAGCTATAAATATCTTCAGAGTTCATATTTTCTGTGTCATAATCAAATGCACTATGAAAAAGATAATACTAATTTTTATTTCTCTATAGTTTCATAATACAAAGACATTTGAGGAGATTATGTAGGATAAAGACAGAATTAGAGAATGCATAGCCCCAAAACATCATTAACAAAATAAAATATGGCAGCTATAAATGGTTAAAGTATATGTCCTATTGTTCTTCACGAAGGATTCTTACAATATAAGAATCAATATAAATATTTTAGGCTTTTTTAAAAAAATATTTATTCATTTTTTTAGTTGTAGGTGGACAGAATATCTTTGTTTTTATGTGGTGCTGAGGATCGAACCTAGTGCCTCACGCGTGCTAGGTGAGCACACTACCACTGCACCACAATCCCAGCCCCAATATTTTAGGCTTTTTAAGCCATGTGATCTTGGCTTAAAAAGATGTGGCCAATTTAAAAGCCATGTGATCTTGCTGATCACAATTTCTCTGATTCTTACAATATCAGCCAAATTATATTGTTATATTGTGTGTATGTTATGAATATGAAACAACAACAAAAAATCTCATCACTATGTACAACTAAAATGCACCAATAAAAAAATGTGGAAAGAGAAAAATAAATGTTCTGATTAACCTGGGATCAGTACACTATGGATGGTTTGCAAGCTAGAATACTTTTTACATTTTAAATGGTTGAAAAAAATCAAAAGAATATCTTATGATATATGAAAAGTATATAAAATTTAAATTTCAGTGTACATGAGTAAGATTTTGTTGGAGCACAATAATGCGTACTTATTTGGTATTGTCTATAACTGTTTCTGTACTATAATAGCAGAGTTAAATTGTGGCCAGCAAGATCACATGGCTTAAAAAGCCTAAAATATTTATCCCTTGCCCTTTATAAAAGTTCTTCAAATTCTCACAATTGACGTATGAGAATGATACTATATTTGAAAAGGAAATAAGTGTATTTATACAAGTTTATAAGAAGTTAGAGAACTTTAAACACTGAGCATAAATGTTAATGACACAAATTCTATAATCAAAACCCAAAATTCAACTGAGGCTTGAATTTAGCTATAAATTGTTTCATATGTCTGTATAAGATGGAAGAAATGAGCTAGATAATAAGTTTGCAATATATTTTTCTTTCTTAGATGCTGATGTTGCATCCTACAATTTTAATGAATAAAGCTGATAAAGCAAGCTATATATATGGCTAACAACAAAATTAGGCTAATAATTATAAACATGAACTACTGTGCAAATTCTTTTCTGAAAGGCCGGGAAAAGGGAAAAAATAGTGTCTACTAATGAATCCATAATTTAATTTAAAATACTGCCCATGCTTGCACTGCACAGTGTAGGAAAATTATACATCTTTAAAAATTTTTTCTTTTTAGTTGTAGATGGACACAATACACAATTGTTTAATTTATGTATTTATTTATTTTTATGTGGTGCTGAGGATCAAACCCAGTGCCTCACATGTGCTAGGCAAGTGCTTTACCACTGAGCTATGATCTCAGACCCCCAAGTTATACATCTTATATTCTGTATTAAGGATTAATCTGTTAGTCATATGTTTTTTTCTCAGATGTATATATAGTTTCATTATAAATTCTTTATTTAACATTTTCCTATTTGTTCTTTTTATGCTTTGTCTAAAAGTTTAATTCCTCTGCCTCCTACTTTTGGAGGTGGTTGGTCAATATTAGATCAAAATATCCATCATTTTAATTGACCTCATCATTTATATTGAGTGTCAGGATATAAAGCCAAGATACAATTTATAATTGCTAGGTTTACATATTATCTCTGATAAATACAACTAAGTATTTATCGTAACTTCCTTCTCTCAAATATCAGTTCTATCAGTAGGTTTTCTTTTCCCTTCTAAAACTTCTAAATCCAATACATTATTCTTTTTTTTGGTACTGTAGAATTGAACCCAGAAGTGCTTAACTACTGAGCCATATTCCCAGCCTTTTTATTTTTATTTTGAGACAGGGTCTTGCTAAGTTGTTTAGAGTCTTGCTTAGCTGCTGAGACTGGCTTTGAACTTGGGATCCTCCTGCCTTAGCCTCCCAAGTTGCTGGGATTATAGGCAAGTGCCACCATGCCTGGAAAAACATGATCTTTTAAAGGGCTAGCTTTTGAATAAACTTAAAATTGTCTTTTTATTTTTCTTCTTCTAAGTTACTAAGGCTGACCTTGACCTTGTGATCCTCCTGCCTCAGCTTCCTGAGTAGCTGGGATTACAGGCATGCACGTCACAGCTGGCTGTTTCTACTATTTTAAGACCTTTCAAATCAAGTGAAATTAATACTTTACTAAGAATGAGAATTTGAAAATACAAAACATGATGGAAAGTTATCTTTTTATTACCTTGGCGATAAAGTATTTTGTGATGTATTGGTAGGAGAAGTAAGAGGACTGGACCAGTTGGCTGGTGATCGTGGCGTTGGTCTTGTCAAAGGACTCCCCATGGAACTCTGATAGAGGGAATCAAATATTAACATATAATAGGTAGGTTCAAGTAAAAGGCTCTTAATGAAGCGATAAAATTGTGAGAGAGGACCACATGAAACAGCCACAATTATAGGTCAATATTTTAAATATTCATGTACTTATATCTGGTTTCTGGGGGCAAGTTTTTCTCCTCATTCAGAAATCTAACTCTATAGTCTTTCTTTTTTCCTTACCTGCTTCCTTCTCTCAAATATTATCAACATCCTCAAGAATTCAACAAGATCCTACACTAAAAATGTTGAATGGGCTTTCTATTCTGAGATAATTAGGCACCTCCAACAATTACTAATTACTAATTATCTCAGGCACCTCCAACAATTACTAATGATCAAATTGTATTCCTCTTAGTCTACTTTACAAATGACACCAATGGAGTAAAACTGGTCATGTTATTAATCTATCTCTTACAATATAATGAAATAATCCTTTTATAAAGTTAATTAATTCACAAAAAAACACTCTCAGACTATTTTTTCAACCTCAGACTTTGCCTTAAGCCTGTCATTGAGTGCATCTACATTTTCTATATTTATTATCAAAGATCTCTCTAAAACTTTAGTCCAATCCTTCAGGTTTACTATATAAAATTTATTTATATACAGATATATATATATATATATCTTATTGTAATGTTTAATTTGCTCACACCTTACTTCCTCAAAACAAAATCTAAGCACATATGAACTGACAAGCCTATAATTAGTATGCACTACTCTCTCCAACCTTATTTGTTAATCCTGGAATAAGTCATCCCTACTAATACTGAAATAAGGATTGGTTCATTGGAAGAGTATGTCCTAATGTTCACGGCTTCCAAAGCTGGTACCCTCATACATATTCTGCTCACCTTTGGCTTTTCTTATTCATAATCTAGCCAATATTCACCAATGCCCTAATGCATACAAATTACAATGTAAACATGGCAAGCTTAAGGCCTCTGTTGTTTCCAAGACAATATACAGTTTTGCTAAGGAAACACTGGCAAGTGCAGATGCAAAAATTATCTCTGAGGATCAAGTTAATTTCATGTAAAGGCAAACAATTACTGTTAAACCAACCATCATATTATACAATAGCCAAGAAAGGAAGGGAGAAATACCTGGGTTCCGTTGCCCGTGTTTCGAAGGTGATTATGAAGAAGTTTGGTAGCACCATCTTGAAAAGTTTTTGGTAAAGCTCCTAGTAACATTGTAAACTCTGGGGTATTGAGTTCAAATAAAGAAATCAGCACTGATTGTGCTGCCTTAAAAAAAAAAAGGCATAATAAAGTCAATAAGTGCACTTTTGGTTATGCAAAGATGACTGTCTTCTCTTACATTTCTATTCAGCAGCATGAGGTTTAATTATCTTTCCCAGGGTAAAGGAAAATGTTCTTATTTAATTTCAATTTTTTTTGGAAGGAGGGGTTTGTTAGAGCATTTGCCTAGCATCCTCAAGGTTCTGAGTTTGATTTCCAGTACTGAAAAACAACCAACGACGAAAACAAAACATCCTAACTTTTTTTGCAAAGACAGAAACACTCTACTACTGAGCTACATCCACAGTCCCAGGAAAGAATAAAAAAAAAAATGTGACCTACCATTTATTTTTTGAAGTTCAAATAGGATACAAAAAGTCTAACAAACAGAACAAAGGCAAAAGATAACCAGACACTTTCTTCCCAGGCCTGTAATCCCACCTAATCGAGAGGCTGAGGCAGAAATATTGCAAATTCAAGCAATTTAGTGAAGCCTTGTCTTAAAATGAAAAAGGGATGGTGATGGTATTCAGTGGTAAGACACCCTTGGGTCCAATTCCCATTACAAAAGAAGAGTAAAAAAAGTTAACTAGCTACTTTCTCTGTCAACATATATTACTACTTCTGTTTTCCTAATAAATCATTATAAGGAGCAACTTAATATTTCAAATTCTACTTTCTCAATATGTGAATATTGAATAAATCAACAGTATCTAGACTCTCAAACAGCTAATCTAATAAATCTACAATCTGAAGAAGCTAAGCTATGGCTAATATTTTGTGGAAATGAAAACAAAACAAAAAAAGTCTACTCAAGATTTGTTAAGAAATCTTAAACATTTCTTCTCCTAAAGTAATCAACTGAGTTATTAAAAGACAACTACTGAAATTCACATTATATAGAAACTTAATTGAAAGTTCTGGAACTGTTCTGACCTAATTCTATAAAAACTTAAGTGTTTCTATGTTTACAGCATCTGAATATGCAACAAAAGGGGAATGGTTAAATTATGTCATATTGAAACCATGGAATATTACACAACAGCTGTAGAAGATAATGTAGGTCTATGCAGAAACTAAGAGTGGTCTGTTTTATACTGCTCAAGGAGAAATACATAAAACAAGAGTGATAACTCAAGTTCATTTTATTAAAAACAACAAAGTATACATTGTATGGAAGTATGCTTCAATGCATTAATTTTGTGTGAACAAATTGATTAAACATACTTTACTCCATCTACAGTTTATTTTGGTTTAGAGATTAACCTTTCATCATCTGTTATGGACAGCTCAATGTTCCCAAATCACTTACTGATGAGTACATCCTTTGCCCATGATTTTAAGTGATACTCTTACCATGGACCAATATCCTACATAAATTTGTGTTTCTGGACCATTCTTTATGTATCTTGATCTATTTATTTCTGTACTAACATCATGTGATTTAAATTGCTATAGCTTTAGTGTATTTTGATCAAGTCCTTTATTTCTGTTACTTTTAAATTTTTTTGGTCACACTTTACTAGATACATTTTACATTTAAAATAAATTTTCAGGTCTTTAGACAGATGTGGTGGCACACACCTGTAATCCCAGTGACAGAAGAGGCTGAGGCAGAAGGATCACAACTTTGAGAACAGCCCCAGCAACTTAGCAACTTTGTCTCAAAAGAAAATAAAAAGGGCTAGGGATATAACTCAGTGGCAAAGCATCCCTAGATTCAATCTCGAGTACCAAAAGAAAGAAAAAAAATTCAGTTCTTTAAATCAGAGCAATATACACATATGAACTTTTTTGTTTGTTTTTTAATTAATGAATAGCAAATCCATTTTTTTAAATATATTTTTTAGATGTTGATGGACCTTTATTCATTTATTTATATGTGGTGCTGAGAATTGAACCCAGTGTCTCACACATGCTAAGCAAGCACTCTACAACTGAGCCACAACCCCAGCTCCCACATATGAACTTTTAAAAACCAATGTTATAGAGAAGGTTTTGTATTTCTCAACTCCTCTTTGTAATTCTTGTTTTTACTGTTAGGCATTCATAGGTTTATATAGTAATTTCTTATTAGCTTGAGATATTTTCTAGCGATTTCCTGCAGTACATGAGAACTTATGTTCTTTTTAATACTGGCCTAGCCTTTTCACACTTTCCCCCTTTATATAAAACACCAACAGAACATTTATTTATTTATTTATTCTACCAACACAACATTTTTGTCACACTGGCCAGCATTTGAATACGAATCAGATCACATAACTGCCTTAATTAAAAATGTGCCAATGGTTTCCTCCTCTTCTGTGTGTGTGTGTTGCTAGGGACTAACCTAGGGCCTCATGCATGTAGGCAAGCACTCTACCACTGAGTCACATCTCCAACCTCCCAAATGAGCCAATCGTTTCTATAAGTCATTTTCTTTTGGTCAACCAAACTAGAGATCTGTCAATTTGTTGATTTCTCCAAAGAACCAGCTTTCAGTTTCATTGGTTTTCTCTAATATTTTCCTATTCTCATTCTGAATGATTTCCTATTAAATCTCCTATTCACTTCAGATTTGCTCTGCATCTTTTTCTTTTTTCGGTACTGGGGGTTGAACTCAGGGGCACTTGACCACTGAGCCACATCCCCAGCCCTATTTTGTGTTTTATGTAGAGACAGGGTCTCACTGAGTTGCTTAGCACCTCGCCGTTGCTGAGGCTGGCTTTGAACTCACAATTCTCCTGTCTCAACCTCCCCAAGTGGTGGCACAAGTTACAGGCTTGTGCCACCGTGCCCAGCTTCTGCATCTTTTTCTAGTGCCTTAAGATAGTGTATTAGGGACTGAGGCTGTAGCTCAGTGGTAAAGCACTTGCCTCGCATGTGTGAGTCACTGGGTTCGATCCTCAGCACCACATAAAAATAAATAAATAAAGATATTGCATCCATCTACAACTAAAAAAATATTAAAAAAAAAGATAGTGTGTTAGGTTACTGATATGAGATTTTTCTTTTTTTAGTATAAACATCAGTAGCTATAGTTTTCTCTAAGCACTGCTTTAGATGCATCCCAAGTTTTGCTGGTCACATCTTTTTTTTTTGGGGGGGGGTACTGGAGATTGAACTCAGGAGCACTCAGCCACTGAGCCACATCCCCGGCCCTATTTTGTGTTTTATTTTGAGATAGGGTCTCACTGAGTTGCTTAGTGCCTCGCTTTTTGCTCAGGCTGGCTTTGAACTCACAATTCTCCTGTCTCAGCCTCCTGAGCCGCTGGGATTACAGGCATACACCACGACGCCTGGCTAGGTCGTGTCTTAATTTTCATTATCTCAATGCATTTTCTAATTTCTTCTTTGAACCAATGATTATTTAAGAGTAAGTTGTTTAATATCATTTATTTCAGAATTTTCCAGTTTCTTTCTGTTGTTGATTTCTAATTTCATTCCGCTGTGGTCAGAGAATATACTTTGTGTTACTTCTATTGTTTAAAACTGTTGAGGTTGGTTTCATGACTCAGCATGCAGAATTTACATACATATTTGAGAAAAATGTACTCTCTGTTCTTAGAGGGTACAGTGTTTATCAGTGTTAATTAAGGCCACAAAATTTATATTGTGGATACTCCACTGCAGCAGTGCAGGAAAGGATTCACAAAGAATGATTCACAAGGAAGGCACGTGTACAGAAGGCTTAGGGGAAAATATGTCCAAATTGGTGAAGAGAAGGTCTATGAAGGAGTTCTCTAGAAAATAAATAACCTATTTTGGAATAGGAAAATATTAGCTGTAACTATGTGACAGAGGTGTTGACAATATTAACAGGTACTTCAAAAACATTTTAAAAAGCTCTGACAAATGAAACACAAGGCAAATTATTAACTCCAAGACAAATGAAGTTTCTATAAGAAAAGAGAGAGCAGCAAACCACTTGGTATAAGAGTATCTGCATATACAAACATAAATCTTTTCTACTGAGTACCAATAATATTTTGAAGATTATGGGGAAAAATATAGGAAAGTATGTGGGAAAGATATGGGAAAGTCCTCACCAAGATAGATAAATACGTCTATATTTATCAATAGATCAATAAATAATGCCTAAAATGGATAAACCAAGAAAGAGCATAAGCTCTTGTTTAGAATACATAGGTAAATGCAAGGAGAATAATTTGGAATATTTTGAATGGTTGAGTTTGGCAGGATTGTAGCAAGGACAGCTATTTTTTTTTTTTTTTTTTTTTGCACCAGGGACTGAACTCAGGGGCACTTGACCACTGAGCCACATCCCCAGCCCTATTTTCTGTTTTATGTAGAGACAGGGTCTCACTGAGTTGCTTAGTGCCTCGCCGATGCTGAGGCTGGCTTTGAACTCGCGATCCTCCTGTCTCAGCCTCCCTAAGTGCTGGGATTACAGGCGTGAGCCACCGCGCCCAGCAAGGACAGCTATTTTTGATTCTAGTTCTGAAAATAATGCTCATATTAACTGGACCAAATTTAAAATAATTTAAAAATGTCCTTCATAATTCATTGCTAACTGGTAGAATTCTGAAATATTCTTCCTTCACTGGCAATCCAAAACTACTGACTTGTTTTTCTAGCTGATCTTTTTCTTGTTTGTGGTGGTAGAGAATGAACCCAGGGCCTTATACATGCTAGGCAAGTGCTCTACCACTGAGCTACAAACCCAACCCTCCAACTGATCATTTAAACCTTATGTGAAAACACACCTTCCGAACATCAGAACTTTTGGGTTCTGTTGTCCATGTGATGACCCTAGACACTGCCAGGCGAGTTTCACTGGAATTTATAAAATCTCCTGGATCCATTTGTTTGGCCAGAGTTTCTATGTATTTAAGGATGGCAACCTTTACCTGCAGAGATAAGCAAAATGAGACAGGACGATAAGATGGTCACTGTGAGGCACTGGAGTAAGCTTCAGAAATAATCACATGACTATTTTTGACAAGAAAACGAACAATATAAACAATAAAAGAGATAATATAACTACCTACCTACTTGAGGTACAAGTATATGATAGGGTGATGATTTTTGTTTTCATACATATTAGAACTTTCAGGTCCCAGATATTTTATTCCCCAAGTATGAAAACTGCTACAAACTTTCTTGACAAGATAATAAACTTTACCTTGTATCTACCTTTGTAGTATGCAGCTGACTCTCAGCTAGCCTCACAAGGAGCGAGTCCTATCAGCTCAGTTATTTCATTTTTGGGGAGATGAACCCAAAGTATTTGAAAATAAGCCATGGTAAATCCAGTCTATCAAGGCTGCAATCACGGTGGGCAATATAGTTGTTATTGTTGGTTTTTTTGGGGGCATATCAAACAGGATAAAACTCACAAAATGAGGGGCTGGGGTTATGGCGCAGTGGTAGCGTGCTCGCCTAGCATGCGTGAGGCACTGGGTTCGATCCTCAGCACCACATAAAAATAAAATAAAGATATTCTGTCCACCTACAACTAAAAAAATAAATAAATATTAAAAAAAAAAAAAAAAAAAAAACTCACAAAATGAGATCAGCTTCTTTATAAGTCCATCAACTAATAGAACTGCCTTCCAAATGAAGAGTCACAAAAATATTTTAAAGAAGTATTACTGGAGAAAAAAAGTAATACTTATTTGTAAAAATAAGTTACCATATGTAGGTGTAAAGTCTCACCCTTGATGTGTGGGTGGCATGAAAGATGTGTAGAAGGATGCAGACTTCAAAATCAGCAGGAAATACAGTTATTTCCAAAGTACATATACTTCTTTCTAGATTCAGCCATTTTTATCCTTCTGGCAAGCCATTATTATTATTTTTTTAATATTTTTTTAGTTGTTGATGGACACAATGTCTTTATTTTATTGGTTTGTATGTGGTGCTGAGAATCAAACCCAGGGCCTCACGCATGCGAGGCAAGCGCTCTACCACTGAGCTACAATCCCAGCCCCTGGCAAGCCACTATTAAATTATATCCCTTCTCTCATGTATGCTAGGGTGATAAAAAGGTTGAGAATCACTGTTTTTAAAGTCATGTGTTCCAACATTCTAGGATTTCTAAATAATAGTTTTCTGACTTTACCTGTATACTTTATTTTAAAGTATACATTTATAAAAAATGAATTTATTCTTTTTGTGTGTATGGTGCTAGATACTGAATCTAGGATCTTATGCATGTTGGGCAAGCACTCTACCAGTGAGTTACATCCCCAGCCCAATTTATTCTTTTAACTGACAAATAACAATTGTATATATTAGGGTATATACCATGATATTTTGAAATATGTATACATTGTAGAATGGTTAAATAGAGCTAATAACATATGCATTATTTTACATACTCATTTTCTGTGGATAGAACCCTTAAAATCTACTCAGTTACTTTTAAAATATTTTTATTGTACATGTTCAAAGTGTACAAGATGATTCTTTGATACACATGTACATAGTGAAATAATTACCACAATCAAGCAGTGAACAAATCTCTCATCTTACAGGGTTACCTATTTTGTGTACACGTGGCAAGAACACCTAAAATCAACTCTTTAAGCAAAAATCTCATTAATTATAGTCTTCATATTGTACATCAGATATCTAAACTTATTCATCCTACGTTATGTGCAACTTGATAGTCTTTCACCTGTATCTTCCCATATCTCCTCACTACATTAGTATTTGCCAGCTGTGAACAATGTTATTTATCACCATGTTATACCTGTGGCTACTTTAGAAATGGCAATGTGATATAGTAGTGCATAATCCTTGGATTTAGCAGATGCTAACCACATATTAAGGGCTGATTTGCTGACTCAGAAAAAGGTAAGTTTAAATGCATGATTAAAACAACTTGAGTCAGGCATCAGTAATCCCAGCTGCTCAGGAGGCTGAGGCAGGAGAATTCTAAGTTCAATGCCACCCTGGGCAAAGTAGTGAGACACTGTCTCTAAAACAAAAATAAGCCATGCCCACCTGTAATCCCAGTGACTTGGGAGGCTGAGGCAGGAGGATCACAAGTTCAAGGCCAGCCTCAGCATTTCAGCGAGACCCTGTCTCAAAATAAAAAATAAAAGAACTGGGGATGTAGCTCAGTGGTAAAGTGCCCCTGGGTTCAATCCCCAGTACCAAAAAATAAAACAAAAAATAAAAAATCCCAAGCCCTAGCAAGTTGAGATACTGCCCAGATTAATGCAATCAGTCTATGTTCTCTCTTCCCTTATGCATTTTGATGACATTTTTATCACTCAGGCCAAGTATCTCTGGAAAATCTTTCTAGGTAGTGTCATGCCAATGAATAGGTAGGAAGGAAAATACTGAAAAAGTTCTGCCTCCTACACATTTTACCCTTCCTGTTTTTAGTACCAAAAAAAGGGGGAATATCAAATTATGTTCTTCTTTTATAAGGAATAAATACTGAGATTTATAATTTTACACAGGCTACAAAAAAGCAAAAGCAAATGGGAATACATTAAACTACATGTCTGATAAGGAATGAACATCCAAATATGGAAAGAACTCAAGTTAAAACAAAAAAACAAACAAAAGAAACTAAATAACCTGATTACAAAATGGCCTAGACACTTCTCAAAGGAAAACATAGAAATGGCCAATAGGAAAATGAAAAAAATGCTCAACACCAATAATGATCATGTAAATGCAAATTAAAATCATGAGAAATCACTTCACCAAATGGCTATTATACAAAAGACAAAAGGTTGTTGGTGAAGATGTAGAGAAAAGGGATCATCTACACACGGCTGGTATGAATGTAAATTAGTACAACCACTGTGGAAAACAGTAGAAGTGTCCTCAAAAAATTAAAATAGAATACCATATGATCCAGTAGAGTCCTAGTAGGGAGTAACTATCTAAAAGACAATGAAAATTAGTCTGTTGAAGAGTTATCTGTACTCCCATGTACTATGGCAGCTTTATTCATAATAACCAAGATATAAATCAATTTAAGTGTCCATCAATGGTTGAGTGGATAAAGAAAGTATGGTATATATATACAGTGGAATACTTTTCAGCTTTAAAAAAGGAAACCTTGCCATTTGTAATAACATGGAAGAACCTGGAGGAATATATTATGTGAATGAGTCCACATAAACAAAGACAACTATTACATGATCTCATATGTAGAGCATGACAAAATCAAATTCATAGAAACAGAGCAAAGTGGTAGTTACCTGAGGTTGAGGGATTAGGGAAAGACTGGTTGAAGGACATAAAATTTCAGTTAGATAAGAATAATAATTTCAAGAGGTCTATGTATATCACAGTATCTACTGTTAATAACAATATATATATATATTTTTGAGGTACTAGGAATTGAACTCAGCGTTGCTCTACCACTAAGATATAATCTCAGCCCTTTTTATTTTTTATTTTGAGACAAGGTCTTGTTAAGTTGCCCAGGCTAGTCTCCAGCTTGCAATCTTTCTGCCTCAGGCTCCTGAACAGCTGGGTGTGCACCACATGCCCGGTTACCCTATTCATATTAAATATTTAAACTGCTGAGATTGGATTTTAAGTTTTCTCAACATACACACACACACACACACACACACACACACACACACACACACACACACACGGTACGTGAGGTAATGCAAATGTTAAATAGTTTAATTTAGTCATTCCACAATCTATATACACACATAGCAAAACATGTTGTATACTCTTAATATATACAATTTACTTATTATTTAAAAAGTGAATTATAACTTTTAATATAAGACGTGGTTACTTTTGCAGAAGGTCCACCTAAATTATGGTAGCACATAATATTCTGGATTCTTGAAGCCATGACCTTCTATCAGTATGAATAGCTGAAAGATGACTATGTTAAATCAATAAATGTATTCTTTTTAGGTTACCAACACTAATGACTGTATATATTGCTGGGTGCAGATGATGTTGGTAATCCCAGCTACTTAGGACACTAAAGCAAGTTCAAGGTGAGCCTGTACAATTAAGTGAGACTCAGTATCAAAATAAAATAAAAAGGGTTGGGTGCGGTGGTGTGTGCCTATAATTCCAGTGATTTAGGAGGACTGCAACTTTGAGGCTAGTCTGGGTAACTTTTCAAGACTCTGTCTCAAAATAAAAAATAAAGAGGGCTGAGAATGTAGGTCAGTGGTACAGCATATGACTAGCATACACAAGACCCTGAGTTCAATTCCCAGTGGAGCAGGGGGGAAAAGGCAAACATTTATTTGCACTCTGTAAGATTCACCTGGTAGTGTCTTGACAATTTATAAAGTTATGCAGAGTTTTAAAAAGGTTTCTCAGAATAATGTATTTAATAGGCAAAATAATCACAATACACATATAATAATCTGAATGTGTACATTTTAGTAGAGTATCTTATGAGGCTACATAGTCTATAACTTCAATTATGCAAATATGTACTCTTTCAGAGAAGGAAAAACAATTTGGTTGCTAAGTGTGTTTAATTCTTCAATGTTTATAAAAGCCAGACTTCAGCAAAAATTACAATTATTTAAAATATTAGTGATTCAAATTAAAACTCCGAATTCTATATGGTCATTTCCCTCACTGCTTCCTTGTTAATGTTTGATCACATGATAATCCATAGGAGATACCAAATTTTATATGAATGATCTTTTTTTTAGCTGAAAGATCATTTCTCAATAAAGATTTTCCCCTTCTAGGTCTTTTTATTAGATCTAGAACAAGTTATCTGTGTTTTTCTATAGCCTGTTAAGATTTTTAAACTTAACTTTGTCACCTACCTGAAAGTTTTTTTTCATTTTTGCATAAAAACAAAACTTCTCCCTGCTATCCTAAAATATCTACTTAAGAGTAGAAAAGTGATTTCCCCATATGGCTTTGCTGCTGAAACTGCACTTATACTAAATGTATATCTATAAATAATTTAGGCTTTTAGAGAAACAGTCTGTGATTCCAGTCTCCAGTACAATGTTTTCCAAAAGGAAAGCCAATTTTAATTTGTCTGTTTTCCATTTCACTATTCCCTTTAATTGTCTTCTTCAGTAACTTTATTCTTTCCCTCAAGTCACCTCTTATCCTTATGTCTTAAGCTGGTGATCTTCTTTTGCACTAGCCCATGAAACATCTCTATATACATTTTTTACAGCACTTGAGTATCTACCACATGTAGATATAATTTATAGGTTATCATGTATTATAGAAAACAATGGTGTAAGTTTTATATTCCCAGGGACACTGAGCACAATGCCTTGGATATGAGTTCAAAAACATTTATCACTAATATCAAGTAAATTATTCTTTTGCAGGTCATTTTTCAAAGTAAAAACAGATGGAATCCCTTTCACAAAGTAGTTCTGAGAAAATAACATTATGTTGAATGTACGTCTACCCTGGTAAGAAACACAATTGTAATTCTGAGACACAACTGCATTCAGAAACTTAGAGGAAAAACAATCTTGGGCAATAATGCTTGTGGAAATATAATTCGTGCAGAATAGAGCGGAAGATAAAAGACTTATATAAGCACATATGCTTGTTATTTCCCTAACTTTAATCTCATTTGATACAGCTCACTGAAAAAAAAAAAAAGAAAAAAGAAAAAACCCCAAAACACAAACAAACAAAAAAATCTTTAGCAAAGTATTTAGGGGGATCTTCTTTAATACTAAATATTTTTTCTTTTATATTAAATTTCATCATTTAAAATCACAAATTAGAATCCTCCTAGTTTTCACATAAATTAACTGGAAATGTGTGCAAATAAAAACTGAGAAAGGTAATCTTGATTACAAATTTTATGGATGTCAGAAACATCACACTGCAAAAAGACTATTTCAGTTAAGGAAAATGGTACTGATATTAAAATTTGTTTATTAAAATATGTACTTAGGCAAAACTGGTATTTTATCCAAAATACTCATTAAAACTCCTAAGGTTACAAATAAGAAAAAAAAGTATTGGGAAATCACAAACATAAAATTAGGTAAGACTTTATAAAGCAAGTTTGCATTACTAGCTTAGTGTTAGATGGCCATACTTGTGATGCCTTCTAAATGTATATCTCCAGTAAGCTTCTCCAAAGAAGAGATGGACATTTGAATAACATTTGAAATCAATACGTGCATGCGTAAAAGGCTTACAAAGGTTAGTACTTGAATACAGATGCATACAAACATTATCTGAAACACTGCAGAGAGAGTTAAGAAAAGAAATAATGCAGATTAAAACAAAAACAAAAAAACCTTGGAGCTCCAAAAAGAGTGAAGATGGTCCCGAAGTGCTGGCTTGACTGTCTGTAAGTTCATAAAAACAAAACCCACTGATTGAACTGTTTCTCATGTGACAGAAATACAAATACTGACACAATTTTATGAATAAAATACTTCAATTCCTTCCAATGTTTTCAAAAGACCTCAATTTTTTACCTTCAGGCTTGGTGTTTGAGTCTGATCAACTGTAAATCTCATTAAAATATTAAACTGAAGATCATTTGGAAAAGATTCTCTGAAATAACAAAGAGAACAAAAAAAAAATTAAGTCAACCAGTATGCATTTAACAAATTTCATGCAAAAAACTGCTTAATGCCAAAACATAATGTCTTACGAAGTAGTATATATCTGTGGTACAGTCTAAATAAAAGCATTCCCAAAAGAACACAAGCATTTGAATTTATAACCACTACTGGGTTAAGAAGCAACATTATAGTAAATGAGTCTATCTTGCCTCAATTATAGATTTAACAAGGAAAATGTATTTAGTAGTAAGTTCAATAGTTTCAGACATTTCCCCCCATGCCTAAAATCTAAATTCCAGATTCATTTCAACTCAGCAAATGGACATTTTGAAATAAAGTCACTTCAACAATATACACAGGAAAGCAGAAACATCAATGATTTGAAATATTCTGAAAAGAGATTCTGAATATTTAGATGCATATCACATTTTATTAACACTTAGGAAATACTTTTATATTTATATTAGATAAAATTAATCTTCAACCCTACTTTGCAGATGTATCTTCAGTTTATCTTTAGTCAAAAGGTCATGATGCAACTATAAATATCTTTTTTTGGGAGGTTACCAGAGACTGAACCCAGGGGTGCTTAACCACTGAGCTGCATCTCTAACCCTTTTTAATTTTGAGACAGGGACTCATTAAGTTGCTTGAGTCCTTGCTTAGTTACTGAGGCTGGCCTCAAACTTGCAATCTTCCTGCATCAGCCTCCTGAACCACTGGGATTACAGGCATGTATCACCATACCCAGCTTTTTCTTCTTTTTTTGAGATGAGATCTTGTCACGGTTGCCCAGGCTGGTCTTGAACTCCTGGGCTCAAATGATCCTCCTGTCTCAGCCTTCCTAGTTGCTGGGACTGTAAGTGTATGTACTATGCCTAGTTCTAGATTAATCCTAATTAAGATAAAATACAATCTTGAATTACTTTAACCAATAAAATTTTTACAAAAGAAATAAAAGGCTTGACCTAAGAAACAATGTTGCATCAAATATACCATGTGATTGGTCAAAATTTACAATTTTCAAAGGTGCTTCTACAGAATAAATTATTTGAAAGAACTCAGAAATCTAAATTTTTAATACAGGGACTAAATATTACTTATTATTATTAGGTAAACTTGAAATAAATGCAGAAAATATTACCTTGTAACATCTAGGGCTTTCTGAACTTTTGCCTGAACAGACCCAAGCAAATCAGCACCCATTTTTTTAAGTAGTTGTGTCAGCAGTACAAATAACCAATCTTGAAGATCATCTTTGTGGACTTGTATGAAATCTACTAGGGTCTCCAAAAACATGCTGAATACCTATAATTAATAAAGGAGAGAGGTGGGAAGAAAAAGGAGGAAATATTGACCTCTATGCTCAGTTCAAAACTGAAATAGAAGGGAATACAGGAATCAGAGGCACAGCGATTGGCAGCCAAGCGGAAAAACAATCTCTCTTGCTTTTCATTGGACTCTGTGATACAAGAGTACATTTGAACCGTTATCCAACTTCTGCAGAAGTTCAACAATTAGCTATTCCATGCAGCATCACTTGGTAAAGAAACTTTGGCCATAATGGCTGGCACACCTAATGTAGTCAACAATGCCACAGCTTAACCTGTTTAAACTGAAATTTTATACAAAATGTAGGGAAAGGATCGATAGTCTCACTAACTTTCAGCTTTTTGCAAGAGTGGCATTGAATAAATTGGAGAATGACTATACTAACAGTTACCTTAAGGTATAAAATTTACCTAACATAACAGACTAGAGAATCCTCAGATTTCTCAAAATGACAATTGTCACAAACTTTCTGGCATGAAATCTGTTATTTACTAAAACTGCCCCAAAAGTAATTTCAAATGATCTGTGATAACTAAAACTATACCTAAGTCAAATAAATTCAAGATAAAAGCCTAAATCTAAATGTTAGTGGATTTTTTAAAGGTCCTAGATGGCATGCCATCAGTCTTCATTTATACTGTGCATGTGTGGGGGAGGGCTTTATAATTGATTATAACATTAATTTACCCGTTTAAAAAATTTTAAAGGTGAAAAATTTTAAGGTGAAGAGAAACTTCAGTGATGTTTCTCACTGAAGTAATTATGAAAAGCAATCTATAACAAGGTTTTATCACTTGACAAGAAATCCAACATCATACTGAAAAATTTATTTCTAGGTAAAGAGGAAAAACACTGGTAAGACTCTCAGTCATGCTGACTTGAAACAAATTATAATCAAACAGATGATTTAAACTATGGTTTTTAAAATAGTATCAAAAGTAACTATTAATTTGAGAATTAAGAGTCTGACTTTCGATGTATTTGTTATTTCTTAAATTTCTTTTATATAGTCATACACAAATTCTTTTCCTCTTCTGCTAGAAATGAAGGATTTTCTCTATTAGAACTATAACTAAGGGGTGGGGTTGTGGCTCAGTGGCAGAGCACTTGCCTTGAACACGTGAGGCACTGGGTTTGATCTTCAGCATTTTTATTTTACATAAATAAATAAACAAAATAAAAATATTGAGTCCATTTATAACTAACAATTTTTTTAAAAAATTTTTGAAAAGAACTATAATTAAGCTTTAACATTTGAATCTTAGTTAAAAATAAAAAATACACTTAGTCATTTGCTTAAGATGCTTTGCATTTTTAAAAGCAGGAAGTGTGACTAACAACTGCAAAGTATTCAGGAATTCTGTGAAATGTTTGGTAGCTTGACATCAGCTGCAAATCGGAGTCATCTACACTTCAGACACTGGCAAACACTACAAATCAAGGTTTCCTCCTCTCCCCAAAAGCTAGTTTACCAATACATAACTGTTTTTTATTTTTTGGATCACTTTTACTTTTGTTTAAATTCTTCCCTATTTTCTTAAGAATTCCAACCTGAAACTTTCCCATATGAAAACCCATTTAGAAAATCATAAGATACAAAAATGCCTAAGTCAACTCTCTCATTTTATATATATAGAAACAGAGAACTAGAAAATTAAGTGACTTGCCCAGTTTCACAGCTAGTCAATGGGTCAAGACTTAGCTAGGTCACTTGGTTTTCAGTAGTGTTTTATCTACTCTATTATGAAACTCTAATGGCTTTTCCCTCAATTTGATTTCCTCTAACCCTAATGTTCTAATAATAATTTTTCCAAGGAAGAGTCAATTTTATTCCTTTTTAAGACTAATTTTTCAGTTCCATATTTTTGCTCTCTAAAGTGTGGTCCCCGCTACTGTATTTACTCTTTCATTGTTTACCTAGATCCTTTACTGACAGATGCAGAAGACACTATCCCAGGAGCTTCTGTTTCAGCTTCCTCCCTATTACTCCCACTACTTATCTTCTAATTGTGGTATGCAATAGCTTTTTCCTAAGTTCAGTATGGTTGGCCATTCTGTAGCTTGACACTGCTTGCCTCTTATTATTTCCCTTCTTTCCTTCTTTTTCTTTTTGCAGGCATTGTCCTTTTCCATTCTAAATGTTTTCATTCTGATTCATTCTTCATCCCAAGTGTGACTTTGACTAGGCCTCTCTGATTCTATGAGGTTCCAGAATCTCCAGAATTGCTCTTTTTTGGCTTTTCCAAAATCTGTTTATCATAGCATGTTGTAGGCACCAAGCATTTCTCATTTTATGTCTAGATTACTGCAGTAGTCTGACTTTAGTCTTTGTATTTCCTATATACCAAGGGTCATCAGATCATTTACTATAACAGGCCAGATAATACATATTTGAGGCTTTACAAGCCATAGGGTCTTGCAACAACTCAACCCCATTGTAGCATAGCCATAGTTTTGTTCCAATAGAAAGAACTTTACTTATAAAAGTAGGCAGCAGGACAGGTTTGGCCTGCAGGCTGTGTTTCTCAACTCATGTTTCTTTCTTACCATCAGATTGTGACAGTTTGTGATAGAAACAAAATTCTTAAACATCCCTCATTGTCTGTAGGATAATGTCTCAAATCTTTATATAAAGTTCTAACTCTCTAAACTAGACTATGCAGTAACAGAAGACTCTTTATCCCTCCACTTTCATTTACATCTCACATGATTCCAATTTTCTACTATTCCTCCGTGCACCTCCAGCTCACTTACATACAGTATGTGATTCCCCACTCAAGCTCCAGCCAAGATGCTTCTTAGGCTACTTTAGATAAGAGCCACTGATCCTTCCTACTTGGAACTCATAGTGGGATTAACTATTTTCACTGGTATTTAACTTTTTTCTCTATACTATCATCCCATCTGGAATATATATTATTACAGAATAAAGAGTATGGTTTTATACAGTCCTATATCATCAACTGGAACCAAGCTCAAAGTTATCTAAAAAGTTTTTCAATGAAAGTAAGGATTATCTCTTAAGTAAAATTTACCCTGTAATTGGTAGTAAATATCTGTTTCTCCTAGAATCAAGACTTTCCAGTCATTCTAGCTAAGATTAACTTGCTTTTCTTTCCTATAAACTTTCTGGAACTACCCACTTCCTTCACTGGACTCATAGCAATTCCTGGAAGGCCCTTTCTTCTCATGCTGACTTAGCCAAGGTTTATGTTTCCATCAAGATCTTATCTGTTATTTCCTTCAAGACTTCTCTGAGTGTCTGAAGTAGAGATTTCTTTTGGTTAGATATGAGTAGGTAAATAAAAATGTAGACATGATATTTACAGCACTCTACATATAGAATTTACCATTACCTTTCAAAAATACTTATAGCCTATAATAGTACTTAATAAAGGATCATATATACACTTACATATGGATGTATAACCATATGCAATAATATATTGGAAATTATACACAATTTTTTTTATTCGATTGCCCTAACACAAAGAGTTCCTCTCAGTTGTTGATATTCTCCCATTTCCTTACCTAGAATTAAAAGAGAAAATGGATATGCTAATGTAACACTAAGGATAAAAATTTTACTTTAGAAGAGAAAGCTGAGAATCAATGCTCCAAAAACTACTGTTTGCTTTTATGGAATGACATTAACAATATTAGAAAGTATATATGGGGACTCAGAGCCCAATTTCTTTTTTAAATAATTGTGAAACTTTGGAATTATTTTTAAAACTTCAATGGAATAAATTTATAATCCTACATATCTCACATCTGTAATTTGTTGAGAAAGAATAAAATATCTGAGCTATTACTGTTGAGGCAGCTTTTTCCTAAACTCACTTATATCTTAGGTGTGCCAGTCAAAAAAAGAACAGAAGAACATGATCAAATTAGATTAATTAGTAGATTAAAAAAGCACATCTCCAAACAGAATGACAGTTTGCATATAGCATTTCGTGGATTGCAAAGGGTCCAACACTGCATGAACTCTTTGGGAGAGAAAACAGAGAAAAAGGGTTAATTTCACAGTCATGCAGTAAAGTTAGGTTTCCAACAAATATTGAACCAACTTACTCTCTATTGAGAGTTCCAACACAGGGGACAGCATGCAAAAGGAAAAAAAGAAAAAAAAGAAAAACACACAAATTAGTCGCCATCAATGCAAAGTTCCTGTATGGAAGAAAAACACTTGGAAAATAAAAGTGACAAATGTTTTCCAAAGTTTTATGATAAACTCAAAATAGTTTTGAAAACAAGAGTTAAATGAATAGCATGGGAGAAGAACATAATTTTCTTGCATTTCTCTTTTATCTCTTTGCAAAAGAAATTTAAAAAATAGAAAAACTCTTCTTTTGTACATCCTACTGTCCTTGAGGTTCAACAAATGGGAAAAAACTCAAGAATCACAAAAACTCATTCTCACTTCTGAAAAGTGTCAACAGTCTAGAATTTTCTCCCTTTCGTTTCTTATCCCCTTTGCCCCCAGAAGTAGTACTTTCATAAGTTAAATAATTTCTGTAAAGATCTGGAACAATTATTATTGTTTGGAGGTTAAAAAAAAAAAAAAAGTAATTGTTTATACTATTGAAAGATTAAAAATGTGGGGTCCGGTCCGAACCAGAGGCAACACGCTCCATATAGCCAAGGGATCTTTATTCATGGTGGGAGTCTGTGCAGGTGGGCACCCAGGAGAAAGAAGGAGAGAAAAGGGCAGAGGGAACGTGGGGCATGGAATTTATAGGGCCCGCTATTAACGAGTGGTGGGGTATGGATTGGTCACTTCAAAACTGGCGTGACAGGTAAGCATTTGTGGTTCGGCGGTGATCTTCTCTGATGTAGTAACCTGAGCGGCCAGGCTATGTTCTCTCCCGTGGAAATGCCTGGGAAACTGCCTTGGCTTTAGAGAGGGGAGGGGCCCAAACGGTATGGGGAGGACTCTTTTTACCTTACAACTATCATTTTTTTAATTCCTCGGGTAAGATGTGTGACAGTCTCCTGTTCCAAGGATTATGAAAGCAGCTGCAGCTGTCTAGAATATTTATCAGAAGACCAAATGTCACCTTCTATGTAAGGTACTCAATTATGCCCCCAGTTTAGTAGTAACAGATAATATTTCCTAGCAATCCAAGACTCAAAGGCATGATTCAGGAGGAAGAATCATGAAGACCATAAAAATCTAATTCATATAATATACCTCAGTGAAGGTGTCTCTTTTTGAAGAGTTAATTTAGTCAATTGCAAGAACCACATATGGGATAACTTTTAGCATCTGACAATGCTTACACTTAAGGGGGAAAAAATGTGTCCAAAGCAATCAAAATAAAAATCTGCTCTGAATGCCTGAATTTTTAAAACTACTACGGTACTGGTATATTCTAAGGGTTTTATATATATTAATGCATTTAATCATCATCACAACCTTACGAGGCATATATTATTATAAAATGTTTTACAAATTAAGAAACCTAGGCACACACTGCTAACAAGTCCTGGAGATAGAATCTGAACCTAAGCTATCTTGCTCCATAGTCATACTTGTTATGTGTCGCACTGCCTCTCTTATAAAAATATTAGATGGTTTTAAATAATATATTTGCTACTTTGTGGTCTGTTACTATCCTACACATATCATTGCTTAGATCACTTATCTTCATATCTGCAGGCCCTCTATATCTGCAGGTTCTGCATCAGTGGACTCAACCAACTGTGGACTGAAAATATTTGGTGGAAAAAAAAAAAACATATCTGTACTGGAGGTGTACACTTTTTTCCCTTGCCATTATTCCCTAAACAACAGAGTGCAACAACTATTTACATAGCATTTACATTGTATTCGTTATTGTAAGTAAGCTAAAGATGATTTAAAGTGTTTGGGAGGATATATGTAGATTATATGCAAACACTGTGCTGCTTTATGTAAGAGACTTAAGAATTTGCATATTTTGCAATCTGCTGAGTGTCCTGGAACCAATCCCCTACAGATACTGGGGGACAGCTATATGTAAAGTAAAAAGTTCATTTATCAAATTACAGACATCGAAAAATTTCAACTTGCAAACTATATTTACTATTCATATTATTACTGCTTCAGGAAATATCCTTCCTCTGTATTTAGAAACAGTTCTTTTCCAGGCCTTCCTTTCTGGGATCTCTGTACTGTACACTAGATACATCTAACATTCTGGTTGGATACAGACCTTTTGTCTGAAAAACAATAAGGGAAACATTATAGTGACTGGAGCAGGTGGTTCTAGCTAAAAGGATAACAACTGCTGTTCACTACTTCGTTCTTTATTTTTAAAAAATTTTTTAGCTGTTAATGGATCTTTATTTATTTAATTTATTTATATGTGGTACTGAGAATTGAACTCAGTGCCTCCTGTATGCTAGGCAAGCGCTCTACCACTGAGCCACAACCCCAGTCCCACAACTTTGTTCTTTTAGCATCCTGTCTTTGAGGAGGAATAAAGATGATCTCAACCATGTTGGGCAAATGTGAGAACAACTTTCACTTATGGAGGAAGCCTGCAACTCTCTAGAACCTGCTAACAAAAAGAGTGAAATGCTGACTTAAGCCTTGAAGGCCACAGGGAATCCACCCGACCAATGCTCATGGTATAATGCATCTCCCAAACACACTCAAAGGTCTATTCTAGGGGCAAGGCTTTATAAGGTTTCTGCCCTGTGAGTTTTCAGGATGGTTCAAGTTACAGAGAAGCAATTCCAGTTCAGAGTGGTGATCTAACACAAGCTTGAAGAAGATGTGCTGTCTAAGCAGAGTCCTAAGAATGCTGGGTTGGGGAAGAAAGAGAAATGTCCTTGATAGTGTGTTTCAAGAATAAGGAAAAGTACAAGGCACATTTGGGGAAATGAACACAGTTCAGGCTGGGTTGACAGTGAAGAAGGAATACGAGCAAAAATGATAAGGTTTGGCCATTTCCTTAAGGATTTTAAGATGGTAGAGAAGATTTATCTTTTAGAAAGGCTACTAGGGCATGTACTATGGAGGATAATCTAGGGATGGCAGTGGGGTAGGTGGTGCAACTGGCAAAGATGAGTGTGCTCTGATTAACAGGGAGAATGGAGAGATACTCAGAGATGAATCAACAGGATCCAGTGATATTTCTAGAATAATGACAAATTCTTCACTTGAGTAATGGTGGTATCGTCTAATCAGATAAAGCAATGCAGGAGAAGAGTAGTTTTGAGGCTGAAATTATAGTTGGTCCTCTGTGTCTGTGGATTTTGCATCCAAAGGTTCAACCAAGAATGGATCAAAAATATTTGGAAAAAAACTGCTTCTGTATTGAACATGTACACAATTTTTTTCCTTATCATTCCCTAAATAAGAAAGTGTAACAACTATTTACCATATTGCACTGTAATCTGGAGATGATGTGAAGCATAATGGGAGGACTATATAGGTTACATACAAACACTATTCCATTTTATATCAATGACTTGAATGTATGTGAATTTTGGTATCCAGGAGGGTGGGTAGCATGTGGAGTTGGTCCTGAAACCAATACCACAAAGAAACTGAGGGATGGATGAATCCAATGAGTATGTGATTGAATAGATGCAGGACAAAAACATGGGCTGGAAATACATTGTACATCTGGGAGTCATTATGAAAGCAGGTAACAGAAGCTTCATATAAGGCAGAGAATGAAAGAAGAGGGCAAAATTCTACATGACACCAACATTAAAGGCAAAAAAGGAGAAAGACAAGTATTTAAAAAGAAGAGTAAAAGAAACGGCACAAGGGAGACTGGTTAGGTACAACAGAAAACATGTCTTTCCTCCCTTCCTTCTTTCCACAGAAAATGTCTTTCCTCTCCTATCGCACACACCTCCTTCCTTTCTTCCTCCTCTTTGTGTGTGTGTGTGTGGGGGGGGGGTGGTACAAGAGATTGAATCTAGGGCCTTACCACTCAGCTATAGCTCCAGTACAACACATTCCTTAAAATGATAGAAAAGGTACATATGAATAAAAAAATAAACTCACTATGAAATTGAAAAACAATAACAAAAAAGGAAGTCAGAGCAGAGCATGGTGGCACACACCTGTAATCCTAGTGGCTAGGGAGAGGCTGAGACAGGAGGATGGCGAGTTCAAAGCCAGCCTCATCAAAAGTGAGACACTAAGCAACTCAGTGAGACTCTGTCTCTAAATAAAATACAAATTAGGGCTGGGGATGTGGCTCAGTGGTCGAGTTCCCCGAGTTCAATCCTCAGTAAGCCCCGCCCCCCAAAAGGAAAGTCAGTCAGTAACTCGGAATTTGAGGAACTCAGGAAATGAAGCAGATAAACCAATATTAGCAAGTGACAGGAATCATTTATGGTAGCTAACAACGCAGTTTCAAAGTGAAACCTCCTTCCATCTCAAAAGGAGAAAAGGTGGAAAGAATTAAGTTAAGCTTGTTGGCAGGAGGCAGGAAATGGGAGTTTCTGCTAGATGGCTTCTATTTTCTTGGTAAGTTATGAGGGAAGATATGTGCCAGGCACGAGATGGGTGAAGAAGTAAAGAGGGCTCAAGTTTTTAGAAGAGAAGTGTATCTATCAGTCTCTGTGGAGGACAGAAGAAAAAACTGAGAAGAGAAAGACTATCAGGCAGCATTGAGCACTCAAACAGCAATCACAAATCTGATATGGAGACTGCAGGAATAGGTGGAGAGGTGTGCTTTCACCTAATGGGGAGAGTATACCATTTCCCTCCAGCAGTCCTGATCTTTAGCCAGGGGCATGAGCTGCAAGAGCACAGGTTCCTGAATATCTTTTCCTATTTTAGTGTCAATAACAATGAGCATATAGAATAGGGGTCAGTAAATTATGGACTTCAAGCTAAGAATGATTTTTATAATTTTAAAATGGTTTAAAAACAAGACTATTTAGTGACACGTGAAAATTATATGAACATTCAAGTTTCAATGTTCATAAATAAAGTTTTATGGCAACCCAGTTATTCTCATCTGTTTACACACTATTATGAATGCCTTTATGCTAAAATGGCAGACTTAAATAGCTATGGGACACAGACCATAATGGCCTGAAAAGCCATAAATATTTTCAGAAATTAACATCTGATCCCTAATAAGGAACAACAAGGCATTTGGAAAGAAAAGGAATATTTTTTTGTTTTGCTTTGTTTTGGTTTTTAAGTTGCTGGATCCTCAGGATGGAATTGGTGGTACTTTATTGGCAGAGTCAGTGATGAACAATCATCAAAGAAAAACTAAACAAAACCAAAATTTTTTCCATTACATTTGTCTTCACTGAACTGACTAAAAAAACCCAACTCCAAACAAACATACAAACAAAACCAGATGGGTCAATTAAGAGGAACTTTTAAAAAAAAGATCAAATAAGAAAGCTAAGTTTGTTTCTTTTTATCACTGCACAGACACTGGCAACCAACTAACTTGCATTATTACCTTAAAAAAGTGGTCAAAAATTATGACCAAAAAATAAATTCAGCCTTGGTCTTACACTTTCCAGTAGCAACAAATTATATCACTAACTGAAGATAGGTAACTGAATCTTCAAAGTTGAATATACTGTTAATTAAAATGTTCCTTAAGGAAAAAGGCTCATCCAGATAATTATCTCCTCCTTTAGCTTATACTGCCAATTACAATGACCAAAAGTTAATTTGTTTAGAATTTATAGAAATTTTTAGATTAAAGCAAGACCTACAACTAATTAGTAGTGGCGATATCAATATACAATGGTAGAATTATCTACAGTTTGAAAATTACAAATTTTAAAATACTTTAGTAAACAAACTGCTTATTAAATGTATTTTCAAATGAGATTTTTTATTCTCATATAAAATAAATATATCCTTGACAAAGGAGAGTCTTTTTTAAAAATATTGTTTTAAAGTGTAAGTAATTTATTTAAATAAGCATATACCCTATAGGATTTAATTTTTAGTTAGATTTTAGGTTATGTATAAAGTAGGCTATTAATATCTTTAAGGAGTGACATAAACAATGAAAATATCAAAATGAAAAAAATGATGTATACAAAAATGAAGTGAAGATAATTAGAAAAAAAAGGAGAATTCATTACTATTTTTCTTAGAATTTCCTCGTTACACCTCTCATTAACGTTAGAAATAGGTGGGGGAGGGGAGAAGCAAAAGTGGTGGAATGAGATGGACATCACCACCCTAGGTGCATGTATGAAGACATGAATGGTGTGACTCTATCTTGTTTGCAACCAGAGAGATGGAAAATTGAGCTCTATATATGCACTATGACTTGAAATGCATTTAAAAAAATAAATTAAAAAAAAGTAGTATAAAAAAAAAAGGTTAAAAATACACCTGTAGACATTTGACATCCTAAAGGAAGACACTTAAAATAAGTTGTACCAGTCAAACAAATTTCTGGAAATAGAATAACTAAACACAATTTTATAACAGTATTATTCAACAAGATGAACCAAAATTTCATAGTACACATGCCAATTACGCTTAAGTACTTAATCAAATACATTTACATCAACATTAAAAAGGGAACAAAGTTCTGAAAATTATGATTTTTATTTCAGTGTGTAAAATGGTTCATTTTTATATTACTATCAAACTATGGCTATAATCATATTTTGTGCTTTTGTGTTATTTAATGGCAATTCTTTTTTATAAAACTGTTCTTTCAAGAAAAGAATATGTTTAAATTATGGTTGTAATAGTCACAGAAGAAAATCAAATGAAATGTTAGCAACTTTCTTAAACTTACCCCAATTACGTTCTTTACAAATAGTGAAATAATATTCTTAGTAATACAAACTATACTCACTGTGGCTAAATTAGTATCTTATTCTCAGACAATTTCTCTTTGGAGAATCACAAATGCTTACCAAAGAGCAATTTCTAAATTATGTATGATATCAAACAATTATGTTTAAATATATCACTATCATTTTGGGGTAATAATAAAACAAACATGGTTACAATTTTCTGCTATTTTACTTCTTTTTTGGACATGTATGAGTAAATAATCTTAAATACTAAAACATACCTTGCCATGAGGATCAGCAAACATTCTTGTAAAAATTTCACATAATCTTTTCAGTTCAACTCGACTGCAAAAGTAATGAAGTGGGTAATTAATATCTTGCCATAAAATGAAATCATTTTAAAGTAACCTTCTGTATAATTAAGTTTCTTAACAACAATAAAAAGGTTAAGAGAAATAGCTCTCAAAAAATTGAAATTTGTGGGATTTACAAGTCGGTGCTAAATACAAAGTTATAAAATGTGGCTTTTTTTTTTTTGGTACTGGGGATTGATTGAACTCAGGGGTACTCGACCACTGAGCCACATCCCCAGCCCTGTTTTGTGTTTTATTTAGAGACAGGGTCTCACTGAGTTGCTCAGCGCCTCGCTGTTGCTGAGGCTGGCTTTGAACTCATGATTTTCCTGTCTTAGCCTCCCAAAGTGCTGGGATTACAGGTGTGTGCCACTGCACCTGGCTAAAATGTGGCACTTTGCTATGACCTACACTAGCTTTAGGTTGGAAGTTATGAAGAGAAGTACAAATGTATTTCATATCATGACAGGGAAAATAATACATACATGTGACATTCCTGGTACATGATTTTAGTCACGTAGGGGCTACAATCTTTCTAAACTCTGCTTACTCTTTTGCCATGTAAAATGACATGCTGAACCTAATATTAAACTAATTTTGATATTATGATGATTTACTTCAGTGAGTCATGAAGTTGGACATAGGTACATGAAACTACATTTGGTAATACATATTTGTTTAAAATCATACCAGTCTAATACTTCCTAAAATAAATACTCGACAGATATATCAAACCCTGATTTCACAGGTATCAAGTCAGAAAGTAGCCTTCTATATTCTATCACACTTAGAACCTATGTAATTATCTCAAGACAGGGTTTTTAGTACAAGGGATTGAACTCAGAGGTGCTTAACCATGAGCCATATCCCCAGTCTTTCTTATTTTTTATTTTGAGATTGGGTCTTACTGTTTCTTAGGGCCTTATTAAGTCAATGAGGCTGGCTTTGAACTTGTACTCACCTGCCTCAGCCTCCTGAGCCACTGAGCTTAAGACAGGTTTTTAAAGGGGCCAACTATAAAGGTTTAAAACATTACATGGACAAAAAGAATAAAGGACACAGGGAGTGGGTGGGGGACCAAGATAAATCCAATGGGAAAGGAACAAAAACCCCAAATCCCAGAGTCAAAATAAATTTCTGTCCTTAGAGAAATTCACTCCAATTCCATTTTACATTCTATCTCATATTACAGAGTCACATTTACGTGAACACTAAGAATACATCTTCATTTCTAAATAAGTATTCTTTCATTGAAAGTTTATCAGGAATAACTTTTGATATACCAGACAATTTTATTATTATACACATTTTATTATTTGTTCATTCTTTTTCTTTTGGTAGTTTTGGTGATCAAACAAACCCAGGGCTTTACACAGGCTAGCAAGTTAAGTGCCCACTAATCTATACACCGAGGACTAATTTTTTAGTTTCTAAAATTGATAATTTTTCATTTAATTTTTATTTGGGAATAAAGTTTCTTTTAGAAATGTTTCACTAAATACAGCAAGCAAATAAACTTTTTTTTAGTAAATTATAATATAGATAGTCGTACAAGACTGAGGATTGGGAAAAACACTTTGATGCAACCTCTGAATTCAGGATGCCTGTTTCTATACTAGTATCTTTAAAGTGACATTAAAAAAAAAAGTAAAGACAAAAAGTGTGAACCTGACACAATATTTTATGACAACTCATCTCACCTTAGTGTTCTCTGATTTTTCAATAAGTTCTGCAGACCTAGAAGGCCTTCCTTCCTTTCTGACCAATTGGAACTAGCACATCTGTTGAGGACTTCTGCCACATCTTCTGTCTGCCTCATATATGTAGGAATACTACCATTTCGAGAACTGTAGGAGCGTTCTGAACAAGCACTAGAAGCATCACTGTTGGCATCATCATCTGAATGCATTCCATATGATTCATATCTTCTTCGAGCAGGTTTTTTCTGTTACATATAAAGAATCTCATTAGCAGTAACTAAAAACATCCATTGGTATTTCATAATATCTTCTGACTACAAAAGGACTGATTTCAGTTTTAAAATCAGCACAAAGCATGCTGCTAAACATTGTAATAAACAAATGTCAATAGTTAAGTTTTTCTTCAGGAAACATGTTTTATAAGTTAGCAGAAAGTGAAATGTTTTCTAACTATGGGAAGTGGTAGAAGCAGAATAAGACCATATGGAAGTTCAGATGTGTAAAGTGGGAAGTGTTCAAAAATGTGGGTTTTCCTCCTATACCCTTTTCATGGAAAACCAAGAACTACTAAAATGTAAATTAACAGAAACTGTTCCAGAAATTTAAGTTGGTAAGAAGAAAATATGACCTTTTTAGAGTAGGAGTACAATGTATCAGAAAATGTATGATTTCCTCTATGCAAAATCCTACTTTGCTCTGTCTCTACAACTTCTCTTTGCTATTCTCCTTTTATGTCCACTACCACTTTCCTTGTCACTCTTCCTTCCCTGTATCCAACCCTCATGTCTCCTAGAAAAGTAAAATATAGACAAAAAAAATGATGAGCAGTTGTTTTGCTCACTATTGTTATTTTTAGGAGGAAATATCCTTTAAGGGCTCTCCATATTTTTCTGTATGTATCTATAGTATTTGAATAAATAAGAGAAATCATGTATGGATTATTTTGATTTCTTTACTTCTAAGGTTTATAATTTAATATATGTAACTGGCAATTAGATCCTGCATACCAGAAATGACACCAGGGAGAATAAATAGCTAATCTGAAATTTCCTTGGAAGAATTAGAAAATCTATGCAATCTGATATTTGGATTTGGGCTGGTAAATGGTGAAGATATTTCTATGAAATATTAAGCACAATAATTTAAAATAGTTCCAAGTAGCTGTAGGTTCTCCACAGTCTAAAATCTACAAGAAATATACTTTGAGCTTAAATCAAATTAGCTTTAAAATGATGTTTCTGTCAGTAACTCACCTATATTAATCCAGAGATACCAACTTAATTTTGAAAAGGGCAATACTGTGATGTTTCCTATGCTGGGCTCCAGGATCAGTTTTATTATAGAAATCAGTATAAATGACCTCATCTCATTTGTATGAAATAGATGAGCTGAAAAAACTAGTACCCCCACAAGACACTCTATTCAAGCAGTATTTCCTTCTCGATAATCACAGTCACAGAAAAACAGATGCATTTCTAAGGATTTCATTACTTCCACTTTAGTTTGTTATAGATGACCATCATCTATTAAATTGATGAAGCAAAGAAAAAGTTATGGTATCATAAGATGTCAGAAAATAGCAATGTTTATACCTTAGTCCGTATGTCTCCTAAGAGCTGAAAGCAGTAGATTTTTAAAGAGAAAAATTGAAAATAATGAAGAACATTTTGCTAAATGGCACAGTGAAGTAGGCATTAACAATGCCCATGATTAGAAACATTAAGTTTTTTAACATACAGATACTTGCTTACTAGCAGACTCTATCTTTAGTCTTGTCAATGTCCTTTAGTTCACAAAAATATTCCCATAGCCAGTTTTCCCAAAGAATCTCAAATATTCTTCCTATTTGCATCCTTTTGCCATTCCCAAATGTAACTGTATTTCTCTGATTTTTCCCTGGGTCCAAATTACACTTAATAGTTAGAATTTTTTTTTTCCTAATAACTAATAGTGGCAAATGGAGTATCTGTGCACTATGCAAACAATGAAAATAGAACCACACATTACTGGGATTCATATTATAGTCTTCATGGTTATATATTCCTACACAATTCAAGCATATCGTCTTAGTATTATAAGCAATGTTTCAAGATTAACCCAGTCAATTCATAAAATTTATATAAGCAGAATTTAACTAGTAAATCATCCAATTAAAAAAATAGAAAATATGATTTACAAAAGACAGTGATAAGAAATAGTAAACTTAAATAACATCCGACTGATGAAATATTCAACATAAAAAGATTTGATCTTCATCATAAAAAGATATGATCAATATATTCCAGGCACAACAGAACAAAGCCCCTTAGTTATATTAAATACATTTATAAAAAATAATCAAATGGCTGAGGTAAAGGGAAAATTCAGCACAGACTGTAAAAGCAGAACTACTACATAGGTGATGATATCCAATAAATTAAAGCTATTACTAATAAACATTCTGAAAAACTTGTCTTTCAAATCTACTGCAAAAATTATATTGTGTCAAACTTGTTAAGACGTGATCTACATTTTTAGGGGTGATATATATATATATTAAAAATATATATTTATTTATTTATGTTTAAAAATATTTTTTTAGTTGTCAATGGACCTTTAATTAATTAATATGTGGTGCTGAGAATGGAACCCAGGACCTCGCAAGGTACTAGGCAAGTGCTCTACCACTGAGCCACAAATCCAGCCCTATATATCTATTTATACATAAATATTTATTTATTTCAAAACAAAGATGATACAGTTTGTAAATTCTGGGTAAGGAACTCAATAAATATGCATGCAGTCCTGGTTTTAATCACTAATACCCTCCCCCAACAAAAACTGAGTAAATGCTTCACAGACACAATTAATATTATAATTCGTATTTTGATAGAGGAAGCATCATAGTGAATTGACTTGGGAAAATAGCAAAATTATGCATATTATTTCAAGAGTCTTCTTTCATAATTTAAGTGAGAAAAATAATAGTGATATATGTACAGTACTCTTCTGACAAAATACTAAAAATCTGTAAAATGTTTTCAAACCTGTTTCATGTATTATGCACAAAGAACCAGGATCTTAATTATAATTTGTCTTGAGACTGTACTTTCCCTCAGGTCAGAAAATAAAAATAATTAAAAGACTAAAAATCCAACTCCAAACTAAAACAACCCCTATACACTCAAGGTTAAGCCAGCCTTGAAATTACATGCTCATAAGTATACACATACATACCAATCTATCTGCCCTTACATCCAGTGGACTACAGTGCATAAAACACATTGCTACATTAAAGACATCAACATTTTTGTTCCTGACACCCTATTAGTACTATTGGCTCTGGCTTAAAATTCTATATAATAAATAAGGCTCAAGAATTAATTATACTACTCTGTTTTTTACACTGCCCATATTTTATCTTCCTAGATTTAATTCAGAAGAATTTTCTCATCTCCTTTTGCACACAGGTGGACTAGATCACTCAGACATTAGTTTCATAATGAGAACATTTATAATGACAAGAAATGGAGCAGGGTACCAAGGCATCTGCTACTGCCTCCTCCACGTCGGAACCTGTGTTCAGGACTCTCATGGCACTGACAGAAGATGACAGTCGACTTGACTGGCTGATCCCATAGCCTGGACCTAATTCACAAGAAGAAAGAAAACAGTTTTGAGAAAGTCATAAATATAATAATATCAGGTTGGAAAACTTTAAGACCCTTGGAGGTGGGATAGGGGCAAAAAAACCAATGGGGCAAAGCATTTTAAAAGCAATATTGTACTTCTGGGCACACTGAGTTTTTGGTCAAATAAAAGGGTAAAAACAAAATTATTAATAATGTGTGAAAAACAAATTTAAAGAACAGTAATATTATTATTTGTTTATGACAAGAAAGCATAGCTGGCAAACCAAGGGCTTGAACATCTATAGCCCTGTAATCAATTCATCCAGCTCTGTCAGTTCAGGCACGTCTCTCCATATGGTGAACCACAAAGTAAACCAGAACAAAGATATCCTTAACCAATAATGGTTAGGGAGATCAATGAAGCCACACCAGGATTTCACTAGGAAGAAAAGTTCCAATTATAATCTATCCTTCAAGATAGGTTAATTTTATTCTATAACTAAGACAGATCATTCAATGTCTGTTAAGTTGCTACTATGTGCCCAACATTCTGAGATATGTGAAAACAAACCACAGATGAATTCTCCTCCTCAACTGTTCGAATACCATCATTTACAATTAAAACACTTCATCCACCATTTTGGTTTTTTTTTTTAAACACATATACAAAGATGGAGTACATAACTGAGAACATAAAACAACTCTATATTTCAAAATGACATAACGGGTTACACAAAAGAAAAACGTCCATCTGCCAGTGAGGAAAATGCTCAGTAAGGTTAAAGGCAAAAAAGTTACTTGGGGGAAAAGAAAAAAACTACAAGTGACTTACTCTCCAACAAATAAAATTTTAAATAAAAACAAATCAATTAAAAATGAATAGTATTCAGTGAAAACTGTAAAGAACAAAACTGAAATGAATACACAGATAGTGAAAAGGTACTCATCCTTCACCTGAGGCCCCATACACATCGGGGGCGTAGAGGGCACCAGTAGATCTGGAATGGTGTCTGGAGGCTGGAATAACAGGACCATACAAACCTCATCTATTACCACAGAAACAAGGAATAGTGGCAGCACTACTGTCAGGCAAGGAGAGTCAGTTAACACTGCTGTTACTCTTAATAGTTAATGATCAGAATATCGCCAAATATGGCAATTGAACATTAACACTGAAAGATCATTCCTGACACACAAATACAACTTATACCTAAGTGGACGGACACAGGCCTACAGGAGACAAAAGAAAAAAATCAAGTATTCAGATGGAAGGAAATGTCAAAAATACAAGCATGAAAACAAACAAACAAACAAAAAACCAAACACTGTTGTTAAAAAAAAAACCACTATGGTAACTAGTAACTAATAATAATTTGACTTTCTTTAATCTTGGTGCTCAATGAGGCAGCTAGTACTATTCAATTTTATAGGTCTAAATATTTGTTAACCCCTTCTCCAACTCATGTATCTAAATCCTAACCCCAAGGTGATGGTATTAAGTGGTGGGAAGGCCTTTGGAAGGCAATAAGGTCAAAGTGAAACCTTCATGATTGGCACTAGTGTACTTATTATAAAGGAAATTCCAGACAGCCAGGTAGCTAGCTCCTTCTTACATGTGAGGACACAGCCACAATCATCTATCAACCAGGATACCAAAACAGACACCATATCTGCTGGCACCTTGATCTTGGACTTCTCAGCCTCTTAAACATGAGAAATAAATTTTTGTCATTTGTAAATTCCCAGTCTGTGGTGTTTGTTACAGTAGCCTGAAAGGACTAAGACAGAATCAGAGCACAGAGAAGTTTAATTTATATGACCAAAGCTGGACTACTAGAAAGTGATAAACCTCCGTAATTGTACACTTTCAAGGCCTCTGCTCTAAAGTACTATACATACCACCTTCACATTGTTCAAAAGATAATATACCTTATTTTTGTTACCATAAACATTTTTCATAATGGCTCACAAAATAAAATTTTACATTTAGTAGTAATTATGTAAAAATCAAAGCACATTTTAATATCAAAAGTATCAGTAATCTAAACAAAAAACCCTAAAAATTTATGACATGTCTCCCTATATATTGCCCTAGAATCTGAATCTGTCAGATGCTGCATTTTAGATCTTAAAATCTTAATTTCCATAACACCATAAAATCAATCGTTCTTACATATAAAAATAAATTGCCAGGGAAAATGCATTTTAATATATACTATATTATTATATGATTTATATTCAAATGTTACTTGTATTTTAAAAGTCTTCCTCAGATATATTAATTAGAGCAGTTAAAATACTTTACCAGATGAATCTTTCCTTTGCTACAGGACATCCTTACTGAACAGGCAAGTAATCAAAAAGCTTGAGACAAAGAAGGATTGAAACAGAGAGAATGCTGTTCAAAATAGTAAAGTCCTAAAAGGTGATGACTATCGTTAACAAAATATACTAATACATAGTTTTAATTTTACCTAAGGGAAATAAATTATTTTCAATTTTTTAAAAAAAGAAATAACTTCTAAAATGGTGAAAGAATTGAGCAAATCTGGAAATGCCTGGCAGATGAAAAATTTTAAACACCTGTCAGGACTCAATAGGTACCTGTGGTTGGCAATAACAAGTAAGGGGAACCAGATATATGTTTGTTATAAAGTAAGACTTTTTTCGAATTTTAGTTGCAGAAATAAATGGAAAGTTAAGGGTGTAAAGTTCAGAGAAGTTCAATTTTGCTCTGTTCTGATTTCTTTCCCATGCTTCAGGGCCATCACATTGTCCTTGTGATACAAGCAGATGCATAACATGCTATAGTATTCATGTGCTAAACACTAATATTCAAAGTCAAAAATGACACAAAGATTCCATCAAATATGGATATATAGTAAGGATTGGAGTTTGCAGGTAAATGTTGCAGAAAATGGGAATAGTGAGGAGACTTCATCTCTGGAAATGCCACTCTCCACTCCTGTGAAACACATCGGGCTAACCTACTACCTTTGCTATGTAATATCTTATGTAAATAAAAGAACTATACAAAAATAACTCCAGCAAATTTATCAAGGGGCTGAAAAAAATATCAGTTTTTCTAATACTACATGATTAAAAGATTTAATCATCTTTACCCCAATACGAAGTTTTATGGGAAAACTGCTTCCCTTAATACTAAAATTTAAGTAATTTAAATTGTCAAATAGAAGCTTTGAAATGAATTTAGAAAATTAATGGATAGGTGATGGCTCTCTTTAAAAACTGGTCTATTAACAATAGTTACTTTTAAAGTAATTAGTAGTTGATTATAAATTTCCTCTAATCTCTATTACACAGGTTTAAAAGGTACAGAAACATTTTGGTTTCTTTTTGATATGTTTTCTAATAATACTTTATAGTATTAGCAATATATAAATGCAGGTGTATGCCATAAAAAAAACGTTGACATCCTTGCTGTTAAAGCCTGGGGTGGGGGTGGAGGGGGAGAGCAGCAGCAGCAAGGATGGCAATAATGATGATCATATGACCATGGAAATTAAATGCTCACTGTGCCAAGCACAATCCTGAGAAATTTTTTTGTTTTATTTTGTTTTCATGTATTTTCTTTTTTTTTTTCTTTATACTGCAGGGGACTGAACCCAGGGCCTCACACATGCTAGACAAGTGCTCTACCACTGAGCTACATCCTTGACCTTCATGTATTTTCTCATTGATAGAGCCAAAAAATCCCAAGATGTATATGTTACTATTATCCCTGTTTTATAGATAAGGAAACCCAGGCATAGAAAGATTACAGAAGTGGACCATCTGACCCTAGAACATACGTTCTTAAACCATCACATGTACACTTTACTTCTTTCAACTCTTCAACATGACATGCTTATTTTATATAAACGTAGGATTTCTTTCTTTATAAACATATCTGAGGATGCACCATGTGTGCATGTGTGCATATTTGCATGTTTTTCTGGCAGTGCCTATACAGAAATTCTATAGACTATTTTATATGAACTAAAAACATCTCTGGCAAAATCAACCACTTGGCCTTAGTGATGCAGAAGAGTTCTTTCTACCTTGGCACCTTCCTACAGGGGAAAGAGAAAGTGAGAAACTCCTTGGCACCTAAGGTAGAACATGAACAAAGGCTGAGGATTTCCCTAGATATCCCTAGCTAATGGAGTTTCCCAGATCATTACAGGTCAGTTCAGGGATATATTATAGCCAAATGGACCCACAGAATTATGAATTAATCACTAGAAATTCTATGTTAAAATGTCTAAGGAAATAAAAATTCTAACAGACAACCAATAGAGCTGTATTCTACTTAATCATTCCAAACTCCTGAAGAGTAGCACTCTTAGTACTACAGTTTACTACATGTGTCAAAGAAAAAAATATGAAATGGCTGTAGGAATGTGCATGTAAATGAAGTACCAGTTAAAATGCTGAAGGACTGCTAGGTGCATGGTACATGCCTGTAACCCAGCCATTCAGGAGGCTGAGGCAAGAGGATCGCAAGCTGGAGGCCACCCTCAGCACCTTAGTGAGACCCTATCTTAAAATTAAAAAGTAAAAAGAAAAAAAGAAAAGAGAGGCTGTAGCTCAGTAGTAAAGTGCCTCTGGATTCAGGTTCAAGTATGAGAAAAAAGGAAAATAATAGTAACAACAGCAACAACAAAAACAAACAAACAAAAAGCTGAAGAATCATGAAGATATTCTAAAGATTCTCAATGAAAAACTTATGCTTCTCTAGTTTTATTAAAAGTACTAAAGCATTAAAAAAATTTAATACTTTTATAATTGAGGTAAGTATAGTATTATAATCAAGGTTACAATATAATCTCTATTTTCAGGAATGAAAAAATTTTGTAGCAGTGATAGGACATGGGCTAATAAATGGGAAATGACTATTAAACTGTAAAATACTATAAAAATTTAGTCCCTCCCACTAATAATAAGTTGTTCACATATTATTTTGTAGCAATCTTTCTACTAACCAATGTTAAATGATCTAAATTGAAATGCCCAGTATTTCTACTGAAAAGGACAAAATGTATCAAACCAAATAGTTTATATTTCACTTATGATTATTTAAATATTGTCTTTAAATTCTGTAGGTTTATTTATTAAGAAAAATCTTGAATTCAATATTTTGAGGTTTAGATCTATGTTACAGTTGGTTGATTATGAAAGCAATTTGTTTATACAGTGACTGACTTACTCATTTAAGATAAGTCAATAAAGTCAAAGGCATTTCCCAAACATGTAATTTCCTTCTGACTCTTTCCTCAAAATGACAGAAAAGAGATAGGGGCAAAGACACAGTGGATAAAGAATGCTAAACTCCAGGTATGCTGGAGTCATCAAATGGTGATAACACACGAAGGCAATGCACCTCACATCTGCCCAAATGCTTACCGAGGGGCTGAAAAGAGCGAACTGGACTAGTGTCCCTGCTACTTTCCCGACTAGCTTCCCGGCTGCATCCTTGACTCACGCTTGGTCGAGGAATACGACTGCTTCGAGCTGGCAGAAACAAACAGGCATGGCAAGGGAGAAAACAGAAGACAGAGTTTAGCAGATTTTAAAATTTTGGTTTTATTTTTCTTTTGGAACTGAACAATAACAAGTTTTTTAAAGGTTAAAAAGATATTGCTCTTGGGGTTGGGGTTGAAGCTCAGTGGTAGTGTGTTTGCCTAGCATGTGTGAGGCACTAGGCTCAACCCTAGGCATCAAATAAAAATAAATATATAAATAAAGGTATTGTGTCTATCTACAACTATAAAAAAAATACTGCGCTTGAAGCATTACCAGAAATACAGTTAAGTTTCTTGAATTATAGTCGGTCTACAGGGGATTAAAAGGCCGCAAATAAAAAGAAGACTTAAAAATCATATTACATATACAACAAGATAATTTTTCTCTTAACTATAGACTTCTATCACTTTTAGTACCTTAGGTCAAAAACTTGTTTTTTTTTTTTAAATAACTTGCTAAATATTAACGTAAAGTACAATCCCTATTTTTTAGTTCTCAATGCAAAATATAGAAAAAAAAATGAGCCAATGTTCTCAATTCTCATGCCTTTTCTCACTCCTCCTAAACAAAACACAAACACAAGTAAATACACAAGTAACAGAAAATCTAGGAGTGAGGCTGGGCATGATGGCCTGTAATACCAATGACTCGGAGGCTGAGGCAAGAGGATGGCAAATTCAAGGCCAGGCTCAGGGACTTAGTGAGACTCTCAGCAACTTATTGAGACCCTGTCTCAAAATAAAAAATGAAAAAGACTGGGAAGGCAGCTCAGTGGTAAAAGCCCCCCTTTGAGTTCAATCTCCGACCTCCCCCCCAAAATTCTAAGAGTGCGTACTGTCTGATTAAAAGTGAAATAGAGAATTTAAAATGATGTCTAGAAAACAAAAATAAGTGAATCAGCTTATAAGATAACTCCAGAAGCTTTGGGCCAAGTAACAGGCACATCATACACATCATAAGTAAAAAGTGTTGCTAAGGACATAAATTCATAATCTGTATGCCTAAAGAAATCTGTGACACTTAATGAAGACATTCTCAAACAAGTAAGGCTTCAAAAAGCTTGACTCCAACATACAATTTCTTTTCATTCTTCTTTTCTGTCTACTACTTTTTACTGGTGCATTATAGTTGTACATAATTATGGGAGTTGTTATATATTTGTACATATAACAATATGTAATATAACAATATAGTTTTTCCAATATCATTCCCCAGCACATCCTCCTTTCCCGCCTCCCGGTCCCTCCTACACACGATTTCTAAGGAATTTATTTGAGAATGTGTATGAGGCCAAGCAAAAGACAAAATTAAAAAAAAAAAAATAGGAGAGAGGATCCAGGAAAGAGTGCATTCAATCCAGGAAAGAAGTAAATCAGACTCTCAAGATGATAGCTGATCAAGATGCCCAACTGCAATCAATCCACAAAGTACTGAAAAGAATGTCCCTAGAGGGCTGGGATTGTAGCTCAGTGGTAGAGTGCTTGCCTCGCATGCGCGAGGCATTGGGTTCGATCCTCAGCACCACATAAAAATAAATAACGATAATGTGTCCATCTACAACTAAAAAAAATACTTAAAAAAAAAAAAAAAAGAATGTCCCTAGGATATAAGAAACTCCGTATAATAGTATTACTGAGAAGACAGCAATACTAGGGGATGAGATGAGTACATTATTCTTTTATGAACTCTTAAAGAAACAGAATTTAAAATTCTGGAAAAAATTATACAGGAAAATTACTTTCCAAATAGCAAGCAAACCAAAATGTGGCATAATTTTAAGTAGCTGACAGGACTATAAGAAAAGAGAATTCAATTCTGTATCACAAGAACATTCAAGTGGTCCTTAACACTTAACACTCAGTGTTCATCTGGGAAGAAATGAGGCCACAGCACACTATGTGTCTTGGCAGCAAACAACATTTCTTCATAACATGGTAAATATTCTTTATAGTTTTTCAATTTTTAAAGTAACTTAGGGAGGAAGTACATAAGACTGGCTTGTGAATGCAAAAAAGAGAATGTATATGTGAACTTTAATAATGGAAAAATAAAGCTGGTAACTAAAAGAACAGAAGGTGAAGGGAGAGGTATAGGAGTTGAGATACTGGTTGAAGAATCAAAAAATAGAAACACTAGAGCATTCTTTAAAGTTATATAGGTAATCTAGGAAATACTTAAAAACAATGAACAAATGATTAAACAAAAGTTGGAGTAATGAGGAGACTTCTGCCTTGGGAATGATAGATCAAGTACCAGGTATCCTAGAGACAAAAGCAGAAAGGATGGAAGAGAGGGAGGGAAAATATATAGACAGACAGATTCTGGGTCCACAAAGGCAATATTAATTAATCAATCCCTGGATCAATCAACCCTGAGGGTTGTACAATTTCCAAACATTTCAGCTGAAAGAGCCAAGGAATCCTTTTTCCCTTTTTAAGCTTGCTCCAATTATAATTTCTCTTATCTAAAATTGAAAGTATCCTAGTCAACATACAGAGAAAATAAAAGCTTATTAGAATTTCAATGAGGCCGACAACAATACAGCTAATATATATGTACATATTTATATACATATACACATATACATATACGACAAATGTTAATCCTATAATAATCTTGTGCTTTCAAATAGTAGCTATATTTTTCAAAATTCCTACAAATTATTCTATCAAAATTCAACTCACAACATATTACTTCAATCCTCCTTGAATTTTTAAGTTGTTTTCCTCTAGCTTGTAAGTGCCTAATTATTTCCTAAAGTATTCAGTGCTACCAAAGTCTGACAAAAGAAATAAAAGATCAGCAATTCTCACATACAGAAAATCTTACCCACTGAAAGCCTAGAGGGACTAGCTTCTCTGCTACAGCCCTGGCTCCTTGGTATCTTGCTTCTTTTCTGTGTGGAAGCTGAATTGACCAGGACTCTTTGAACACCAGAGCTCACAGTAGAAAGGGCTGTTGTGGTCAAAACTCTTCCTGGAGACCCAGATCGGCTACCAGCTAAACACCAAACACATACACAAATATTAAGATGTGAATACCATGAGAACTTGCTGACAGGATAAAAATTCAAGGAACACATCTGAGAAAACTATTATGATAGGTTCTAAGTTCAAAGAAATTGGACCCAAGGAAGATTTATACATAATTGTAACCTGGGAGAAAAGGGTATACCATATATAACTAGCACTGAATGCTAAATCATCTAAAACATATTTTCACTTTGGGGAGTATGATACTGTATTTGATAATGACAATACTATTATGATTTTTAGAACACAAATAGTAAAAAAGATTTCCAAAGCCATCATATATTTGAAAATACATTTCATGTGGTTAATATGCTCTGTGTGAAAAACTTACATATTTAAAAGGGAAAAAAATCCTTGATTCCGTTACCGCTATTATTTTTGTTAAGTATATAGTAATGGTAATTTGCTCATCACATAGTTTGCCTGAGATGCCTCTGAAGAAGTATATAGCAAAATTATCTATTTTGTTATTCTGTATGTATTTTAAAATTTTACAAAATTAGAAATTTAAATATTGACACATTTGGGCCTGGTGAAAAAGAAAATTTGTTTTTGCAAAGGGCTCTTTGGTGGCCATACTCTGGGATATACAAGTACTGGAGGTAGAATAGAACTACGAGATAAATATAAAAAAAAGAGATCAGGGAGATAGAGAGGGGGAACTAGACAAAAATTTTGTCAGAGACTGGGCAACGGGTAAAACAACAAGTTAAGAAACATGGTTTTAAACTAGAAATGCATGGGTTAACTTTTATGGTAATGAGTTCCTTTGTCAATGAAAGCACTTTATGTTTACAATGAACAGGAAATGGGCTAGATAACTGCAAGATAAAAATCTAACTCTAAATTCTGAATAGTAACATTATGGAAAAATTAAACTTGCATTTAAATAAACAAATCTTCATGATGTGAACTTTTCCCTTTGCTGGGAACCATTTTTACCCAGTAGAATAGTCACTATTGAAGCTATACAATCTTACCCAATTATGCTTCATTTCCATAGGGCAGATTAAAGATTCAAATGCCAATAAGGACAAGCAGAGAATGTCAAAAAAATGAACACTGAATATAGGCTAGGTAGTGCTAAGAGTACTGTGATCAAGAGGAGGTGTTTGCCCTTTCCTAAGGGAGAGCTGACTTTTTAGTTCTAGCCAGCTCTGTCTTGAGGTGATACTGACTAGGTCCTGCAATTTTTTTGAAGTTTCCGGATTTTCTGTGATGTTGTACAGGTCAAAAAATACATGAATGAAACAGGCTTGATGTGGTCCACGAGCTGCTAATCTGTGGCCCTTGCTATTACTTTTCTTGGCATAGTCTTGCTGAATAAAATTTATATTCCTGCTTGATACTTCATCAGCAAAGTAAAATTTACTTTCTACCAATGACTGAGATACTGTAAATCAAAGCAGCTTTTCCATGAAATTAATAATTAAGTATTTGAATAGAAGGAATTCTAAATTATAGTAGGGAAATTATTCACATCTACTTTAAAATGACTGCTTATTTGAAAGCTTCATGATGTTTCAGGTGAAGAATCTTCAAGTCCGGTTTGTTTCAGTTGTAACCTTAAGGACAATTATAAGGCACCTGTTTTCTCCATGCAGTATCTAAACTAAACATACACACCAAAACATCCAAACACTCAACATGCCACAAACTCACAATGCAAGAGAGGCTAATGGAGTATTTTATGAGAAAACTCGCAGTAGTATAAAAGGTATAAATAATGAACTGAGCACATACAATATGGTATTCTATTAAAACCAATATAAATTTGTGGAGGTAGAGGTGTTGGTAGGAGAAACTGGAGAATTTTTTGAAATTTGGGTCTATTCAGCAGATAGAAAACATGCAGTTTAGTAGCAGAGTAACTGCTTTTTCTGTTCTAGATTATTGAATTTATTAAAGTTATACAAACTCACTCTCTGTATTTAAATTCATTCATGCCCTCTCTTAAGAAATAAAATAGCACTGTTCATTTCAATCACTATCCTTTGATCTCCATTACCCCTCTGGTACCCACTAAGACTATGATAATTCCAGTGCCTATGACTCATTTGGAATTGTTTATGTTTAGAAGAAAATCCAAGGCTCTTTCCCTAGCAAAGAGCCACGAAGGTTAATTATTTCCTTTAGAAAACCGCAGAGTTAATGAAAAAGGGCATGATGTAACCATGGAATAGCATGTTAAACAGAAAACATCCCAATGGTAAATTTTGAAATTAAATACACATTTTTTTCTTATGCTCCCTACAAGGTACTATTTTATACTTTTTATGGCATTCAAAGGATCACTAAAGCTCCTTTTCTTTTGAATGTTTACAGTGTCAACTTGGATAATTTTTAAAATGCAGGGTTTGGTAATATTTATAAAGACAGGCCAAAGAAAAATCATGATTGTAATTTTTCCCCAATATGATTATAGAATAATGGAATACTAAATGTTAAGAATTTCTGCTGAATAGAGCCCATTTTTGGAAATGAAAATAGGTGATCAAACAATAGATGCATACATAAAGTCTATAGATTCTTACCACCAATGGTATTAGCAGATTGTGATCCTGAACAAGTGTAAAGGCAGAATTAGGGTAAGGGTTATAATAATCCATGAAGAGGGGAGAAGCAGTTTTTAAATGGATGGCAGATGAAAACAAGAAAGCTTTAGTCAGTTCTCAGGGGGAAAAAATTCTCTAACGTGAAAACAAAAACAAAAAACAAACAAAATAACACTTTAAAAACTTCTAAAGCATAGATGTATTTAACAAAACAGTACATTTAGTAATTTCATAGCTGATAAACAGAAATCAGACACTCATGTACAAAGCAGATGAAATGAAGCTGCAAAGATAAATGTAAATTCTTCAGCTTTTCTATTACTGGTAGTCCAAAATTTAATAATTAAATGTTTAAGTTATTATTATTTAAACATTTAATTTCAAACTAGATGTAAGGAATAACTACAATATCTTATAGCTGAAGAAAAATCATATGAAAAAGCTACAAATTGCATCTTTATTAAGATTCACAGAAAAACAAAACAAGAGTTAAGAGGAGGGGAGACAGTTTCTGACAGGCTGTACAATCATCTGTACATAACCAGTCACTACCAACTAAAAAAGAACAAAATTCCTTAATAAATATACATCTAGAAGTCTCTCCACTGGGTTTGCTTTCATTTACTTTGATTAGCCATCTGAAGACACCTGCTTTGATCCAAGAGATTTTTCTAAATGATGATACAAAAACATGGAAGACCATGCAAACCCTAATGAATTAGCTTACAACGAAGTGAAGATGGAGATCACTGTAATATTTCTGTGTAGATATGTTGTAAAGAAACTTGCATACAAATTATACCTATACGGAAGACTTTGGAATGGAACATATAATCATTCAAATAAATAAGCAAGCAAGCAAACAAAAACTCTCCAATACAATTTACAATCTAAGTGACTTTATGGTGGGAAAGCCTTTTGATCTTAAAGTCCTCCTTGGTCTAGCCAATCACTGTGTTTTCACATTTTAGGGAAGGATGTGGAGTATTGTAGATTGGATTTCAAAGTAAAAAACAAACGCCCAAAATTTATTCTGTTCTCTCCTAATGTGATCTGAAGTTATAATGATCTAAAAAGCAGGTCCTTCAAGTAACATAAAAAGGAAAAAAACTCAAAACAAACAAACAAAAAACCTTTGAAATCTTTTCTCTGAGGTTAGCCTTAGTATTTTTTTAAAAGATAACTAATAAAGCCAGGTGCGGTGGCACACACTTGTAATCCCAGTGGCTCAGGAGGCTGAGGCAGAAGGATTGCAAGTTCAAAACCAGCCTCAGCAACTTAGCAAGGCCCTAAGCAACTCGGTAAGACCCTGCCTCTAAATAAAATATAAAAGAGGACTGGGGATGTGGCTCAGTGGTTGAGATCCCTGGTTCAAACCCATGAACCAAAAAGAAAGAAAGAAAGAAAGAAAAGAAAAGAAAAAGAAAAAAAAGACACCAAATATCTCATGATTAAGTTTTATCCTGAGATCCTGGACATGGGCAGTTTCTGGTTGTTTTTAACTTTCTTCATGCATTAAACTTCCTATCTTCACCAATACTTATTCTAGTTTCCTGAAGGCAGTAAGAACAACAAGGTGTAGAAATATACAACAGTGGTGTAAAATTCAGTTGACATTTGATTAATGATAATAATAAGGAAAATTTTATCAGCTAACATACACAGGGCTAACTCTGAGCCAGGCATTCTTTTAAGTGTATTAAATAAACTATATCATTTCATCCTCATGGCAACCCTATGAGGAAGTCACTACTAATCTCTTCATTTTACAAGTGAGTATATACAAATACAGTAACTTTGACCCAGAACAAGCAGGATTCAACCCTGGGCATTATGGTTCTAAAGTTCATGATCTAAATAAGTACTTATTAAACTCTACTATGACACAAACTACTTGGTGATCTTGCTGAAGATCAGATCTGGTAAATCTGTGATGGTCCATGAGATTCTGTATTTCTAAGTAGCTCCCTGGTGATGCTAATGCTGCTCTGGGCAGAATGAATAGAGGAGTGAGGTTCCAACAACTACTATGTTATACTACTAAAGACAATGTACTCTAAAAATCACTCCAAAAGTACACAATCAGGTAAGAATATGACCTGATAGAATATGGTCTACTCTTGACTTAGCTGAGAAGAAAGCCCTTGCCTAGAGGACATCTATCCTTTCTTTATTTGTAAATAATCTTTGGTTTGAAAAACAAGTGTACTGAGTATTTCTGCTTATTTTTAGGACTCCTGCTGCTCCTGTTGTTATTCCGTCTGGATATTCTTACTCTGGAAAGAGGAGAATTTGTCAGGCCCAACTAATGTAATTGCCACCCTGTTCCCTCCAAGACTTGTTCTTTCCCAATTTCAAGATCCAGGTATCAGGTTATAAAAACAAATAAGATATCCAAATACTAATAAATCGTTTAAATAACAATAGAAGACAGTTAAACCTCTTTCTTTCCAAAACAGCCAGGCATACAGAATAACCCTTATAATTAACTTCCTGATTTTAGACTTTAATGCTAATGAAAATCTCTTGGTAAAGAAATGGGAACAAATGCTCTCAATTAATAATGCCATAAATGGGGCTGAGATTGTAGCTCAGCGGTAGAGCGCTTGCCTCGCATGCATGAGGCCCTGGGTTCGATCCTCGACACCACATACAAAGCAATAAAATAAAGACATTGTGTTCATCAACAACTAAAAAAATATTTTAAAAAAATGCCATAAATGTATGTATTATTATGCTGGTACACATAAAAAGAGAGTCTTTATTGTACCTAGACCTTAAAGTTGTGCTTTTAGTAAACGTCTTTGCTAGGAATTCAGCTTCTAATGAAGTAGCTAAAATATAAATCTTTAATTTGGCAAGAATACAACAAAATTGGTCATTTCATTTATTTATCCTCACTATAAATCAGCATATACCTACCAAAAACTGCTGTGACTCTCCCTCCCTGCAAAAACAATAATACTATGATAGATTTGTGGAGAGTGAGAAGATACCACTTGTCTGCCTTCGAATGGCATTAGCCAGAAGCAATCAGATTTTGATGTTAATATATGGCAAGTATGTTTTCCACATTTGCAAGTTTCTGAGTAGAATGTGAAAACCTTAATGCTGGATTTATGCTATTTAAAATATTTCCATGCAAACATTTGTATAGCAGATGAAGTTTTTCTTTCTAAGTGGCAAATATCAATGATGCAGCCCTAATAACACAAAGACAAGACAGCACCCACTCAAAAAATTCCAAAACATGCACGACAACTGACCCAAACATTGAAAAAAAAAATACCTTCATTTTTGTCAGGTGATGATGAACCTAAAGTACAGAACAAGAACTCAGTATGTGGCTTATCTTTTTTGAAGTTAGCTTTGTCTTTATCCACTGGTCAATCTCCTAATACAGTAATATACAAGCAATACACTTATTCTAACATTGGCAAATAGAGGAGGCCTGATAAGCAGTACGTACGCTGTGACTGAGACACCATTTTTGTTCGACTTCTTCCTCTAGAATCTGTCTTAGCATTTCCCATGCCAGCAAGCGGTGCTGAAAGCTTTGCTCTCACTCTGCCTAAGGAATAAAATATTTATATCATTAAAATATTTTTCTATAATAATACAGAAATAATATAATATTAAGGGTAAAAATATCTCGCTATTTTCAAGTATTTTTAAATTTTATAATAATGTAACCATCATAAGTTATATTTCTCTTACATTTTTAAAAACTCATACTGGGTTTTGTTTATTGTAATTGTTTTGCTTTGCTTTCTTTTTTGAGATGGGGTCCTGCTAGGTCACCCAGGCTCGTTTTGAACTCCTGGATTCCAGTGATCCTCCTGCCTCAGTCTCCTGGGAAGCTGGACTATATACAAAACTTCATACTGTTTTTTATGTGCTGTACTCTATGCTAATTTTCCTTAGAAGCTGAGAATAAGTCAAACTAGAAAGCTTTCATTCTTAAAAGTTGGATATTATTAGTCCAGAGTTATAATTAAGATAATTACTATAGTCATGTCACTTGTCTCTTAATTGGTAATTTTAATTCTAAAATTTCAGTTTCTAGGAAATTTAGATGATTCTCTAATCCACTCCATAGTTTAAAATATAAGCCCAAATAATCCTTTTGATTGAAAATGTACTTCTCAAGTGATTTGCAGGAAGAGATATTATTGGCAAAATATTTAATCTTTTATGTGTAAGATCACAACACATATATATGGATACGTTCACTGCTTTCTCTCTTAACCAATCAATTTCATTTAGAAAATGATTTGAGGAACTATATGTCACATAAGAATTGGTACATTTTTTAATGTATTTCTTTTCTCTCTCCCAGCTGCATTCTTTTTTTCTCTATCATTGCCTCATCCCCCTCTACAAAATATCCTCACACTATTTCCCAAACCTCTTAAACTGAAGGAAGTATGTTTATCGAAGTGCTTACATACAGCACCATCAATAAAAACAAGTGATGTTAAAATATATCACTAGCAAGTATTTTGGTGTTCTCAAGTTATCATTTCAACCAAATAAGAACCAATGTCAAACATACTGAAAAACAGGGCTCAGAACCCTTTTTAATTAAAAGGTAAAATTTGTAGGGAATACAAAAAATTTGGCTAGCCCAATATGGCCACATTAATTAGAAAGAAACATACTGAAGAACAGGGATAAATTTTAAAAACTAAGAAATCAGCAAGGGAGGATAAGAGAATAAGAAAGGGGAATGAAAGAGGCAAAATTGGTGGAGTCCTAGCATTCTAACAACTTCAAGGTCCCTGATGAGCTATACTTCAGTCCAGAAAGGCTTTTATAGAATATATTTTTAGTAGAATATAATGTTCTGATGACTAACAAGTAAAACTAAAAAACCACTTTTTTTTTTTTTAAATCAGTACCAGGGATTGAACCAAGGTGCTCTACCACTGGACTACATCCCTAACTCTTTTTCTCTTTTTTCTTTTCTCTTTCTCTCTCTCTTTACTCTGTATAAATTAAAAAGGAATAAATAATTATTTTTAAGGTGAACTGACTCAGTAAAATATATGCAGCAATTTAATCTCAAATTCAATTTGAATCACAGACTAATTCCCCAGTTACTGATTCAAAATAAGATAAATCTCAAATTGGACTACAGAATAGCATTTTAAAAGCATTTAAACTCCAATGAAAGAGCAATGGTGCATGCTCCCACAAAGCAGAAATAAATTAAAAAACAAAATACAAAAGAAAAGCATTTTAATATCAATCCAGGAAAAAAATTATGTACTAACTTTATACTAGATATTATTAAACATGTTAATTACGTTTCCAGCAAGAAATGAGCCAAGATATAAAGCAAAACTGTAGGATGAAGAGTTAAAAAAAAAATCCACACATATAACCAATACAACCAAATGTAGAAGCTATCAAAGCTGGCAAATTATAATGATTTGCAAATAAATTAGCCTATAATTTTAGTTTTAACATTTAATTCCTAACAATGAAGACATTAATATAAAGGCACTGTGTTACTAACAAATATATAATTCTTACCATCTTCAGATGCTGTTCCTAAATAAGAGAAATAAAACAATATTTCAACAAATACTGCCAATGCTGCTACTTCATAGCTCCCACCCAAGACTAAAATGTAAAGGTGAAAACAAAAATGAACTTAGTCTAATAGATTTAACTTAACTTTGAAAAAATTTATTTTCAGGAAAATAAAACTTGAGGTAACAATAGTCACAACTAACATAAAAAAGTTGAAAGTAGTCAAGTGAAAATTGCAAAATCCTATAGTGAACACTTCTTCTACATTTCATTTTAAAATTTTGAAATGATATTTAAAAAAGAAATTAATCACTCAAGAAAAATGTAACTGTAATGATATTTTCAAATGAAAATTTTATTGACTTTGGTTCCAGAGTAATAATATTTTCTGTGCATTTTCAAAAGGTAGCCCACAGAAGGATGTGAAAAATCCAAATCCATGACATAGGCTTCATCTGCCCATATAAGACCAAATATTAGTAATAGAGGTGACTCCTCAAATAAAAGGCTGATATTTCTGACCCAAATAAGGTTGTTTGCATGTGCACATGCACGCACACTCACACGCTGCTCTACCCTGAGCTACATACCCTTCAGCCCTTCTTGTTTTTTATTTTGAGACAGGGTCTAAGTTGCCCAGGCTGGTCTTGAATTTGTGATCCTCCTGCCTCAGCCTCCTGAGTAGCTGGGATAACAGGTGTGTGCCACCACACTCTCTCAAGAAAAGTTTGGTTTGGAAAGTGATTAAAAAAAAAGTTGTCTAAAGGATACAGGAATATTAATGTTTGAAAGGGTAACCATAGGTTTGATGTATACAAGCCATCTCATTTTTGGTGGTGGTGAAGGGGTACTGGGAATTGATGCCAGGGACACTCTACTTCTGAGCTACATCCCTAGTCCTTTTTATTTTTATTTTGAGATAGGGTATTGCCAAGTTGCAAGCTCAAGCTTGCAATCCTCCTGCCTCAGCCTCCTGAACTGCTGGGATTATCGGCATGTCCAGCCTATAATTACCACGTCCAGCAGAAAACATTTCTAGATGGCTGTCATTTCAACCATACATAAAAAAAAAGAAGAAACTAATGTAATTAACACTCATGTAACTCAACTGAAGTGCTTCCTTTCATTAAAACAGAAGATAAACTATAGAAAATTTTTAGAGTTTATATGATAAATGCTCAAAAAACAAGTGTCTCAAGTTTTCCTAGATCTCAAGTAAAGTAACTCACAGATTGCATTATCTTATTATGAGTTATTTTTAAAAAAGCACATACTTCTAGATAACATGGGATCTGATAAAATGAAAGGAAAGTATAAATAATATGATGTCAAGTATCAAAAAAATACAGGTTTGTTGCTGAATCTGGCAACTTCAGCTAAACTGTTATAATTTGGATACAGAAATTAAAAAAGCAAAGCTTAAAGTTCAGTTTTGATTAAATCTTGGTTTAAAATTCATTGTGAAAAAGACAGTGCCTGTAATTCGTATTTCATTTTCATAAATAATCACTTGAACATATGAAATAAGTCACTTATCTCTCTATATATATCAAAGTTAGTAAACTAAAGTGCTGAATCAAATGAATTTTGAGATTCCTTTCCCTCCTTCTTAACTCAATATTGTAGAGGAAGACAAGAAATTAAACATACTCGAATGCATATTTCTAAAAGCTCGGATAAAATGTTTAAAACAATGGATTTAAGTTACAACAAACAGTAACTCCCTATTTGAGTAGAATAGAAAATCTGAAAATGTTTACACCTAATCTAAACTTTGACCAAATTAATTATGTAGCCATTTTCACATTAAGATTCTTGGTCATTAAGTAGGATATATTCAGAAATTTAAAGAAGAATGAACAAGGATATAATGTAGAACCCAAGAACCATAAATATGTGTAGTAAAGTTATAAAATCAAGTTCTTACCATCCATCTTGTCAGAAGTATCCTCTTTGATGAAAGAGCAAGCAAAGAACAGAGGAAAACTTAGTATATTAGAAAAAAAATAATTTGTATGATTCCTAGAAAACTTTTAAAGAAGACAGAACTCACCGCACAGGCATAATTTACTGCTGCACTATAACCTCACCTCTGGATAAATCTAACAACTTGCTTTCTCTATTCTACTACTTGATAGAGCAGACCATACTGAAATGTATTCATGGCACTACTAAAGATGTGGTCTTTGGTGCCTGTACAGACAAAGCTGACATGGCAGGATTGATATTGCTCTTAGGTTTTGAATACCCTCTGTGTTAATAAGGTAATTTTAAGAGAGGATGGGGGCCCCAGACTCTGCTGTACCAGTATGCTTAAACTGTTTTTGCAAACAGTGTGAACATATCTGCTTTCTTTTGGGGAGTTTGGAGTTCTGATGATGGTGGTTGTACAAGCAGAGTGCCTATATGACTATCTTCCACTCCCCACATCACCTTGCACTAAGTCTTTTTTTTTTAATGTATTTTTTTAGATGTTGATGGACCTTTATTTTATTCATGTATTTATATGCGGTACTGAGAATTGAACCCAGTGCCTCATACATGCCAGGCAAGTGCTCTACCACTGAGCCAAAACCCCAGTCCGCTGGACTAAGTCTTAAGCGAGTTTTCCAGGGCAGAAAGCCAAAACCCCAGTCCCCTGGACTAAGTCTTAAGCGAGTTTTCCAGGGCAAAATATGTGCACATATTTCTGTACTTCACTGCTGGAGGAAGGAGCAGGCCCCTCATCTTACCTGTGGGAAGGAGAACTTTGAAAGTATACAAATTTCTCTTGTTTCTGCTGTGTATCCTTTTGCTCTAGTAAACTTCAGTCGTGAGTACAGTTGATTCTAACTCCTAGAGTCCTTTTAGCAAGTCCCCAAATGTGTGGGTGGTTTGGGAGGCCCACAAGTGTACCACTCTCTTTGTGCCCCTTCAATGGAGTTCTAAACCTTAAGTCATCTCTTGACACATGATCCCGACTCCGAATCCTCAAGACAAGAATCACAATCTTCCTGATCTCACTCTTCTTAACAACCACTCCCCATAAATACCACATCCAAATCTACCACCTCCAAGGCTAAATAAGACCCAAGGTAGGCTCTCTATATCCCATTCCTCATGTCTTCCATGGGAATTTTGCCATGAAGTATCTCCTCATACTCTTGCACTTCTTTCTTTCTCTACTGTCTTACTACTTTAGTATGTTTATATACATACTGAATTCCACCAGTCTTAAACAGTAAATTCCTGAATTTTACAGGTAATTCCTATACGGGCTCTTTCACCCCTTTCCTTGACCACCAAGCACAGAAATAATTCATAGAGATTTTCCCTTTCAACTTCTTCCTCAACCAATTGAAATTTGTCTTCTGTCTATAATGACATCACTGAAACTATTCATTTTATTTTCTATACAAGAAATTACATTGAGAATATTTGTAAATAATGCATACAAATAGATCAAGGTTCCTTTAACATGAATTCTTACCTATTTCATATGACACCAATTTACTCTTCAGGAAGTTAAATGATAAATTTCAGAACACCCCTAATCTCTACCGCCAAAGCATTCAGGACTTTAGGGAAAACAAAAACAAACCAGTGGCAATGACTTTAAAGAATGTATGGAGTTTAATACTGATCTCTCTCTCCTTCAAGTTCTATACCACTGTATCTCAGTTGTTCCCCAAGCACTTCCAGTTTGTGATCTCACAGGGACTTCAAACTCAAGATGTATAACACACAACAAATGTTTAGCTGCTCATCCCTCAGCAACTGCCCAACAGACTGGGAAACTCTGAGTATAGAAGCATATACCTCTGATCCCTGGTACCTCACAGGGTGCCTACTGAAAAGCTCAGTGCTTAATAAGTGTTTCAGAAAAGAAAAAAATACCCTTTCTGTGCCATACATACTCAGTTATAATAGCAAGGCTCAAAGTAGAAGAAAACAGTCCACCTGTTGCAAGTGTATAAGGTTACGTAACAGGCAGAGGGCGAGGTAGGGCGGAGGGAGAAGGTGAAGAGAGGGAGAGAACAGGACCATCTTTTACTGAAACCCTGGAAAGAACCATAGGCAGGCAACTCATTGTCCCTGAGTATGAAGCTGGGCCAGATGAATAAAAGAGAAAAGGATAACACTTCTTTCTTCTAAAATGAAACAATTTAAACCCTAAACAACCAAAATAAATTAAGTCAATCTTACGGTACTATTGTAGGTTTTCTTATGACAAAAACATGACAAAAAATTGGCTTTCTGGTTTGCCTTAAAACATTTTAAATATCATATTTTGTCTGGTAGTAAAAATAGCAACTATTCAATATAACATTAATTTTAAGGTGCAGGATGAATAGGGTTTTTTTCTCATTTTCTTTTAACTTAATTTTTTAAGACATAATTCACATGTACAAAAAATTCACCTTTCTTTAGTATACAACTCAGTTTTTAATATATTCACAGGATTGTACAACCTCACTACTAACTCTAGGACATTTTTCACCACCTCTAAAAAAATTCCTGTACTCAGAAGCTATCACTAACTATTCCTTTCACTCCTACTTCCTGGCAACAACTAATTTATTTTGAGACTATGGATTTACCTATTCTTGTCATTTCACATAACTGGAATCATACAGTATCTAACTTCTGTATCTAATCTGTATCTAATTTCATAATGATTTCAAGGCTGATCCATCTTGTGGCATGAGTTTTTATGTAATATATTCCTTCGTGGCTGAATTCATTTCATTATATGGACATATCCCATTTTATTTATACATTCACCAGCTGACAGATATTTGGGTTGTCCCATTTTTTTGCTATTATAAATACTGTTGCTATGAACACTCACAATTTTTTTTGAGAATATATGTTTTCATATCTCTTGTTTATATGGCTAGGACTTTGACTGTTTGAGAAACTGCCAAATCATTTCCAAGCGCCTACATCTTTTTATATTCTACCAGCAGTGTATGAAGGTTCTCTATAACCTCACCTGTAGTTACTGAATTTTTTTTTTTTTTAATATCTCGTCAGTGTTGGGGATCGAACCTAAGGTCTAATGCATGCCAGGCAAGCTTTACTACTGAGCTACACCTCCAGATAGTTCTGTCTGCACTTTTTATTTGTAGTCATTACAGTGAATGTGAAGTGGTGCTGTACCATGCTCTTGATTTGGACTTTCCTAATAATTAACAATACTGAGCATACTTTCATTCTGTATATCTTAACTGGAAAGAAGTGTTATGAAACCTTTTTCCATCTTTAAAAATGCAAGTGTCTTTTTTGTTACTGAGCTTTAATAGTTCTTTATATATTGGAATACAATTCCCTATTGGTTATATAATTTACAAATAATTTCTCTTATTCTATGTGATATTTTTTCATTTTCTTCTTGTGTCATTTGAAGCAAATAGGTTTTAATTTTAATGAAGTCTAATCTATCTTTTCTTTGGTTGATTATGTGCCTGGCATCACATCTGAGAATCCACTGCCTAATACAAAGTTACAGAGATTTATGCCCATGTATCCTTCTGCTCTATTTTGAGTTTGTGAGACAGAAGTCCAAATTAACTCTTTTGCAGCCAGTTGTTCCAGTATCATTGATGAAAAGAATTCTTTCCCATTGGATGGTCTTGGCACCCCTTTTGAAAATCAACTGACCATAAACACCATGAGTTTATTTCTAGACTCTCAATTCTACTTCATTGGACCATAAGTCTATCCTTACATCAGTACCTCAAAGACTTAAAGTAAGTTTTTAAACTGGGAAGTGTAAATTCTCCAATTATGTTGTTCTTTTTCCAGATTATTTCAGCCATTTTTCTGTCCCCTGCATGTTTATATGAATTTTTAGGATCAGCTTCCCAACTTGTCTCAAAAGGAAGATGGAAGGGGACTGCATTGCATCTATGTATCAATCTGACATCTTATTAATATTAGCCTTTAAAATTTTCAGCCTAGAATGTCTTTTCATTTATTTGGGTCTACTTTCTTTTAAAAGTACAATTTTTTGTATATATTATCCCACAAATCTTTTGTTATATTTATTCCTAAGAATTTTATTCTTTTTAATGCAATTATAAATACAATTGTTTTGGAAATTTCATTTTGAATTGTATAATTGCTTTAGAAATACAAAAGATCCTATGAAGTCACGCAAAGATATATGAAATTCATTAACAAATAAACCAGGCAAGCTGCTTACCAGTAAAAAAAAATAAAAAATTTTAAAAATTAAAAATCTTTGGGCTGGGGTTGTGGCTTAGTGGTAGAGTGCTTTCCTAACACACGTGAAGCACTGAGTACGATCCTCCGCACCACATAATAAATAAAATAAAGTTAAAAGGTATATCCATCTACAACTAAAAATATTTTTTAAAAAATCATTATATAGTGGATTTCTTAGGGTTTTTTTTTTTTTTTGGAGGAGTATGGAGATTAAACTGAGGGCACTTGGCCACTGAGCCACATCCCCAGCCCTACTTTGTATTTTATTTAGATAGAGTCTCACTGAGTTGCTTAGTGCCTTTCTTTTGCTGAGGCTGGCTTTGAATTCACAATCCTCCTGCCTCAGTCTCCCGTGCCACTGGGATTATAGGCGTGTGCCTCCGCGTCTGGCTCCTTAGGGATTTTTTTTATATAGATCATATTTTGTAAAAATAGAGGTAATTTTTACTTTTTCCTTTGCAATCTGTCCTATATTTCCACCTTGCCTAACTGCTTTGGCTAAAATCTCCATGGTAATGTTGACTAGAAATGGTAAAAATGGTCATGCTTGCCTTTTTATTAATAATTGGTAAAAGCATCTAGCATTTCACCATCAAATAATGATATTAATTGTGGATTTTCTAAAGATACTCTTCATTAGTAGAAAGTTCTCTACTACTGGTTTGCAGAATATTTTTTATCATAACAGGATGTTGGACTTTGTCAAATGCTTTTTCTGTAGGTACTAAGATGACCATGTGGATTTTGTTCTTTATTAATATGTGCATTATGTTGATTAATTTCCACAGATTGAAATAAATGTCATTCTGGGTAACATGTTTCAGGAAACAAAAATGTTTCCTGAAAATTGAAAGCACTAATCAATCCACTGTTGACATCTTTATATGTACATCTCTAGTCCTTTACACAGTGATGAACTTACCACACACTGATAATCTATTATCAATCTATCTTACTTGAAAATGATGTTTTAATGTCTGCATAGTACATATAAGGATATAGAATAATGAACTTACCACACATTGATAATCTATTATCAATCTATCTTACTTGAAAATGATGTTTTAATGTCTGCACAGTACATATAAGGATAGAGAATAACTTAATAATTCCTTTGTTATATATAAAATTGACTTTAAAACATCTGTTACAATGAACACTTTTTATTTCTTGATATAATTATTTAAATACTGGATTACCGGGTCAAAATTTCTGACGATTTAAAAATGCTCTATTGGGTATTACTAAAATTGTCACTCAAAACTATCATTAATTCAGGCTGGGATTGTAGCTCAGGGGTAGAGCGCTTGCTTCGCATGCGTGAGGCACCGAGCTCCATCCTCAGCACCACATAAAAATAAATACATTGTGTCCATTTACAACTAAAAAATATTTTTTAAAAAAACTATCATTAATGCACATCAACATTGCTTGCTAAGGTCCTATTTACCACATTCTTATCAATTATGGGCACTGAGCTAAACATTCTTGTTACATTTGTAGTTCTTTTGATTCCCATTTGTTTCATTTATAACTCAGGTTCAACATTTGTTCTGGTGTTCACTGTCTATTTTGACACATATTCTTTTCTTTTGGTACCAGGGATTTAACCCAGGGATGCTTTACCAATGAGCCACATCCCCTGCCCTTTTTATTTTTTATTTTGAGACAGAGTTTCACTAAATTGTTGAAGGTCTTGCTAAGTTGCTGAGGCTGGCCTCGAACTTGTGATCCTCTTGCCTCAGCCTCCCAAGCCAATGGGATTACAGGTGTGTGCCATTGTGCCCGGCCATATTGTTTTCTTGATATACATATATAAACTTTTTTGTACAAATAAGCTCTTGTTTCTCAGAGACTTGAAATATTTCTTTCCATTTAAACTTCTTTGTATATGGCAAAAACTTTCCCCCTTTTAGTTTTGATCCCTTTTATTTCAGATTTTCACATACTACATTTAAATTCAAGAGATTTTGCTCTTATCTTTTTTTTTTTTGCTTTTGTGTTTAGAAATTCTTCCACAACCTGAGATTAAATGAATACTCAACTACACTTCATCAAATTACTTTTTTTTTTCCAAGATTTCAGTCAGGTGGAATATGTTTTTATGTGGCACATAACACGGTTATAATCTAATTTTATACAAATTGAGCCATGTGTAATAACATCATGTACTAATTGAATAATCTATCTTTTCCTCATAATTCTGAAAGCAACTGTGCCAATTTTATCACATACTTGATTCATACCTAACACTTCACTGTGTTCCAATGAACTACTTGTATTGTCTTCCACTAGTATTACCTAAGAAAGAAAAATGAAGTATGAAACAGATACATAACATGGATAGCCAACCTCAAAGTTTCACATTGATGGGCATAAGAACAGAAAAACCAAACTCCAAATAGCTTTCAAATATATGTTTAAGCTTTAGTTAGACATGTAAGAGCTTTGAGTTCTCTCAGATCCCAAAGGTTTTAAAATCTTGGTAAGGGACAAGAAACAGGAGAATGAAAAGAGATGCTGGTTATAAGGCTGATACTGTTCCCAAACTTTCCTTAGTAATCCATGGCTGAATGTGGCAGAACTAATAAGGAGTTATAAAAGTTCTATTGACCACCATAGAGTCAAGAACTGTTTCTTTATCAAGATGATAATGAGAAAAAGGAAAGAAAAAAAAAAAAGATGAGGAGAAGGAAGGTGAAGGGAGAAAATACTGTCCACAATACAGAATCATATTAAAACATATGGTTTATCCATACTTAATTAGCAAAAATAGCATGGCAATGATTAAGACATATCACTTTTTCTTCACTGAGACCAGAGGGAGAACACTGTACAACTTCCCAAAATTAGCTGCCTTACCCAATGATGCATAGGAACCTGGATTCAGGGCACCTGCACCTAACCGTCCACTTCGCACAGATTGTCCAGCAGCATGATGTGCCTTGGCACCAGCAGCAGCATTCACATCAATGTCACTTCGAGACCGCTGCAGGCTTCCTGGAAGGGAACTGGCTTTGCTGCTGCCTGCTGATACTAAGGAAGATAAAGCAAAGGTGACCAGTATTATTTAAATAATTGTAAACAATGTAAAAATTCCATAAACTTGAGATCATCATGAGCTAATAAACCATGATGACATATGGTCAGCAAGGATGCAGCAGCCAAATGAACAGTATCATATTAATGTGGGAATGCCTCAATTTCAATCCTGACACGACTAAGATTTCTTGGGCAACTTTTGATATTTCTCTGCCTCATTTTCTTCTCTCATAAAATGGGTAAAATGACCAATTTTAACTATAAAATTCATAGAACTGTCAGGTAGATTAAAGAGATGATCTTTATGACTGATCTGTGAAAATGAAGCAGTATGTATAGATAAATACATGGAAGTAATGTTATTTTTACTATCAGAAAAATGCAAAAAAAAACCAGTACAGAAATAGGAATATTCAGAAATTCATGGAGGTTCTGTCACTTTTGGGCAATGAAAGTTAAATCATTAAATTTCTAAAATTTAATGTTTTAGTTTTAAAAAGTGGAGTTTAATAAATCATGTATCATAACTCATTAATAGGTTATGGAATCAATTGAATGAGTCATGACTAGCATTTTAAAGAAACAGAATAGAAAACAGAGTGCACTTACATGTAAGGGTAAGTACCGCTTCATGGAACTTCAGTTTATACTATATACGTATATATGCAGAGTTGCAGTAAATATGTGTGGTGTTGAGTTATGGAAATGATTTTTTCACTGTGGATCACATCAAAACAGTTTAAAGGCTACTGCTTACAGACAAAATAGGATATGACTTATTTAAAATGTAATTACCTCTTCCAGCCACACTTGATGGATTTGCTGTAGACCATTTAGAAGAAAAAGGGCGACTGCAAGGTAAAAAAAATGCTTTCAGTAAGTGACTTAATTTACCATTGCTCTGATAGCAACTAATAAAATACTAGTTTTTTGAAAAGTTAGGAAACTTTTTATATTCCCCCTCAAAAAACAGGGTCTTGCTAAGTTGCTGAGACTGGCCTTAAGCTGTGATCCTTGTGTCTTAGCCTCCTGAGTCACTGGAATTATAGGTGTGTGAAATTTAAGCTTCCTTTTAAAAATCACTTAAACATGTCATCAATCATCAATGGTGTCTCAATTAGCTATAAATCAACAATAAAATAATTGGCAATGAATAAAGTATAAGCTCTACAGAGAAATCAAGTTGCTCTTACTCACTTTGGTGTTCAGTGCACATCATGGTGCCCACCACAGAGGACTCAATATTAGCATTATCAACCACTTGTATTCTGAGGTATTTTACTTAAAAGAAAAAGAGGTGGTGTTATTACTAGCACATACCAGAATACCAAAGCCTCTCACTGAAGTCGTAGGGTTGTGGCCATCAGCAATTCATGTAGTTATCATGCAGGTATCACACTCCTCACACACAATACTACTGAAAGGTCAATACTACTGAAGGGTATTATGTGGGATGACAACCACAAGGCTAAGACCTACCACTGAGGATGACACACATGATTACAGAATGTTTTTAAAAAAATCTCTAATCACCTCAACACCTCCCTTAATATTTTAAAAACTAGTTTTAAAAAACTAGACTTTAGTATAGTATTCACACAACCCTGTGCCTCCTTAAATTTGTGCCTTGGTGCCTCACCCTAATCCCTGTCCTGTTTCAGGTTGCCAAGGCAACTAACAGTGTTCATAGGGCATTGAGGCCCTAAAGAGAGAGAAATTACAGAAAGATAAACTGGCATTCTGTGAGTTGCTCTTCCCTAAGGAAATATACAAATAACTTGACACAGGACAGGGAGCCATGAAGATGGACAGAAGATCACTGTAAGAAAGAGAAAAGGCTTAAATGTTTTTAGCAATCTCTGAGGTCTAGAGAGATAGAAAACACTGCAAAAGCAGCAAGAATTTGAAGTAGCTAATTGGGTGTGGTGGTGCACACCTATAATCCCAGCAACTCAGTAGACTGAGGCAGGAGGATTCCAAGTTTGAGGCCAATCTCAGCAACTTAGTAAGGTCCTGTCTCAAAACAGAAAACAAATAGGGCCAAGTGTAATGGCACATGCCAGTAATCCTAGCAGCTCAGAAGGCTGAGGAAGGAAGGTTGCCAAGTACAAAGCCAGCCTCAACAACTTAGCCAGGTTCTAAGCAATTTAATGAGATGGTGTCTCAAAATAAAAATAAAAAAGGTTGGAGATGTAGCTCAGTGGTAAAGTGTCCCTGGGTTTGATTCTCTGGTACAAAAAAAAAAAAAGAAAGAAACAAAGAAAAGACTTTGAAGTAGCTAACATTATGATGAGAACACAGTTACAGAGATAAATCATTTTGTCCCCTTAAGCATTTCTAGATCTTAAGCTGTATAAAAGATTAAGAAGGAAAGCCTTGGAGATTTTACCAGTTGCACAGATTTGTATAAGAACTCTGAAGATGACTTCTGAATCTCTTACAACTACTCCACTATAATGTCCTAGAAATGAGCTGTTTACTGTTATGTCAGTTCAGGGTTCAGGGTGTCCACTTAGGGGTAGCCATGGAACAGTCAGACGCTGACCTCAGCAGTAGAGGTGCCTCCTGTCAATCAACGGGCTTTTCCTGACTCATCCAGGAAGGACTCTGACCTTCTCTTCCTGCCCTAAAGCCCTCCCCTTCCTGATTGGGCCTTTTAAAATTTTCTGTACACCGGAACACATGCGACATTCTCCCCTACACACTCTGATAGACGGGAGAGTTCAGCCTGAGAGCGTGTATTTCCAATAAAGCCTTGCCCAGCGGTTTTAATTCACCTCCTTTTGGTCATTTGGCTTTACATTTACTGTATGAACTATTTCTACAGTATCTAATTCAGTGCTTCCCAGACTTTCATAAACTATGAACATGCAGAAATAAAATATGAATCATTAAACTCTTTACTCAGATGTTAATCTAGCATATAATACAGTCCTTGAGACAACAGATACACAGAAAACAGTATGTCTGAGTCACCATTTTTTTAAGCCTTTAGGTGAAAGCAAGCAGGAAGTTAACCATTCAACTCAAAGAATGCTGTGGAGTTGTGGAGAACAGATCAGTAACTATCACTTCTATAATCTTACTTGAGACTTTCTTGTGAGCTAGATGAGGACCTGTCTGATTGTGGAAGAGATGCTACACTGCCAGAACTCTTTAAGTAAGTTTGAAGACTTTTCTGATAAGATGGCTCAAGAGAATTATATAATGTTTCAGCTTCACCAGGAAAGTGGTTTCTGAGGCCCATATATGTCCTGTAAATAAAAAAAGAAGAAAAAAAAAAAGCACATTAAGTAATAGTTTTACATGATTAGGCTTTAACAATAAAATGTGCACATTCAAGGAGGAAGATAAACTCACAGTTTTTTAACACATTTACTATGTGTCAAGGTGAATATATTCTATTTTTTGTATTTTATTTTATTTTTTGTATTTTATTTAGAGACAGGGTCTCACTGAGTTGCTCAGCACCTTCCCATTGTTGAGGCAGGCTTTGAACTTGGGATCCTCCTGTCTCAGCCTCCCAAGCCACTGGGATTACAGGTGTGCACCAACATGCCCAGCCATGGTAAATATATTCTAAATTAAACAAGTTACAGAGGGAAAACTGCAAGAGTTTGACAAAATAGATTTCAGTTTTCAGTTGGCTTATGGAAGTAATGCCACCTTTGCTGCATCATTTTAAAGATTACAAAGAAACATAGGCCAAGCATCTCACACAGTACCAGGCACACAATATATACTCAATAAATGATAGTTTCTTTTATTCATAATAAAAGTGAATAGATTATGATGGAATAAGAATACTGATCATTACACAAATGAATATTTCAAACAGGATGTCATATGTCTAGTACAGATTTAATGGATAAACTCAATCTCAACTTTACTGAAGTGCTAGTGAACTAGAATACTTGGAACACCCCTGATATTTTTATTCTCTCAATACATTCCTTTCAAAAAAGATCAAAGCACGTTTAAAGTGTCACAAAATACACTATAGACTTACTTTCTTGCCTCCACTCTGGCCTCAGCATCAGCATCATGAATTCCCTTCTTAATAGTTTCAACCAAGACAGCTGCATGTCTATGAAATAAATACATCTTTAGATTCATGCAGAAAGCTGTGTATTTTAGCATAAATGATACTTATATTACATATCCATCACAAAGGGGCAGAAGAGGTGAAAAGATTAATTAATACATAATAATAAACCTAAGATTGCATGATCGTCTAATAATCTCCAAGCATTTCATTCACCTATGGTTTCCTTCTGGCAATTGAGACAATATAATCTGACAGTAATTATTTTTATGGAATTCAGATAATGTAGAAATATATAATGCCTAAATTTCAAATATTTTAATGAATTTTAGGGGGAAAAAACCTTTTGTGTGGCTCTTTATTAACCCATCATTGTAGAAAATGATTTGCTAAGAGTATGATCAGTTTTGATCTGACCATATCAAATAATAGCTGCCACAGAACTTAAAAGAAAACTTGCAATTATTTCATGCCATCATCAACAAATTCTATTTCTTAAAAACAAGATGTGAAGAGATTTAAGGATTTCCATGAAAACAGAAAATCAGCAGTGCACTCAATGTAAATGGAAATTATTGCTGAAGTACCAAACTTGAGAATAAGAAATATAGCCATGCAAACAGCCAGTGTCTGATGATCAAAATATGCTGTGTACATGTATGAATATGCCACAACAGAACTCCTTATTCTATATAATTAATATACATTAATGAAAAAAATACTCAGTGACCAACTAGCTACCCACATTTTCCTGTCTTTCATCTCAGAATTACATTAGATAATATGCAGTATATTACTTGACCAATGACACCTGATAAAGGAAGCTCTAAAACAAAACTCCTTCCTTCCCTCTATATTAAATTATTCATTAGATGATTAACTGCAGCTCAGGAAATCTATCTCACATGATTAGAGATATGTTTTAAAATTTTTGCCTAATTTAACTTGAAGTATCTGATATAACCCATCCTTCTTAAGGGACCCTCACCCACTCCACAAAGAAAATCATATTATCATAGCTGCAATTATAAGAGCACAACAGCACAGCTTTAAAGGAACACCAGTACAAATAATCTTTAAGGAAAAACAAGAAATAACAGAAAACTAATACCAACAGGTTCTCAAGAACTGGTGACAATGGGAAGGAGAGAGAGGAAGGAGTGAGAGGCAAAGCATACCTTTCCAATGAATGAGTCTGCCACTCTTGTAACAACAAATCTAAAAATTCAAATGAACGCCTGAAAAATGAAAAGTTAAATTTTAACTAAATGTTGTATTGAGAAACACATTAATACTTTCTTTTTAATAGTGTACTTTGCCCCCTGAATTTAAGCATATGCTTTATATGGCTTAACTATGGAATATCTGATTGGTGGGATCCAACTATTTTTACAATAAGCAGTTGAAAAGTACTTAGAATTCTCTCATAATTTTATCTTAAAAATGTTTGTTTAATGTAAAGTATAACAGTTTTCATTTAAAAATATTTCCTATATATCGTACTATGTACTAGACATTGAAGATATATATGCCATGATGACCAAGAAAGCCATGACAATTTAGACCTTTCATGTCTATATTATATACATAATTTTAAATCAAGTTTATTTTCTTCTAAGCTCTCCAATTTCCACCTTCAACTGTTGAAATCTTGGCTCTTTTTTCTTTTCTTTTTTTTTTTTTTATGTCACTGCTCTTATGTTATCTTCCTTCCTTTACAAACATTTTTTCTGTACCTACCCTTAAACAGGTACTCATCTGGTTGGTGTTAATCTTCTCTTTTATAGTTTTTTTTTTTTTACTTGATAACATCATCCATCCAATCATATCTGCCAGATATGATTCCCACATCTATAACCAGATACATTTCTTACATCTTAGTCCTATATCTCCAGTATTAGTGCTTTGCCTCAGCTATTAAGTCAAAGTTCTAATAAGCTCAAGGACATCACATAGGCAATAAGTATCAACTCAAACACTATACACAAAAGAATAAACTAACTTTTACCTTCTCGAATCTACTCTTGTTTGGGGTTGGGATGTAGCTCAGTAGTAGAGCACCTGACTAGCACATGCAAGGCCCTGGGTTCAATTCTCAGCGCCACAAAATAGGAAAAACAGAATCCACTCTTTTGTCCCACATCACACAGATTAGGAAATAAGAAACTAGGAGGTTAAATTAACTTCCCAAAGTGATAGACCTGGGACTTAAACTCCAGCATTCTGACTCCAGAGCTCACGGTCAGAATGCTGGAGTTTAAGTCCCAGGTCTATCATCTCTTTCATCAGTATTCAATTATCAAGTGTCATTTCCATACATGAAAGATATTTTGAATCTATTAAATAAAATCTCTGCCAATCAATTATTATCAATATAGCTAAATATAGCTACCTTATAAAATGTAAAAAACATTTTGTTTGTAGATATTACTAAGACAGGCTATTGGCAGACCTATGAACTGATTTCTGACATGTCAGGTAATTAAACAACTGTAGCCAAAACTCTGAGCCACTGAAAAGAAATAATAATGTATTAATCAGCTTCTGTCTAACATTCAAAGTATTTAAATAAATACACATCAAATTTTAAAAGACAGAGTTCTTAATAAAATTTCTTAAGGATTAAATGCACAAATCTTTTTCCTGTCTTATTACTGATGGTGATATCAAAAATAGCAGATGTCATATAAAGAGAAAGAGAGGGAGAATCAGACCTGGTTTGGCTATTTACTCTCTTCCAACCACTAAGTTAGGTTCTACTAATGTGGGCTAGGGATATAGCTCAGTTGGTATAGAGTGCTTGCCTCGCAGGTACAAGGCCCTGGGTTCAATCCTCAGCACCACATTAAAAAAAAAAAAGATTCTACTAATGTGTGTCTCATTTCGTCCTCACATTCTATGGAGTTCACATCATTAGCCCTAAGAGTACACACAGACTCTGAGGTTTAGGGCAGTTAAATAATTGCCCAAGGTAGGACAGTCAGTGACACTTGTAGAATTCTAGCTTACTCCTGATTCTAGACTCTGAAAAACAACGCAAGCAGTAGCCCAGAGAGATTAAAGCTTAATATGATAAAACTGAGAAATGTGAGTGGTTATAACTGCTTCATCTGTATTCCTTCACATGATATGTAAAATATTTTATTTTGGATTTTTTGGAAGGCAATTTTAAGAAATTAATGCTAATCAACTTTTACACAAAACCAAGAATTAAACATTACACAATGTTAAAGTTAAGACAAAATTTTTTTTTTCTTTTTTCAAAACTTACCTCCTTACAGGAACTGATTTTGATGTACAATTGCTTGTTATTAAAGGGATAAGTCTGGGTACATGAGTATGCTGAAAAAGATGTATTAGAAAAGGATGAAAAATACTGTGTACTGCATGTAGTTCTTTCTTCAAAGTAACTTGGTTACATTATAAGACAAAAAAACAGATTTGGAAAGAAATCAAGAAAAGTTTTCCAAAACAAAGTAAAAATTCAGTTTCAAAAGGAGAGCTGTGAATGCAGTAAGATATAACAAAGACAAGTTAACTGTATAACTGTGAAGAACTGTTAGAACAGTATAGTTCATGGCAGAGGTAACACAAAAGAAGGACTGGGCATGAACTAACCATACATTCTGAAGTACCATAGATACTACTGGTAAAAACAATTACAATTATACATCATCCAAGCAGGTAGTTAGAATAAATCTGTATTCACACCTATTGAAATGATAATTTTAATAAAAGTTTCATTCTAGTTAAACCATGCCGCTTTAGAATTCAAGTATAAGTTCAATAGACATAATATTCTAACTTTTATTAGTAATTCTTTAGTGAAGCAAACACTATAAAATTCAGTAGATATAGGATAAAAGAGTAACTTAAATATATGTACTTGATGCTGTAAATCTCCCATTTTTCTTCTGAACTAATGGCTGAGGAAGCAAGCTCTGAGACAGAATTTAACATGCACAATGTTTATTAAGAAGTGCCCTTGCCTGTAATTAAGAAGTGCACATGCCTGTAATTCCAGTGGCTCAGGAGGCTGAGGTAGAGAGGATTGTGAGTTCAAAGCTGGCCTCAGCAAAAATGAGGTGCTAAGCAACTCAGTAAGACCCTGTCTCTAAATAAAATACAAAATAGGGCTGGAGATGTAGCTTAGTGGGTGAGTGCTCCTGAGTTTAAACCCCGGTACCCTCTGTCCCCACAAAAAAGAAGCACCTTGGTATCAATACTGGTGGAAGAGAGAAGGAAACAAGAATGGATAAGGGGTGTAGCTCAATGGTAGAGCACTCTGGGTCCCACTGGATGTACCAAAACCCCCACCAAAAAAAATTGAACTTGATATCTTTGTTCAAAGCCATCAGTGAGTTCTGGAGCTATAACAGTCCTTCAAATAGTCTTAAATTGGTACAAGAAAGTCAAACGTTTACACTTCCACATCATCCATTTACTGAGTATGAGTCATAATAGAAAGGGGCAAGACATCAGAAAAGGCAGCTCTCTGAAGCTGAAACAATCCTTGAAGAGGTTGGCAATGGAGGCCGTCTACCAACAGTGCTCCCAGCATTGGAGAAACAAGTCCTTCACTGAAGGAAAATATGCATGGCACATCAGTGTCTATAACAGTTAACTGAAGCAAAATCAAAGGAAAAATAGTTTTTAGCCACTGGAGAAAGAAGTATCTATAGACATAAACCTGTAAAAGATGAGATTAATGCCAGAGAACATATTGAACTGTTATTCAACTGTTAACATTCATCATGAAAACACCTTGTGGACATGTTCCTTATAGCATCTACCATTTCCCGAACGTTACTACAGTGGTAAAGCCCATGGAGACCCTCTACCCTATATCACACTATATGGGAGGTCTCCCCTACTATCACCTTCCTCTTTCTCTCATAATCCCTCCAAATCCTGACTGCTAGATTAACCATATCCATTACAGCAGCAAAGATGGTGCAGGACTAGCCCATTTTTAGGGGGAACTGTACGAAAGGAAAATCAAAAGCAATCCTTATAATGCAGATGAAGTATTTGATGAAATACCAAGTCAGAATAATTTAGACTTGGCTTTACTAATATAACTTGACAAGTGAAAAAAAATCTCTAAAATTCAAAAAAGAATTACAAAGCAAGAAGAGGAATTGAATGGAGGAGTCCTCTGAGAAACAAAAATGAAACAGAAAACAGAGTATAACATTTTTCTAAAAAATCACTTGATTTATATTTTTGTGATGACAACAGATTATCAATTACATGTGAAAATTTTAAGTAAAATGAGCAATTTGAAAGCAAAGTAAAAAGCTGACAATGGCAAAATGGGTACTGCCAAACAGAATTTAAATAATTTTTCCTGAGAACACTTGTAGCTGCTAAACAAAAAGATAAAAATGATTCAAGTAATGATAAATGACATTGGGGACTGAGACTCTGTATAAATAAGAAGAAAAAACATGGGTAATAAGGCAGAAAATGCAAGTAAAGAAATGATCCATTGAAATTAACATAAATTCAAGGAAAATTCATTTCAGTCAGAATTCCTTACCTACTATATAAAATCAGTACTACTACTGAAAGATAATCAGACCTACTGTGGAGAAACTCACATAAAAGAAATATTGTACAAGGTTTCCTTAATACTGTTTTCCTATTGCTGTTTTGCTATAAAAGAATGAAATAGCCAGGCATGGTATTTCATGCTTGTAGTCATAGGCACCCCAGAGGCTGAGGCAGGAGGACCACAAGTTAGACCTTGTCTTAAAAAAAAAAAAAAAAAAAAGGATTGGGATGTAGCTCAGTGGTAGAGTACCCTGGGTTCAATCCCTATACTGCCAAAAAACAAAAAGAACCAAATAATATCTCACTTTTTAGAGACAACAATAAAGAAATAAATTTAGAATATAACTCTGAGGGATGAAAAAAGTAAACCTTACAGTTCAACAATCACATTTTCAGTACTGTGTAAAGGGAAAATAAAAGTCATTTTTAGGGCTGGGGTTGTGGCTCAGTGGTAGAGCGCTTGCCTAGCATGTGTGAGACACTGAGTTCAATTCTCAGCACTGCATATAAGTAAATAAAATAAAGTTCACTGACAAATAGAAAAATATTTTAAAAATAAACAGTCATTTTTAAATATGCAAATATAACAAGATATGTGAGAACTGAGAAAACACTAATGCCAAACAAGAATGATCCAGAAATAATTAAAAATGAAAAGTGAGTTTATCAATAAACACTGGTCAAGAATAGAAGTAGTTAAAAAAAAAAAAAAAAAAAAACAGTTAATTTCCAATTGCTGGAAATGAAACTGTATTTGTTAAGTATAATCAAATGGTTAAGAGAGAAACTGACATAAATGAGAGAAAATGTACAAATACACATATGTATGTATAAATTTCACTTTCTATTTGTGTGGAAATACATTTGTATTGGTACAGAATGTAAGCATACACAATAAATGGCTACAGGGTTTAGTTATACAACAGTACAATTCAAGAGGAGAGATTTATTTATTTTTATCTCTCCGTGTGTGTATTTTAGTTGAAGACAAAATGTCTATATTTATTTACTTTTATGTGGTGCTGAGGACTGAACCCAGTGACTCACACATGCTAGACAAACACTCTACCACTGTGCTACAACCACAACCCAAGATTTATTTTAACTCTGTTCCTTTGGGCATTCTCAAGATATGCATGATGAAAACTATGAAGAATCTGCTGTCTATAATATGTGTGATTTTACACATATGTACACACATATATGTACAAGTATGTGTATTATATTCCATATTCAGGCATGCTTACTTTAGAATCTTCTGTATTACTTACATGCTTTCTAATGACTATAACGATAATGTATTGTTTTTACTATCAGAAATAATTCAAAAGTGATTTTACTCCTTTGGGGTAACAAAACAAAACAAAACCACTAATTACTTACTTAAGTATACTGAACTGGGACAAAGAGGGAGATGGAATTTACCCGAATGATGAATCTGATTGCTGCACATCCAGAAGTTGCCATGACTTTTGCACTATTGGGGACAAGGTTAAAAAGTGTAGGTACAATGGCTTCAGCCCCATGATCAAACTTGTTTCCCAAAACTGTTGAAAGATGGCTACAAAGACAAAAAAAATTATTTTAACCATTTAATATTAAGGAAAGATAAGACCATATAATTCTAAAATTCTTTTACTAAATTAACTCAGGAATTTTTATTTTAATTCTTTTTTGGGGGGGGAGCAGTACTGGTGATTGCACACACAGCATCATGCATGCTAGGCAAGTGCTCTATCACTGATCTACATCCCCAGTCCCATTTTAATTATGCCAAATAGCAGAAAACAAAAGAAAGAGAAGCCCAAATAATATATATTCTCCTTTTCCTCTCATCTTTTAAATGGCTAGTGCAAATATGAAATTTGGCATTTTACTTATTTTGTTGCAATGGCAATTAGGAGAAGTTGACCTCAGAATTAAACTATTAACTTAAGGCAAACATCAAGTAAAATAACAAGCTCTGATTTGCCCTGACTTTTCATCTTTGTCTGACATTTTCATTCTGATGCCTAATGACAAACTAAATGTTAATATATTTTACAAATGAGTTCAAAATCTTACCCAAATCAGTGTCCCTAAAGACATTTTGTATTTCTATTAATGACACATTTTTTTTAAAAATTTTGGTCTGACAATGTTGCAGTATGGATCAATTTCAGTATATTTTCTTATTTAAAATACATAGTTGAGACAGAGGATAGCTCTAAAACTTCAGGTTTTTGATTCAAAGAGGATCTCAGACTCAGACCTGTTCAGTAATAAAACTGGTTTTCCAATGTCTCACAGGCAAAAATGAACCTCAAATCAAAAGCAGCGGGTTTATGCCAGTGTTTGGATGTTGTCTTTTTTTAGAGTTTGAGTTCTGCTCAGGTATTCTAACTAAGATCCTATCCTTTTATAAATTTTTTCTTTAGTTATAGGTGTACACAATGCCTTTATTTTATTTATTTATATGTGGTGCTGAGGATCAAACTCAGTGCCTCACATATGCTATGCGAGCACTCTGCTGCTAAGTGACAACCCCAGCCCTAGGATTCTATTCTTGTGGTTGTACAAGATGTGGAGTTTCATTGGTGGTGTATTCATACATGAACATAGGACAGTTATATCCAATTCATTCTATAAATACATTTTAATGTTGGTATAAAAAAGTTTTTTAGAATCATATAAATTGAATCCTATATATAATAAGGATGATCTTTGAATCGTACATAATTTATTGAATTATCCTGTTACTGTTTTACTTAGTATTGAATCAATAAGGACTAAATTCATTCATTAAAAAATACTATCACAAAAGGAATATACTTACGCTACAGTAATGCAAGCTTCTCTAACGACTTGAGATCTAAGATCCTTAGCCGATAGTTTAAGAGCTCCATCTAACAAGCGTAAATGTTGGAAAAAGCAATCATACTGTGCAGCTCCAGCAACAAGCAGAGATCGAATTTTCTTAAGCTAAAATAAAGAGAATTTTTGTTATTGATATTAAAGGTGGCAGTGCAAAAGAAATGAAAAGGAATGTTTGTTACCTAAACTACATTATTCAAACAATTGTTTAAAAAATGAGGCACATGTTTCATTATATTTACATAACCATATTCACACTATATTTTACATAAAATATAAAACTCTATTTTAGAGGAATTAAATGTCCTTTCTCTCTCCCTCTCTCCCTCTGTGTGTGTGTGTGTGAGAGACTAGGGATGGAACCCAGGGCATTATGCATGCTAGACAAGTACTCTACTACTGACCTATATCCCCAGCCCTTAAACGTCATTTTGTAAATAAACATACAAACACATAAAAAGCTTCCTGGAAAACAATGTTATAGATTTAGTTATATGTTTAGCATATACATATAATGCTAAGTAAAGAGGAAAAGTCCTAAAGTTTTAAGGCAGTCTTTTTTATTACAGTAAAAATTGAAATAATATTAATCATTTTAAAGTACATAATTCAGTGGCATTAAGCACATGCAAAATGTTGTATAATCATTACCATTCTCCCCTAAGGAAGCCTATTTATAAAAGGGTCAAGTTTGGAAACTCTATCTATAAGCAAAAGTAGAAAAATCAAAAAAGGACTAATCATCAGTCATCATTGTGTGCACATGTTAACATTATCAAGCTTTCTAAGCAAAAGCAAATGGCTCTTTCTTTACATACTTTAAGCTTTAAATTTTAGTATATGATTTTCAAATGTTTTCTACATGAACACCAGACATAAATAATAAATCAAATGAGAAAAACAGACACAAGTGCACATCAATGTTCACACATATTCAGAAGCTAAATGACTATTATCATATATAATCTTACATTTAACTCAGATGTTTTCTAAATTTTAAAATGTATCTTTAAAATTAAATAAGATGGAAAAAATAATATGGTTTAAAGATGTAAATATAAAATCATAGCAATGAATATTTTTTAAAATTGAAAGAATAGTTTACATAAACTTGGAGAACACAAGGAAGAAAAAATTATTATAAACCGAACAGAATTTCCAGAAGTCATCTAAACAATATTAACTAAAAAAGATTTTTAAAAAATCACATTATGTTAAGAAAAAATTACCTGCAACAAGAAAGAATACATGACAAATAACAGTAAGAAAAATGCAATCCAATATTATGTTGAGTAAATATACAAATATGTGTTCAACCTTACTAGTCGTAGGCAAATCCAATTACAAGACACATTATTTTCCCTTATCAGGGGCAAAAATTTTAAAAACTTGATAGCATCCAGTACCAGAAAGCAAACAAATACTCTCAAAAAATGCAAATAAGATTATGAATGACTAAAACTTTTGTTCAAAATATTTTGGTAGCATCTACTAAAATAAAATTACATTTGCTCTTTATCCAACAACCCACATTTAAAATCTAACCTATAAAACACGATTGTTACTAATGTGTGCAAGGACATTTATTGCAATTGTTAAAATGAAAGAAAATTTAAAGAAACTATAGAGCTATCAAATGGGAAATGGTTTAATAAATCATATGTATATATGTTAAACTAAGGAATAGATGTACATAATGATCTGCATTCAATAAATTGCTAAGCAGCAATTACATGCCTGACCTCTATACCAGGTATACTGAATGTGGATGATTTGTTAATGGAAGAAAAGCAAGTTAAGTAATGTATTTTGTACAATCTCATTTGTTTTCACAAAGGGCAGGACTGCTTATTTTGCCATATATGTTGGAATAATATACAGAAAAGATTATGGGTTTTTTTTTTTAAGTAAAAGACCATGTGCTATTTCCAAGTGGGTACTTAGAAACTAAAACAAGAAATCCTCAAGCACAAAGTTTATGTTTTATGCTGACAATATTTAATGTCATGTTGCTCTTCAGATCACCTGTAGAAAAGATCTTTTTAACTTAGAACTGAAGAAGGAATATGAACCATATTTAACAAATTGGGAGCAACATTTTCTCTTAAATATTTAAGATATGCAGATTTGCTAACAAAGAGATGAAAAAACATCTTCTGTTCATGGTGTCACGAAAGTCATTTATCAAAAAGCCCTCTAATTTAATTCATTGAAAATACAGATTTTCATGATCTGTTAAAATTCAGAGCTCTGAGAACAGGAGTCTTCAAATGGAACAGCTTCTCTGACTTTTTTTTTTTTTTTTTTTTTGGTACTAGGGATTGAACTCAGGGGCACTTGACCACTGAGCCACATCCTCAGCCCTATTTTGTGTTTTATGTAGAGACAGGGTCTCACTGAGCTGCTTAGCGCCTGGCCATTGCTGAGGGTGGCTTTGAACTCGCGATTCTCCTGTCTCAGCCTCCCTAAGTGCTGGGATTACAGGCTTGAGCCACCGCGCCCGGCTTCTCTGACTTCTTAAGGATTCTGAGCTACTCAGTGTGTGTAATTTGGTCATATAAATTTGCAAATTCACAAAATTTAAAATAAAGTAGTCTGTTAATGCAAAAATTATATGTACTTGTAAGTATTTAAAACTTTAGCATGTATTTTCCTCAAGAAACTTAGAGTAAGTGAATTATTCTTAACTCAAGGATACTCAACTTTTTAAAAAAATAGTGAGTGAGGGGCTGAGATTGTGGCTCAGTGGTAGAGCGTTTGCCTTGCATGCGTGAGGCACTGGGTTCAATATTCAGCACCACATAAAAACAAATAAATAAAGATATTGTGTCCATCTACAACTAAAAAAATGTTTAAAAAAAAATAATGAGTGAGAAATATTTATCAATCATGACTAAAGGAACAAAAAAGCCAGATAAATGGATATGCTATTGTGAAATTTTGTCAATGCTCTAAAAATACTGAGCATGCAAGAAAAGTAAACTGTTCTACTGGCTAATCTTACATGACTCTACATGGGACTCATAAGCAACTATGTAATTTGTATAGAGAAGCCAACAGCTTCCTTCAGCACACTTTCCTTGTTAGTCAACAAACCACACAAGGGGAACTGCTACTTAAAGGGCCAGGCACCATCTGGTCAACAAAAACAGAATAAAAAGTGACCCGAAATCAGAAAATGCCTCTTACTTCAATATGATTTCCAGAAAGAAATGTTACATATTTCTCTATTTTATTAGTGATTACCAGATAGTATTACTACTAAATACCCATGTTATTTATTTATTTAAAAAAAATTTTTTTTTTTTTTTTAGTTGTTGATGGACCTTTATTTATTCATCTATTTATATGCGGTGCTGAGGATGGAACCCAGTGCCTCCCACAGGGGAGGCAAGCACTCTACCACTAAGCCACAATCCCAGCCCTGAATATCCATGTTTTTTAAAAGAACACTGGAAAGGAAGAGGATAAGAAAAAGAAAAAACTTACTGCATTGGCACGTTGATCCCAGTCATGTTTGTCATCTGACAAAATTTCCCTGATCTTATTTAATGTTTCTTCAAGTTCTCGACTAGAATAGATCTTAAAGAAAAGATTCAGAATTTTAACAATATTTCTTACCATGAACAGTATCAAAATTATGCCCTGATGTTTACAATATTTTTTCATATAATAAATTAAGATGCTTTGTTTTTCTTCCTTGTTAACTCTTGCAGTTTCTCACCTCATGAAAAACTTCAAATATACTATTAAAATGCTTTGTAATTTAAAAACAAGATGCAAATGTCCAAGAACTAAGATGAATGCAAAAACTGTATTCATATACCTACCACATAATATTGTTGAAAGACCATGTTTTGAGTTAGTTTTGCTATTCTCTCTATTGTGAGAATAGAGACTAGCTAGGATAGCTATGTGCTTTTTTCCTCTGGAACCAAGTGACTACCAAATAGCTATATATTCACTATGCTCTCATTCATTTGACAAATATTCATATAACAGAGATTGGTACTAGGGAGACTATGGTGAGTAAAAACAGACATAAAATGTTTCATGTCTTTGCCTTATGGACTTTAAAATCTGTAGTCAGGGAGATTTAAATATTAATCAAATGACATAAAATATGAAATAACAAATAATAGAAAAAACTCCTAAATAACAGGCACCACAAAGCCATGGAAGTCTACATAGTCTTTTTCTGACCTAGTAAAGGAAAGTCAAGCTTGAGCTGAGGGTTAAAGGATGAGTAAATATGCAAAGGTTCTTCAACATAAAGAAACTGAAACAAGACCATTATACAGGAGTATAGAGTGCAAAGGAGACTAGCAGAAGAGCCAATGAGCCATTCCTAAGTCAAGTATGCATAGCACCTTATACTAGTTGAGGTTCGGAGGTGAGCATATAACTTAAATCTGCATAATCAGAATGAATCCCATAAGTTTTATTGGATCAACTGGAAAAATGGCAAAGTAGCAAAGGTATGAGGCTAGAACAGTTGTAGCCATGTTGCTGACCACGAGGGAAGGCAAAGTAGAGGAATCAGAAATGAGAGATGGAGAGAAAAAAAGCCTAGTAAATATGAGTCTTTTTATCCAACAGTTCTACCAGTATCTTTCCCTTTCAAAAACAACTAAATTTCCTTTCAGAGACAGAGAAAGAAACACACAAATGATAGAAAAGCATGAGATAAGGTTGAAGAAATAGTTGTGGGACCAGATAACACTCTGTTAGAGAAGGATTCTTGGAAGTTGCTGAGCTAGCTCTCTCCTGCCTCCCACCTCCCCTTCACAATAGGCCTTCTGCTCTTTTCTAGAAAAAAAGAAAAAGGTTCCTTTGCCACTCCTAATCTTATTAAATGTACTTCTCTAGAATACAATGCAAAGTTCCTCTTCTCTCAATAAGAAAATAAAGAGACAAAAAAAATTTAGTAAGGAGGTACATAATTTTTAAAAAACATTCCTTTAGGGAATATATAATCAAAGGAAGTTTGTAGACCAATAAGTTAGGAATCTGTCATAGTAGGTGGTTCCCAGGTTTCTAATTTTTCTAATTGATTGAGTAATGGTTTTCATATAAAGAACACTGGAAGACTAAGTTTTGAGGGGAGATTATGATTACAATTTCAGACAGGTTAAGTTTCGGATGTCTCTGAGACACATGAAATGAGATGTCAATCTCAATCATAGTGGATAAGTTTTTGATGCTCAAGAGATGCCGGGTTGGGAGATAAAAACCTGGCCTACATAAATGTGGGCACCAAAGTCTTGGGTTTGAAAGAAGTGACTCAGTGAGAACATAGAGAGTGAGAAGAGAAGGCTCAAAAGTAACCCTTAAGAATTTCCAATATTCGGGCTGGGATTATAGCTCAGTGGTAGAGCGCTTGTCTCGCATGCGTGCGGCACTGGGTTCGATCCTCAGCACCACATAAAAATAAATAAATAAAGATATCGTGTCAATCTACAACTTAAAAAATATTAAAAAAAAAAAGAATTTCCAATATTCAATGTCCAAGTAGAGAAGCTGTATTTATATAGGAAACAGATGAAGTGGACAAAGATGTATGAGGGGAAAAATGGAAGAACATTGTATCATACCTACTAAAACAAAACAGTGGATGCAGTCAACCCTGTTAAATGCTGTTAAAAGATCAAGGGGGGGGGAAGCAGTAAATAGAAGAATTTGATTTTGAAAAAAATTTTTGATTTTGGTGCTATGATAAATGATCTACTCAAGACTTGTTTCAATGGAGGAGGAAGATGGAAAAGAGCTGAATAAAGTGAATGCAGATGAAATTTAAAGAATAGCATGTATGAGCAACTCTTCTGAAAAGGCTGACTATGGATAAAAATATCAGTATCTGGAAGATATGGAATCCTATATGATTTTTATTAATCTTTTGTGGCAGTGAATCAAATGCAGGGCTTTGCACGTGCTAGATGGGCATGCTACCACGAGCTATACCCTGGCCCAGATTTTTTTTTAAGAAACCCAGCCATATTTAATGAACAGTGAGAAGGTTCTAGAAACGAGAAAGAACATGTGCTTGGTGATTGTATAAATGTGTTAAGAAAAGTAGGAAATACAGATTTTGGAACAAAGGTAGAAGTACTAGCCTTTGGAGAAGGAAGGAGGGACTCTCTGATCCTGGAGCAAAGGAACAGGAGTTCTGTTACAGGGAAGGAAATAGGCAAAAATATGGAGTTCCTACTTGACGGTGACTGTTTAGTTTGTAAGGAGACAAAGCCATACACTGAGAAGAGAGCTACAGAGCCATTAAAGGTTAAAGACAAAGAAATACACCTAACAGACAAAGAAAGCAGAGGAGTAATTTAATATAGCCAGGAAGTCAGACTGTTATGTGCTCACTCTATGTGAATTTCACTAGAAACTGTGCGGCTTTAACATGTAGCTTTCGGGGCTGGGGTTGTGGCGCAGTGGTGGCGTCCTCGCCTAGCATGCGTGAGGCACTGGGTTCGATCCTCAGCACCACGTAAAAATAAAATAAAGATATTCTGTCTGCCTACAACTAAAAAATAAATATTTAAAAAAAAAAAAAAAAAACATGTAGCTTTCTCCAGCACCACTGTTTCTGGGCTGTGAGCATAGAAAAAATTTAAGTCGAGGATCATCCAGAGTTGTACTTTTACAAAATGGGTATTAAAAAATTTTGAGAAGCAAGAGATTTTAATGTAGCATGTGCAACTTTACTGCAAGAAACTCCAGTTCAAATCTTAGATGAGAAGAAAAGTAGGAGAGAGGACTGAGTGAGTAGAAAAGACAATGGACCGAAGATACTCAAAATCATGGAGAAGTAGTTGTCAAGAGTACTTGGAAAAAGCATGGACATTATGATCAGTAGGGAAATGTTTTAATTAATAAATCTGGAAACAAAGCAGTAACATTCAAGTGACATCAAAATCCAATGTGCACCAATAAAGTAGATAACTAAGATGAAGGTGTAGAGAAGGTCTAGAAAATCTTGGGTCATCCAAGTGGAAATGAAGTCATCAAGAATGTGTTAAAGTTTAGTAGGATAATAAAAGCAATAGCTAATGTGCTTACTATATACTTTATCTACATTGTAATATTTAATCCTCTTAACAACCTCCAGAGTATGTAATAATTCCTAATTTAGGATGAAGAAACTGAAGTACAAAGGTTTAAGAAATCTGTCCAAGGGGCTGGGATTATGGCGCAGTGGTAGCGTGCTCGCCTAGCATGCATAAGGCACTGGGTTCGATCCTCAGCACCACATAAAAATAAGATAAAGATATTCTGTCACCTACAACTAAAATAAATAAATAAATAAACATTTAAAAAAAAAAAAAAAAAAAAGAAATCTGTCCAAGATTATATAGCTAGAGTGGTATAGCTGGATTCAAATCTAGGAAACAGTGGAATATTATACAAATTAGTACATGGCAATAATAAGGAGGCTGGCCAAAGAACATGAACCTCATATAAGTGGGTGTAGTGATAATGATCACCAAGAGACAATGAAGAAATCAAGTACAATTAACTTATTATCAATTATTAAGGACACATGAGTAAAGAGTAAAAAAGCCCTTACAGAGCTTTAAGAATAGAAACCAAATTTTCATTAAGGTAAGAACACTGAGGATCAATGAAAGACAGGAAGTTTCTGTTTAAGAACCAGATATTCCAGAGGGTACAATGAAAGGTATGGAACATTTGGGGATGGGACAGCATCAACTGTAAGGATCCAAGGGGTAATTGTGAAAATTTTTTTTCTCCATAAAAGTGAGTAGCCCTTGATTTCAGTGATACTATTCTGACAAGAAGATACTGAACAATAAAAAATGGTCAAGTCCAACTAAATTTTACCAGTTTTCCCATAATACGAATCCTTCCCTTACATGAAAAGTCTGTAAAATATAAAAGGGAGGGAGCACTGTTTTCCTGTTCTCTAAAAATGGGAAAAAATTCAATAAAGACAAAATACACTTAAATTTCAGACATTTGAAAAGCTGTCTCACAACTTCTTAAGATCTTAAATACATTAAGGACAACTTTTTGTTTTAGAGGGCAAACAGATAATATATGCAGTGAAAGATAGTTTGCAAATAAAGCAATGTGAAATATTTTAAACAAGAACATTCGGCATCTACAAACATCATGCTGGAAAAACATATTTTGAGTAATATCAAGTGTTGGCAAGGATGTGAAGAAATGAGAATTATCACACCTTTGTCACAGAAGTTTTAGCTAGTAAAAGAATCCTACAGAGTAATATCTAGTAAAGTTGAAAGATTATAAACACACAATTTCCTTCTTTGTGTTTACACTCTAAAGAAACTCCTACAATCAAGACCACTGTTACAAAAATCTTCTTTGAAGCAGGATATGTAATAGCAAAAAGTTAGAAACAACCTAAATATCCATCAACAGAAAGGAGAAATGAACCGTGACATGCTCAGGCAATAGAATATCATCTATCAATTCAAAAGAATGAAACAATCACAAATTTTAAGTTGTGGACAAATATTTTAAATATTGAATAAAAAGGCTATACTAATGTTATGTACAACATATTTATTTGTATCTTTAAAACATGGAAATAATACTCTCAATTATAATAAGTATGTCCACTCTATTTCAGTAACTTCTATGTGAATGTATTTCAGTGGTTTTTGTTTTTGTTTAGTGTATAAAACAATAAATTTCTTTTCTTTTTCTTCTTAATTTCAGTTTTTAGTTAACTAATCTCTAACATTTTCTGGGATCAAATCTTGTCAGCATTTTAAAAAATCACTAATTTTGTCAATGTGAGTATTTCTTTTTGAAGCATGTTCATTCTTATGTAGTCATTTCTCTTAACTTTTTCTTATCCTCTTTTTGGTTCCCTGAGTAACTTTGCTTTTCTTATTTTCATGCTATTTCAATAAATGGAATATTAAACAAAATAAAACATTAATTAAAAAATGTGAACTTTAAGATGAACATTACAATGTAATGTGATTCAATAATATTAGATTCCATTTTATTTCAGCCTTACTGGGGAAGAAAAAATAACTTGAAAATCTAGTTATACCAACAAATAATAGCTTTGTACTAAATCAAATATATAATTTATATAATTAAGGAAAAAATAGTTTTTTAAAAGGGACAAAACAAATGATATGAACAAGCAAATAGGCAATATTCATAGGGAGAGCCACTTCACAAGTAGCTTTACCTGAATAGAAGGGACATCTGTAAAAGCTTTTATAAAATCATCTTCATCAACTGCTCCAGCACCTCCTTCTTTTGAAGCACCTGCTAATTAAAAGGAAATCAATTTCATAAGGTTCATTTTTAAGCATTTTTAGCACTACAGACAACATGAAAAATTTATGCCTTTGATATGAACAAAGGCATAATTTTGAGGGATATTCCAATTTACAAGAAATCATTAAAAAAAGAAAACCTCAAACTTTCAGAAAGTCAAAGTACATGGCAATAGTTAATTAACTCTCTATATGGAACTAGGCTAGACTAATCAGATAAAATTCAGATTGCTAAAGCAGAAGGCCCCAACCTCACACTCCCCATTCAGTGCATTAGCAAGGACACAAATACAATGAAAGAATAAACATTTAAAAAACTGAAGAGCAACTTAAAATAACACCATTAGTAAATGATGGCAAACAAGTGAGACACAGGATCTGCGTATGGTCCTACGGTCAAAAAAGCATATATGGAAAAAATGAGGCTCCTAAAATTAAATTATACAAGTAAACCTTCCCTTATTGTATATATCAAATAAAAAGAAAACAATACGTATAGCAGTTATTTAAGAGCCAGTATTCAAGGTATTATCTTTCCAAATTTATTGTTCTTTCAGAAGCCAGGCCTAGAATTCACCAAACTCTTATTTTTCAGTTGATTCTAATGGTTTCCTATTAAGCTCTGGCCACAGACTGGAAGTGGAAGGAAGAAGGGATCTGCTCCCTTCTGAATACTTTCTGTTCTTGTCAGTAAAACTCTAGTTACTGTGGCAGAGATCTGAAGTTTATCTAGCACTCACTGAATCAGCTTACTGCAGCCGTCAATGACAGTGAGTTAGTACGTATTCCTTAGACATGCGAGTCCTAAATCTCCAGAAGATCCTTCCTCTAAGTCCCTAAGTTTTTGTTGGGTTTTGAGATGGGGTGCCACCAAACAGGTCTTGAACTTCTGGTCTCAAAGATCTGTGTA
>CM053413.1:23825100-23856041 GCA_028644305.1 Xerus rutilus | reverse complement strand
TCAAGCCTGTAATCCCAGCACTTAGGGAGGCTGAGACAGGAGAATCGCGAGTTCAAAGCCAGCCTCAGCAAGGGCGAGGCGCTAAGCAACTCAGTGAGACCCTGTCTCTACATAAAACACAAAATAGGGCTGGGGATGTGGCTCGGTGGTCAAGTGCCCCTGAGTTCAATCCCCAGTACCAAAAAAAAAAAAAAAAAAAAAAAAGATCTGTGTAAAATACTTGAAGTCCCAATTGCTAGAACTACAGTGTGTGTCACCACACTTGGCTTTAAGCCTCTAAGTTTTAATAATTCTAACCGCCTCATTTTGTTACTCCAGTCCTGAGCATGGCATCTGTTTCATCCAATTGCTCTCTTCCTGTTTTAGTGTTTTCTTTTCACATTTTTAAGTCATCAATAGCCACTTAACAATTCTTTGTATAGGCTAGGTGTTCCTAACCTGAAATTTTGAAATTTGAAATGTTCCAAAATCTTAAAAGTTTTTACTAACATGATGCCACATGTGAAAATTCCACACCATAAAATTCTGTTCGATGAACAAAAGCATTTAAAGCATTGTATAAAATTACCTTCAGACTGTGAGTATAAGGTATATATAAAACATAAATTAATCTTATGTTTAGATATAGGTCCTATCCCCCAATACCTTATTATAATACGCTCAAATATTCCAAAATCCACAAAATACAAAATATAAAAAACATTTTTGGTTCCAAGCATTTAAGATAAGGGATACTCAACCTCTATTTAATACTCTGTAAAAATAATTGGTGTATTTTTTCTTTCCTAACTGAATCCTGATTGATGCTGGTGGTATTGGTTTTTAACTCTATTTCACTATTTCTTTCTTCTTGGTAAGAATTCAGCACAAAAACAAACTTCATCTACACAAGAATACATCCAAAGGGACAATTAACTTGAAAATCTCTCCAATTAAAAATTTTAAAACATTTCCCCAAATAAGTTTTTTTTTTAAATATTTTTAGCTACAACCCCAGTCCTTCCCAATTAAGTTTTATCACCTACAAAAGGAAATATTAATCTTTCTAAACTAGATCTAAAAAAACATCATCAGGATCAGTTCCAAGATGGTGGCCTAGATGGATGTGACTTTCCTAGTCTCTCCAGGACCTGAGTTTAAAGTAGTGGAAACACTGTTTCTCAGTGAGTTTTTAGAGGTCACCCGACAGCTGCCTCCACACAGGAACTCCACTGGTCTGCTGGCAGGGCCGCCAGGCCCCAGCATTTGCATAGGCCTCCAGCCACAAGCACAGAACCCCAGCTGCGGACTCAAGTGCAGGACTCAGACGCCCGTGCAAAGCCTGCTCCTATACAGGATCCCTGGCTCTAGCACTCACACACCTACAGGACCTCGGGTTGCCCACCCATGCAGGACCCTTAGCCATTGCTCCCATGGGACCCTCGGCTTCTGCTCAGGACCCCTGGATGCTGTTCTTGTGTGGATCTCTATCTACCAGGGCAGAACCTCCCTGTTTGCCTACACTGGGGGGTGTGGGACAGGATCTGGAGACAAACTTTTACTTCAGCACAGCACATCACAGAGCTAGATCTCTGAACACTGCATCCAAGACAACCGACTGGTCCAGCCCTTCATCCTATCTCTGAAGCAGATGGTTTCTTTGTGAGACTCCAGCTGCACCATTTATCACCTGAGTGGGCAGATAAGCAACAGACAACTCCACCTACTGGAGGTGAAGGGAAGCAATCCTGTTTATTTACATTAAGACTTTTTATTTTTTAATTTTTTTCCTAATATTCTTTATTGTTTTTTTTTTCTTCTTCTTTTTCTTTTCTCTCTCTTGCTTTTTTCCTGCCCTCACATCCCCAACATTTGTGAAACCAAGTATTTTTTATGCATTAGGATACAGTAGCCTGGGACATCTGATTAGTATACTACAATTGTATTATATAGTCTAGTAACTTCCACCTGTACATGTTTTATTTTTCTTAATTTTTATGTCTTCTCACTAGTTGTACTCAATTTTCTTCCTTCTTATTGGTCTTCCTCAAATCTCTTTCTCTGCTTTCTATTAATAGCCAACTTCTTTTGGATTCTTCTTTCATGCTTTCTAGGGTCTAATAACTATATCCTCACTTCCTACTGCCCTAACATCCTATCCTACACTGCACCCTTGGTTCTCTCTAGCCCACCAGAAGAAACTATAGACCTTTGTGCAAATCTATTGTTTATATAGTAGATGTTAATTGAACTCATAATTTCTGTATATTGTGACTAAGCCAAAAATGTATTTAGGAGCTATTAGGAGCCACTTGTTTTGAAATTATATATTGTTTCTATTGAGATCTGTTAACATTGGTCTCCTCCTTAAAGGAGAGGTATTGAAACCCTGGAAGGAAACTATAAGCCTATAGGATAAAAACAGTAACACCTTGTATCTACAGAGCTAGAAGGAAAGATACACAAACAACATGAAAAAACAAGGGAAGAAAGTGCCTCAAACAAACCAAGATACTACATTATTAGAATCCATGGTCAGCACAGCAGAAGAAATGTCAGAGAAGGGGCTGGGATTGTAGCTCAGCGGTAGAGCGCTTGCCTCGCATGCGTGAGGCCCTGGGTTCGATCCTCAGCACCACATACAAAGCAATAAAATAAAGACATTGTGTCCATCTACAACTAAAACACAAAATATTTAAAAAAAAAAAAAAAAAGAAAAAAAAGAAATGTCAGAGAAGGAGTTCAGGATGTACATAATTAAAATGTTCTGTGACTTAAAGAATCGTATAAGAGAGCAAGCCCAGTCAGCAAAAGACCATTTTGATAAAGAGAAACATAGACAAATACAAGAAGCAAAAGATTACTTCAATAAGGAGGCAGAGATTCTGAAAAAGAAACAAACAGAAATCCTCGAAATGAAAGAAACAATAAACCAAATTAAAAATTTAATAGAAAGCATCACCATAGATCATTTGGAAGACAGAACCTCTGACAATGAAGACAAAATATCTAATCTTGAAAACAGAGTTGACCACACAGTGAAGACAGTAAGAAACCAAGAACAGAACATCCAAGAATTATGGGATAACATAAAAAGACCAAATTTAAGAATTATTGGGATAGAGGAAGGCATAGAATTTCAAACCAAAGGAATGAACAATCTATTCAATGAAATATGAGAAAATTTTCCAAACGTGAAGAACGAATTGGATAATCCAATACAAGAGGCTTACAGGACACCAAATGTACAAAAATCACAACAGATCTACACCAAGGCACATCATCATGAAAATGCCTAGCATTCAGAATAAGGAGAGAATATTTTTTTTTAAATTTTTTTTTTTTTTTAGCTGTAGAGGGACACAATATCTTTATTTTATTTATTGATTTTTATGCGGTGCTGAGGATTGAACCCAGTGCCTCTAATGCATGGGAGGTAAGTACTCTACCACTAACCCCCAATCCCATCCCAGGAAAAAAATCATAAAAGCCACAAGAGAAAGGAATCAGATTACATATAGGGGGAAACCAATTAGGATCTTTGCAGACTTCTCAACCCAGACCCTTAAAGCTAGAAGAGCTTGGAACAACATATACTAAGCTCTGAAAGGCAATGGATGCCAACCAAGAACCTTTTATCCGGAAAAATTAAATTTTAGATTTGATGATGAAATAAAAACTTTCCGAGATAAACAAAAATTAAAAGAATTTACAGCAAGAAAGCCTGCACTATAGAACATTCTTAGCAAAATATTCCATGAGAAGGAAATGAAAAACAACAATGAAAACCTGCAAAGGGAGGAACTACACTAAAGGAAAGGCTAATCAAAGGAGAAACTCAGTCAAGTTAAAAACTAAGAATAAACCAAAATGTCTGGGAATACAAACTATGTCTCAATAATAACACTGAACGTCAATGGCCTATACTCGGCAATTAAAAGACACAGACTGGCAGATTAGTTTTTTAAAAAAGACCCAACAATATGCTGCCTCTAAGAGACTCATCTCATAGAAAGAGACATTCACAGATTGAAGGTGAAAAGATGGAAAAAAATGTATCACTCACATGGACTGCGTAAACAAGCAAGGGTTTCCATCCTCATATCAGATAAAGTGGACTCCAAACCAAAGTTAGTGAAAAGGGATAAAGAAGGTCATTTCATACTACTTAAGGGAATCATACATCCACAAGACATAACAATCTTAAATATCTATGCTCCAAACAATGGGGCAGCCATGCATGTCAAAGAAACCCTTCTCAACTTCAAGAGTCAAATAGACCACAACACAACAGTACTGGGTGATTTGAACACACCTCTCTCACCACTGGATAGATCTTCCAAACAAAAACAAAACAAAGAATCTACAAAACTCAATAGAACAATCAATAATCCAGACTTAAAAGACATACACAGAATATTCCATCCTTCAACAAGCAAATACACTTTTTCCTCAGCAGCACATGGATCCTTCTCCAAAGTAAATCATATGATATGCCACAAAGCAAGTATTAGTAAATACAAAAAAAAAAAAAAAAAAAATAGAAATACCACCCTGCATTCTATTGGGCCATAATGGAATGAAATTAGAAATTAATGACAGTTTTAGAAAAAGAAGTTACTCCAAACCTGGAGACTCAATAATATGCTACTGAATGATGCATGGGTAACAGAAGACATCAGGGAGGAGATAAAAAAATTCTTAGAGGTAAATGACAACTCTGATACAACATATCAAAATCTATGGGACACTATGAAGGCAGTGTTAAGAGAAAAGTTCATTGCATTAAGATCATATATTCAAAGAAGTAAAAGTCAACAAATCAATGACTTGACACTACATCTCAAAGCCCTAGAAAAAGAGGAACAAACCAACACCAAAAGAAGTAGAATACAGGAAGTAATTAGAATCAAGGCTGAAATCAATGAAATTGAAACACAGGCAATAATTCAAAAACTTGACAAAACAAAAAGCTGGTTCTTTGAAAAACTAAATAAAATTGACAAACCCTTAGCTACCCTAATGAAAAGGAGAGAGAAAATACAAATTACTAAAATTTGTGATGAAAAGGAAATGTCACGGCAGACTCTGCTGAAATACAGAGGATAATTAGTAACTATTTTGAAAATTTATACTCCAGTAAAATAGAAAACCCTGAAGACACCAACAAATTTCTAGAGACATATGACCTAACCAAACTGAACCAGGAGGACATTCACGCCTTAAGCAGATCAATTACAAGCAAGGAAATAGAAGATGCCATCAAGAGTCTTCCTACCAAGAAAAGCCCTGGACCAGATGGATTCTCAGCCAAGTTCTACAAGACCTACAAAGAAGAACTAACTCCAATACTCTTCAAATTATTCCATGAAATAGAAAGGGAGGGAACCCTTCCAAACTCATTCTATGAGGCTAGTATCACCCTGATACCAAAACCAGACAGAGACACATCAAAAAAGGAAAATTTCAGATCAATATCCCTGATAAATATAGATGCAAAAATTCTCAATAAAATTTTGGTGGATCACATACAAAAGCATATTTAAAAAATAGCGCACCATGATCAAGTGTGGTTCATTCCAGGGATACAAGGGTGGTTTACATATGGAAATCAATAAACGTAATCCATCACATCACTACACTTAAAGATAAGAATCACATGATTTTATCAATTGATGCAGACAAAGCTTTTGACAAAATACAGTACCCTTTCGTGTTTAAAACACTAGAAAAACTAGGGATAGTAGGAACATACCTCAACACTATTAAAGCAATCTCTGCTAAATCTAAGGTCAATATCATCCTAAATGGAAAAAAATTGGAAGTATTCCCTCTAAAAACTGGAACAAGACAGAGATGCATGCCCTCTTTTACCACTCTTATTCAATATAGTCCTTGAAACTCTAGCCACAGCAATTAGACAAAAGAAATTAAAGGGATACAAATAGGAAAAGAAGAACTCAAACTATCATTATTTGCAGACGTCATGATATTATACTTGGAGGATCCAAAAAATTCCACCAGAAAACTTCTAGAATAAATAAATTCAGCAAAGTTGCAGGATATAAAATCAATACCCATAAATCAATTGCATTTCTATACATCAGCAATGAGCCCCCTGAAAGAGAAATCAGGAAAACTACTCCATTCACAAAAGCCTCAAAAAATTTAAAATACTTGGGAATCAATCTAATAAGAGCAGTGAAAGACCTCTACAATGAAAACTACAAGACACTAAAGAAAGAAAATTGAAGAAGATCTTAGAAGATGGAAAGATCTCCCATGCTCTTGGATAGGCAGTATCAATATTATTAAAATTGCCATACTACCCAAAGTGCTACACAGATTCAACGCAATCCCAATTAAAATTCCAAAGTCATTTAGAAAATAGGCAATCATGAAATTTATTTGGAAAAATAAGAGACCCAGAATAGCCAAAGCAATCCTCAGTAAGAAGAGTGAAGAAGGAGGCATCACAATACCAGACCTTAAACTATACTACAAAGCTATAGTAACAAAAACAGCATGGTACTGGCACCAAAACAGACATGTAGACCAATGGTACAGAGTAGAAGACAAAGAGACTAACCCACGTAAATACAGTTATCTCATACTAGACAAAAGCGCCAAAAACATACATTGGAGAAAAGATAGCCTCTTCAACAAATGGTGCTAGGAAAACTGGAAATCCATATGCAGCAAAATGAAATTAAACCCCTATCTGTCACCATGCACAAAATAAAACTCAAAGTGGATCAAAGACCTAGAAATTAGACCAGAGACCCTATACCTAATTCAGGAGAAAGCAGGCCCAAATTTTTATTACATCGGATTAGGCCCTGACTTCCTTAACAAAACTCCTAAAGCTCAAGAAATAAAAGCAAGAATCAATAAATGGGATGGATTCAAACTAAAAAGCTTCTTCTCAGCAAAAGAAACAATCAGTGAGGTGAACAGACAGCCTACATTCTGGGAGCGAATTTTTGTCACACACACATCAGACAGAGCACTCATCTCCAGGATATATAAAGAACTCAAAAAACTTTTAACATCAAAAAAACAAGCAACCCAATCAATAAATGGACCAAGGAGCTGAACAGAAACTTCTCAGAAGAAGATATACAATCAATAAACAAATATATGAAGAAATGTTCAACATCTCTAGCAATTAGACAAATGCAAATCAAAACTACTCTAAGATTTCATCTCATCCCAGTCAGAACGGCAGTTATCCAAAATACAAGCAACAATAAGTGCTGGCAAGGATGTGGTGAAAAAGGCACACTCAAACATTGCTGGTGAGACTGCAAATTGGAGCAACCTATCTAGAAAGCAGTATGGATATTCCTTAAAAAACTTGGAATGGAACCACCATTTGACCCAGCTATCCCACTCCTTGGCTTATACCCTAAAGACTTAAAAACAGCATACTATAGTAATGCAGCCACTTCAATGTTTATAGCAGCACAACTCACAATTACTAAACTGTGGAAACAACCTAGATGCCCTTCAATAGATGAATGGATAAAGAAACTGTGGGATATGTAAATAATGGAATATTACTCAGCAATAAAAGAGAATAAAATTATGGCATTTGCAGGTAAATGGATGGAATTGGAGAACATTATGCTAAGTGAAGCCAATTCCAAAAAACCAAAGGCCAAATGTTCTCTCTGATTAGTGGATGCTGATATGTAAGGGGGTGGGGGCAGGGAGCATGGAAGAAATGGAGGAACTTTTGATGGGATGGGGGGAGGTGGGAGAGGGGAGAGGGAATGGGAATAGCAAAAATGGTGGAATGAGGTGGACATCACTACCCTAGGTACATGTATGAAGACACAAATGGTGTGACTCTATCTTGTTTGCAACCAGAGAGATGGAAAATTGAGCTCTATATATGTACTATGACTTGAAATGCATTTAAATAAATTAATTAATTTATAAAAATAACATCATCAAATAGAAAGTACTCAGGACTGCCAAAGGTAAGAAGTTCCTTGTGTTAAAACAAAACAAAACAAAACAAAGAAGCTTTGCAGCTCTTTATAAGTTTTAACGGTGCTAAGAGATAAACCACAAAACAGTATAATAAAGTTGTAAGTAACAAAACTACAACTTAAATGTAAGAGCAATTAGATTAATAAAAGAGGAACAATTCATGCTTGCTACAGAACAGTTCAATAATAAATTTAATATCTAAAAAGTTTCTATATATTAAAAATCCCACTGAAAACAAAAGTACTCTCAATTCTACCTCTACAGTCTTTGTAGCTAACTGGTTTACTAATAATTTAAATCATATTTGTACATTTTAAAATAGACGATTTTTAATTTGTCAATTTAAAAACCCCAAAATAATAGAAAAGTCATTAGAAATTAAATTCAAATGTGGCTGGATATAAAACTAATATATAAAAATCAATTTCAGGCTGGGGTTGTGGCTCAGTGGTAGAACACTTGCCTTGCAAGTGTGAAGCACTGGGTTCAATTCTCAGCACCACATAAAAACAAAATAAAGGTATTTAAAATATTTTTTTAAAAATCAATTTCATTTTTTAAAAATGTATTTTAGTTATACATGGACACAGTGTTTTTGTTTGTTTATTTTTATGTGGTGCTGAGGATTGAACCCAGTGCCTCAAACATGCGAGGCAAGCGCTCAACCACTGAGCCACAACCTCAGCCCCTCAATTTCATTTCTAAGCACTGGCAATAAAATCACAAACTGTAACTTGGAAAAATACTTAGTAGTAACTAATACTTTGAGGTATCTATAAATAAGCTAACCAAACAAAAACAAAAGTAAAAACTTGGGTGGGGACAAGATAATATATTTTAGTAAAACATTCAGAGCACTAAAATGGAAAGCTATTCATGTTCATGAAAAAAAAGAATCAGTATTATAAAGATGTCTAGTCTTTCCTAAGTAACACACTAATGATTAGGCTTCCAAAAGAATTTCTACTGGAACGTCAAATTGATTCTAAAATTATTTGCAAGAGCAATAGGCCAAGAATTGTTGAGGCATTCCTGCAGAAGGAAACAGAGGGAGTACTTACTCCACCACATACAAAGACTTACAAAGGTAAAATACCTAGGTTTTAGTACAGAAATTGACCAGTTAACCAAAAGAATAAAATGGAAAGTTCAAACACAAAACCACAAATAAATGAAGCTTCAATATCATGACAAACGTTTAACCTATTTTCTGTTACCATAACAAAACATCTGAAATTTGGTATATTATAAAGTAAAAGAGTTTATTTAGCTTCCAGTTTTAGAGGCTGAAAGTCCAAACAGCACAGTGCCAGCTCTGCCAAGAGGCTCATAACAAATAACATGGTGGTAGTACATATAAGAGAAAGAGATTACATGAGTAGGCAGGAAGCCAAACAGATCCAGAGACCAGTTTCTTTTATAGCAATCCTCTCATGAAAAATAACCAGAGATACATGAGAATTACTTAGTCTCTTACAAAAGCAGCGCCCCTAGTGACCTCCACACCTCCTGCTAGGCCCCATCTCTTAAAGGTTTCACAGCACCTCTCAATGTTGCCACCATGAGAACTAAGCTCTCAATACATGAACTGCTGGGGAACACACTCAAATCATTTCAAAACATCCCAACAAAGAAGTGATTCAGATCAATGGAGAAACCAGGACTTATTTAATAACATCCCAAAATTCAACAAAAGGCTGAGACAATGATTATCCAATTTTGAAAATGTCTTTATCAGGTATTAAAACTTACAATAAATATTCTGATTCCCATGAAAATGTAGGCATCCAGATTCAAAGCATCTGTTCACATAAATATTCTAAAACCCAGAGATCAAAGAAAAAAGGACTAATGAAATAATCTATATCCCATGCTTATAATACTTCAACTTCATTTACAGGTAAATGGGGAAAATACAAACATCCAAGACCAGCAATGTCAACTACAGAGCCTTTAATGGAGAGAAGAAAATCAGAGGAAATTGCATAGAAGAGGAGGATCCTGGCAGTTGCGTAACATAAACATCAACTAAGGTTTCCCCCAGGATCAGAGTTAAGTAGCACATTCAGAAAAGTAAAGTGTCCTTTTGAACGTTGATAAAGAAAAGAAAGAAATAAAAGATAAGTGATGTTAATCAATCCCAAAATCAGTAGAAAGCCCACGTAGTTAGTAAAGACGCTGCATTTCTATAAGCCAACAGCAGAGGGCATTCTTAAATTGAGAAACAACCAACCTTTCTTCCTGGCCCCATAGAATCAATCACCTGTTACTTGTAGTCCAGGAAAATCTAACAAAGTATCAGAAAAAGAATAAATAATGTGACATCTATAATAGACTACAGTAAGAAGAAAACAAAATAAGAACAAAAATCTTTTATGCTGATGAAAGTGTCTGCTTAAAAATAAAACCCAACTGAGTAGAAACTGTAACAGAATAATCCAACATGAATCAATATGATTAAACAGCAATTATACGAATGAAAGAACAGATTAATTAGAATGTCAGAAACTCTGAATAGAGATAGAAGATACCAAAAGACAACTGGCTAAAGTTTGGAAAGAAATAAATGAAGAAAAGAAAGAAAGAAATGAATGAATACTAAAGCACCAATTATCCAAGAGAGAACTGATAATAACCTGGTTTGAATAAGGAAACCTATAAAGATATTCTTAGGGCATTTGGGGAAATTTATAGAAATGAGGTGCTGAAAGGGAGGTGAGCATATAGTTTAAGAATAAATTTACAGAAAATAAAAGGACTATGGAAAAGCTAAATAATGTCACAAAGAAATCAGACAAATCCAGGGTATGGGACAATCTAAAAAGACAACTGACTTCAGACTTCAAAATATCAATGTCATGGAGACAAAAGCTGGTTAAGGGATTGTTTTACACATCATATTTCAGAATTTTCTTGCATCTCATAAAAAATGAGTATGTGTGAGAATATATCCATATGGAAAGAATTCAGATATGGGAAATCACCGGTTATAAATACAGGTGATTGGTGTGCACTGTATATCAAAATTCAAAATGCCATAGACTCAAAATTCTTCATGATAAAAAGTATGGGAAACTATTCACCATAAAGCTAGAGTAGATATAATTACAACAGCAAAAAAGGAGAGAAACTCCAGAAACTGACTTGTTAAATCTATTAACAGATTTAAATATCCTGAACTTCACTAGAAAATACACAAGGTAGTATTTCAATGGAGTAACGGATATTTTATTTAATTGCACAGACTTAACTGGTCATAAATAAAGAAGTAGTAAATGTAAATAGATACACTATGACTTTATATAAATTATGATGAACAAAACAAGTTAAATGTAAAATAATGTTTTAGAATAAATGATGTTTAGCCGGGCACGGTGGCTCAAGCCTGTAATCCCAGCACTGAAGGAGGCTGAGACAAGAGAATCGTGAGTTCAAAGCCAGCCTCAGCAACGGCAAGCTGTTAAGCAACTCAGTGAGACCCTGTCTCTATATAAAACAAAAAATAGGGCTGGAGATGTGGCTCAGTGGTTGAGTGCCCCTGAGTTCAATCCCCAGTACCAAAAAAAAGAATAAATAAATGATGTTTTGTATTCTTGGAACTGGACAATAATAGTCTTTCTTATTCAAGATAGCAAATTTGGAAGTGAAAAAGAAAAGGATAGATATTTTACCTACCATGACAAAAAAAAAAGTAGAAATTTAATACAAAAACATGATAAACAGAGGAGATACTAAGGAAATGCTTACAACTTTTAATAGAAAATAAAAGGCCTAATATTTTTTAAAAGTCTAGCATATATTTCACAGAAGATATGTTAATTTCTATTAACAGATTCAAATATCCTGAACTTCACTAGAAAACCAACTCCAGGAGAGCAGGGTCATTGTTTTTATTCACTAACATTTCCCAGAGATCACAAAAGTGGAAGATCACTAAAAGCATTAGTTAATATCTGCAAGCTACTGGTCAAATGGACAGGTGGATAGAAAAATGCATATTACAAGAAATATTGGGGCTGAGGTTACGGCTTGGTGGTAGGGCGCTTGCCTGGCACATGTGAGGCACTATGTTTGATCCTCAGCACCACATTAAAAGTAAGTAAATAAAAATAAATATTGCATCTATCTACAACTAAGAAAAATTTTTTTAAAAAAAAGAAATACTGCTTTTTTAACCCAGCAAAATAGCAATAAGTAGGGCTGGGATTGTGGCTCAGTGGTAGAGAGGTTGGCTAGCATGTGTGAAGCACTGGGTTCAATTCTCAACACTGCATATAAATAAATAAATGAAATAAAATTCCATCAACTAAAACAAACTAAAAATTAAAAAAACAGCAATAATTAATGAGGCTTTATATTCAATGCTGGAGAAGATAAAATAATGCTTTTATTTAAATTAAAAACAGAAGCCAGGCGCGGTGGCTCACGCCTGTAATCCCAGCACTTAGGGAGGCTGAGACAGGAGAATCACGAGTTCAAAGCCAGCCTCAGCGACGGGGAGGCACTAAGCAACTCAGTGAAACCCTGTCTCTACATAAAACACAAAATAGGGCTGGAGATGTAGCTCAGTGGTTGAGTGCCCCAAGTTCAATCCCCAGTACCAAAAACAAACAATCTTTTGGGCTGGGGATGTAGCTCAGTGGTAGTAGTGCTTGCCTAGCATGTGTGAGGCATTGGATTTGATTCTCACCACTACATACAAATAAATGAAAATAATAATGGTCCATCAACAACTAAAAAAATATTTTAAAAAAACATAGAATCTTTTGATTAGGTAATCCTATTTAGACGAATCTTCCACAGAATAGAATCACCAAAATGTCAAAATATATGGAGATCTGCATTGTTTGTAATGGCAAAGAGTTGCAAACAGGAGCCAGGTGTGGTGGCGCACACCTGTAATCCCAGCACTTTGGGAAGCTGAGATAGGAGAATTGTGAGTTCAAAGCCAGCCTCAGCAACGGTGAGGCGCTAAACAACTCAGTGAGACCCTGTCTCTACATAAAACACAAAATAGGGCTGGGGATGCGGCTCAGTGGTCGAATACCCCTGAGTTCAATCCCCGGTACCACAAAAAAAAAAAAAAAAAATTATTTGGGCTGGGGTTGTAGCTCAGTGGAAAAGCGCTTGCCTGACATGTATGAGGCACCGGGTCTGATTCTCAGCACCACATTAAAAAAATTAAATAAAGGTATTGTGTCCATCTACAACTACAAAAATATTTTTTAAAAGTTGCAAACAACCTGAATGACATTAAGAGGGACATAATTTATTAAGTCATAGTGCAACAATAATGTAGAATATAGTTGCTATGGTTTGAATGGTTCCCCAAAAGTTCATGTGTTAGAAACATATTCCCAAATTCATGTTGATACTTCATTTGGGAAATAATTATTTAAATGAGCCATGAGGAGGTGGCCTCTATTATAGTGGTTTTAAAAGAGAAAGATCCGGGTCCTCTTATCATGTGAAGCCTAGGAAAGCCCTCATTAGATGTCAGCACCTTGATGTTTGACTTCCCAGCCTCCAGAACTGTAAGAAATAAATCTCTATTCTCTGTAATTTATCCAGTCTCGGGTATTCTGTTACAACAACAGAAAACAGACTGACAACTGGAGGCTTTTAGAAATATGCAATAATTTCTCGTCTTGATGTTGATGAATATTCTGAAAGGAGGAAAAATCATGTTGCAAAATATTTACTAGAACATTTAATGGGGGGAAAAATGAAATCTGAGTACCTACATAAATGAACATGGAGTAATACAACATAGAAGTACACCTATCAAACTTATCATTGTTTATCTCAGGTTGATGAGATTAGAGAGGCAAGCTATTATTACAGATTCTTTTTTTTATAAATTTTTAGTTGTTGATTGACCTTTATTTATTCATTTATTTATATGCGGTGCTGAGGATCAAACCCAGTGCCTCCCACATGCGAGACAAGCGCTCTACCACTGAGCCATAATCTCAGCCCCTTATTACAGATTCTTTTAAGTGTATTATTTGATTTAACAATGAGCATGGCTTTTATATTTAAAACAATCAAATTATGTCTCTTAATTCTTCTCATTAGTAAGAAACACATAAATTGGTTTTTAAAAAGACAAATGATAAAGTTTTAATTTTTTTTAAATTAAAAAAAATTTTTTAAATTCACAATATGCCCATTACAAAAAATTGTTTATCAATTATGTTAGAATGTATGTGATAAATTTAAGCCTGGGGTTCTAGCTATGATTACAAGCTTTTATGTGATACTTTATACTTGATCTCTGGATCAAGTAATACTGTAACTTAATTTTTTTGATCCATGTAGTTTTTCTTTATACTTGATCCAGAGTAACCTACATGGGTCAAAAAAATTAAATCATTAAACATTTAAATTATATTATTAATTACAAGGATCAAAAATTATATGGATCAAGTATAAAGAAAAATTCCTCATGTGTGCGATCTTTATGAATTGTTTGTCAAATCTTTTCTGAGGTAAAATTTGAATCAATCTATATAAGGCTTTACAATTTTCTAACACCTAGATTTTAGTCAAAAAGTACAGAACCAAAATGCTAACAATAGTGGAATAATGAGCAGGTACTACAATTATAAGTTTAAAACCTTGAACTGAACATTCCATATGGCCTTCTCAGTGCACACATTAAAGTCTACATACAGCTGTATAAAGGGACAATAATTTTCCTGTGAGAAGTCTGCCTTTTCCATGTCAATCAAAATTGCTTGCTTATATTATTTCCTCTCATTAACATTCTGAATGCCTCAAAAAATAAACTTTGTACAAAATATGTCTTTGCTCATTTTGGATTTTGAAGAGGAGGTAAAACAAAAGCAGGGACAAAGAAAATTAACTACAGCAAATGACAACTATTCTTATATGTAGTAAGAAAGCAGGCAACTTGCATTAATTTATCTGTTATTTCATCAAATTCAGTCAAATTCATCTAAAAACCAAAGTTAAGACAGATAGCATCAGGGCATCTTATGATGGATAGTCAATGATTGAAGATTCACAGTAATTTAAGACAGAATAGGGACTGGTCAAACTCCAAATGTACATGGGATAAAGTAAGAAATATATATTATAAGCACTATTTTTTTTTTTTAATTTTTCATTGGTGTTTTTTTTTGTTTGGTTGGTTTTTTTTGTTTTTTTTGGCACCAGGGACTGAACTCAGGAGCACTCGACCACTGAGCCACATCCCCAGCCCTATTTTGTGTTTTTTATGTAGAGACAGGGTCTCAATGAATTGCTTAGCACCTCGCCATTGCTGAGGCTGGCTTTGAACTCGCAATTCTCCTGTCTTAGCCTTCCAAAGTGCTAGGATTACAAGCGTGAGCCATGGCGCCCGGCTAATAATTTTTAGTTTTAAATGGACACAATATCTTTATTTTGTTTATTTATTTTTATGTGGTGCTGAGGATTGAACCCAGTGCCTCACATGTGCGAGGCAAGCACCCTGCCACAGAGCCAGAACCCCAGCCCCTATATGCACGATTAACTAGGAAATGACTTAGAGATGATCCAAAAGGAAGCCTTTGACAGTGGGCTAAGCACTAGGTTCCAATATCATCCCTAATATTCAATGCTCTGAGGCTAAGCCTGTGGATATGAGTCAGATCATCTTTAAGGACCTCTCAGGGCTAAAATCCGAGTTTAGGATATTTTCCGGTTAGTAAGGAAAAAGAGGAAGAAAAAACTAAAACACACAAACGGAAATGTTATTTGATTTTAAATAAAGCTCAAAACCAAGAAATAGGTCTACTAGTGAAAAAAAATTGGATTCCAGGATTCAACAAAAGATTCTTCAGATGTATTAAGTGCATATGATTCTTGTTATGTTTATTTGTTCAAAAGAAAAGGCACAGCAGCACACAAATGTAATCCCAGCAGCTTGGGAGGCGGAGGTAGAGGATTCGCAAGTTCAAAGCCAGCCTCAGACACTTAGTGAGGCTCTAAGCAACTCAGCAAGACCCTGTTTCTAAATAAAATATAAAAAAGGCTGGGGATGTGGCTCATTGGTTATACGCCTCTAGGTTCAATCCCTGATGAAGAAGGGAGGAAGGGAGGAAGGGAGGGCAGGCAGGAAATTTGTTGTTCGCATGATGGGAAAAGAATAATTTGTAGAAAATAGATATTTAAATATTCTTAATAAAATCTCAAGTGAGACATAAATGAAGTAAAATAAATATAAACTATCCTAAAGATAAGTAAACACTACTGAATTTGAAATGGCAGTAATCACCTAATTAAAGAACATTTCCAGAGGAGGGGGCATGGGGGCAGTAAAGGTGGTGGAATATGATGGTTATCGTAGCCCTAATTTTATGTATGACTGCATGTATGTTGTGATTCTATATCACTTACAACCAGAGAAATGAAATGTTATCCTTTAAAAAAAAAATAATAATAATAATAAAATTTTAACATTTGGAAAAAAAAGAAAGAACATTTCCAGGTATTCTTTTAACATTAGGTGGGAACAATGGAGAGAAAGCATTCTGTTCATATGAATGAATGAATGAGAGAGTAAGAGAACTCTGAGAACTGACAATTTGCTTAACTTTTCTCAAGGATTACACATAAGCCCAAATGACAAATGACCAACCTCAAAATCTCATACTAATTATAAAAAGTGACAATCACTAAAGTTTTTGAAAATTAAGTCAAAATAATCTGTACAGAAATAGGGATACAGTAACTCAAAAAATAAGCTTTTAGAAGGTAATTTCAACAAAAAAATATTAGGGGTTGGGGATATAGCTCAGGTGGTAGAGTGCTTGCCTTGCATGCACAAGGCCCTGGGTTTGATCCTCAGCAGCACCAAAACAAAACAAAAACTAAAAAGCATTTCTATTTACAATGTAAAAATTATTGGTTTGCTTATTTCCAAATATTCTATTTTTCTGGGAATCATACTAGCTAAGCTTTAAAATGACCATATAAAGATTTTAATCATTTCTACAGATTATAATCTCACAGGTACAGGACCTAGAAGATTCCTATTGACCAAAAGAGATAAGTGTGGCAGCAATATAGCAAAATGATTTTTGTGCTTTGCCCACTTATTAGATGAGCAATTCCCAGGAAGTTACTTAATTTCTCCAAATTTCAGTTTGTTCATCAGGATAATAAAACACTTAACTCTTTAAATGAGAGAATGTATGTAAGAGAACACTCAAATTTTTTAATTGTTAACTAAAACACAATAGAAACGTAAGTATTTTAAATAATCAGGTACCTTAAGCAATTGTAATCCAAATCCTTGAGCCAAAGAAAGGAAAATGTGTTCACCTAAATTCCTACTGTGAAGTCACAAAAGCTATTCAGGAAATGGACTACTAAAGAGAATTTGTTTTATGTCATTTTAATTAGTAAAACACAATGGTAATACTTTTGATGTCCACATAATATGGATTTTTAAAGCAATGATACATTGGTTTGGCTATAACCACAGCCTTTATTTCAATTCTCCTTGGCTTAAAGGCCACAGAATTAAAGTATGACTAGAATAGGACAGCACACCAAGGCCAAAGTACAAAGTAAACTGACACATACTACAGATTATACACAAGTCTTACAAGCATTAATTAATTATGGTGCTTTGCTAAAAATAGCATATATCTCTTATTATGATATATATATTATATTAAGTTCTAAAACTTCAAAAGTAGGTTTAGTCAGGCTTCTAAAGAGGCTCCTTTTACTTTTATTTGGTAATTTCATCAAAGAAGATTTGTCAAACTCAGTGGGGCTGTAACCAGAAAACAGATTACTCAGAGAAAGTGACCTTCAAGGATTCAAAAGTATCATGTTAACAAATAATTCCATAAATTCCAAGGAGGCAGATGTTAATGCAACATAAAAAAGAAATTATCCAGGGGCTGGGGTTATGGCGCAGTGGTAGCGTGCTCGCCTAGCACGCGTAAGGCACTGGGTTCAATCCTCAGCACCACATGAAAATAAAATAAAGATATTCTGTCCACCTACAACTAAAAAAAAATATATTAAAAAAAAAAAAAAGAAAGAAATTATCCAGAAGTGAAATGGGTTTATAGCCTTTTAGGAAAACACTTTGCCAAATTCTAAAAATCTCTGCATCTTCTGATCGTGAACATTAAATACTTATTCCAAGTAAATGATTGAGATGATACATAAAATAATAGCAGCACAGTTAATAATAGCAGAAACAACCGAAGACAACCTAGATGTGAGGTAGCAATGAATAATTTTCAATTGATAATTTCAGAGAATGAGAAAATGCTTAGGGTAAAATATTGTAGAAAAAGTAACTGAAAACTATATAATGAATAATGCCAATTCTATCCTCCCCAAATATTTATTTGTGTATGTAAAAATAACTGGAAAAGCAATTATAAAGTACTTGTAAGTGAGTACAACATAATTTCCAACTGATTATGTCTAGATGTATTGGTACAGCAGGTGGTTGTGTTCTGAATTTTAATCCAGAATATATCTATCATGAGTTTTATGAAAAATCTATTAATACCCAAGTTCCATTCTGATTCAAAGATTCTGCAACTCTAAGAAGATTTCTTACAACTAATTCAAAAATCAATAAGTCTATGCCAATACCAGAAAATCTAAAGTTAAAATTTCAAAGTAAGACAGCCAAGAATGGCATTAATTTCAGAAACATCATCATTATCCTCTCTGGCTAGTAGTTCTTTTCTTAGATAGAAAAATGGGCAGAGGACCTAAATAAACTGTGGCAAACAAAAGAAAAAAGAATGAATCTCCAACTGCCAAAAAAGAGGAGACAGCATAAGAAGAAAAAGAAAAAATGAATAAAAACTTTTCATTTATTATTATTGAAAGGGCCACTGCCTAGATGGATGATAAAATCTGTAAGTGATTAGTGACTACAAATATGAAAACTACTAACATTTTTGTATCTGAGAGGACTACAGTTTACAGAATGGGGGACATTCCAAAATTCATCATTAAAAATTTGATTATATTCATTTAATTAATAACAGAATTTAGTGTGGGAGGTAAACTACCATCTCAATTTTCACCTAAGGAAAGACAGTAAGCAATGAAAAAGCAAAGCTAATTATAAACCACTGGTCCAGATTCTCAAAAATGTTAAATATTACCACCATGTATTTTATACATTTATCTATTTTAAGCGAAATTGTTTCATACAATTATTATATCATAGGTAAAATTCCATAATTCAAAATAAAAAAAAATTTCCCTTGTAATGAATGAAGATAGCCATTTGTTACAAAAGGAAAAAACCACTGAATGCCATGTATTTTTTTTTTTACCAGAGATAGGTAATAATGCATAATAGAAAATATCATGCAAGGATATCACAAGTAATATTTGGATAAGAACATAATTCTATAACTGCAAAACAAAATAATTAAAATTTTAAAATGTAAGTTACTCAAAGTATTCTGAGAAACAGGTAAGACATTTTTATTTCACAGGTCATTTATTGTGTATAAAGTAAATACACCATCTTTCTAGCTAGTTAAATGACACATCAGGGAGTTAAAGTTAAAATGAAATACTATGATAGTTTATCTATATTTAGAATACCATATGACTTATAAAAAAATACTAGGTTGTACTGAAAGATTAAAGAAGGATGACTCATATAGAACCTGGTCAAAATATAGAGTTTTTATTTTTTCTTTCCTTTTTAATCAAAGTTCTATAAACAAAAAGAGAAAAAATAAAAATCCTTAAGATCATGATTTTCCCACCAGTGATTGTAAATAAGGAAATACCTGTTTTCCCAAGATATAACTGAAACACATTTATTTTTTAAAATAATAGATTAGTATCCCTTTAGTGTTGAGTATTTATCCTTATTCTTATATATTCATTTCATAAGAATAATCTAGCAGAAACTAACACCTGAAAGGTATTAGCTTTCTAATTAGCATATGAAAATACCATTTAAAATTTTAAAGAAAGGCAATATGCTAAGAATAGTTCAAATATGTTCAAAGAACACACTGTGCTGTATAACTGCATAAAACCTGCCTTTTCTTATTTATTATTATCTAACCCATAAGCCATATTTTGAGAAAATTTTACTTGACCACCACCCATTTCCTATTGTGGCAAGTGATTCAGTAATCAGTATCTTCAACCATTTTTTAAATAATGGAGTATTTAAGACTTACTATCTAGATAAATGTGTAAATTGATTATATAATGCAGCATTTTACAGATGTAACAGTTACAGTATATTAAAATTAATAGCCAAATTCTAAAAACCTTTCTCCTATAAAACACACTCTCTCTGTCTCTCTCTCACCTTCCTAGAATCTTTCCTTCTAAAAATGTCATCTAAAAAATAAATACCATCAAGAAAACACTAATTCACATGTTCTTATAGAAAATAACAATATACAATATTTTAACATTTCAAAAAGGTAGCACATTATGTGTGTTGCAACAGACTCTCCAGATCTGCAATAGTGCTGCAGTCATGAATAAACATATCCCTCCGAAGTTGTAACTATGTGTGGCCATATCAAGGGCATGGAGCAAGCATATCAGATTTGAAATGGATTTACATTACCTCCAACCTTAGGGCCACCTGCTGAACCAGGCTTCCTTGCACTGTTGACAGGATTTCCGGATGTTTTAGGTGCAGGAACCTTGAAGGCTGAAGCAGCTGATGATGGCCTATTTCCATCCACTGATTCTTCATCATCAAAGCTTTTATCTACACACAGCATTAGAAAAATGTGTTTTAAAGAAATTAAGCTTTGTTCCATTTTCCATAAGACTCAAAAATCAAATAATTCCATATATAAAATCATGACTTTGGTAAGATATATTATAATACAAAATAAAGGTTTTTTGAATAAGCATGTATACATTGGTTAATACTATATGAAATAACCCTTTAACATTTAAAATCAAAATACAGTATTATAATATTTCCTACCTACATGTATTAAGGCAAAAGACAAACATTTACTCTAAGAGCAGTAAGAAGCATTTTTCATTTTTTTGCCACTCATACAATCATTTTCTGCCAGCTCCTCCCATAGTGCATCTTCTAGCACGCCCTGCCTTATTCCTTATACCCAGATTCTGCAACTTACAATCACAGATCCGCTTGCAAATCAGTCGCCTCATTCCTCTGAAAGCTCTTAATTTCCCTCACCCTAGGATGCTCCCAATAGTTCACATGGCCAAATACAGTAAATTCTATACTAATCAAGGATTCTATCAAAAATAGATAGAAACAACCACAGAACCACCACTGAGGTTTGTGCCGGCATTTTTCTTTCTCTTCCCTGCCCTAGGTGCTGTAACAGCCAATCAGCTACAAGGTGACATCATCTTATGGCAGCTACTGCCAGATGAAAGGTAAAAATTCTCCATGCATCTTAAAAAATTCTCTATGCATCTACAATCTTTATTCTATTCAAAATTTTAAAGGCAATTAATATAGTTTGTATATCTTTGTTTTACTTACTTCACATATAAATTTACATAAATAGAAAATATGGTTTTATGCAATATTCTTTGTGCTGTGGTGCTTATGATTGCATCAGTAAAGCATGGAATATAACAGCTCATTACTGTACATAATTAACTCCATAATCTCACAATTTGCTGTTTATATAGGCCACAGAAACCAAACTGAACAATTTGTTCTCATAAATGATTCTCTAATATTCTACAAGGCTCCTTTGAGAATATGATGACCACACTAGTACCACCTTCTTATATACAAATGAAGCACAAGACCACCTCCTCCACTCCCCCCAAAACAAACAACAACAACCAAAAAAAAAAAAAATCACAAGATATATTCAGTTTTACTCTGCTGAGAAAACGGTTTTCTCTAGGACCCTGCACAAAAGAACTATGCACAAACCAACTATGACAAACAAGATGGGCGAGGCAGAAAAGCAGCTTCCCCACAAGCTTCAGATCAATATGTCAGAATCTCCTTCCTTTCAACTTGTTTTCCTTACCTGTAAAATACCCAACCACATAGAATGAATTCATCCAGATGAAGAGGCATCAATATAACTATTAAATATATTTTCAAGAAAATATTCCAAACAAGTTTTAAGACATATTTATTGGGGGAAAAAAAAATCAAAGACACCATAACATCATGCCACGTTTCATTTCAGTGTTTTTCTCAAATAACACAACTTATAGAAAAAAAGTATCTTCTAGTTAAAAAATAATTGTTTTAGTATAAAACAAATTAGGGGGTTAGTTTAGATAAAGTAACGGGTTTAAAACTTGTGCTTTACATAGATTGCTCTGTTAAGAACATTAATAACAATTTCAAATAAACTCTTTTTTTTGCCACCATTATGTAAAAAAATGCAGCAAAGAGAGTAGACACAAAAATTTACAGAAAGTTAGGCACTGAAACATACAGTAGCCAGAAGTTCCCATGGAAACTTTGTTCTGTTCCTATATACACACAAGAATTGAAAAGAGTAAATGTCCCTACCATTTAAAAAAATTAACTCAACATTCCCAAAACTATTGAGAAATTAATTTTTAACTTTTTAATCAAAACAGAGTCAAGCATACAGATCTGGAGTTTGCAGTTCAATGAGTTTTCACAAAATCAACATGTTAGTATAATCATTGTCCAAACTATTACCTTACATCTTGAAAACATCTATGAGACCCCTAAAAGTCATTATTTTTTAACAAAGCTAACTACTAGTTTTGACTTCTACATCATAGTTGGTTTTGCCCACTTATGAACTTTATATAAAAGTAATCATACAATTTGCTCTCAGATATCTAGTTTCTTCTCACTAGAAGTTAGAAAATAATGTTTGGAAGATTCATTTTCATTGCTTAGAGTTCTTGAGTGTATGGACGTGTCACAATTTATTAATATTTCTTCTGCTGATAGACATTTGAGTTGTTGCCAATTGGAAGTTATTATAAAATGGTGTTCCTAAGAGATGAGCAAAGAAAGTTTAGAAAGGTTCTAAGGATTTTGCATTATTGGGGAAGCAGTAAACACAATACAGGTTGAGCATCCCTAATCTAAACATTGAAATCTGACATGCTCCAAAATTTAGCACTTTTTGAAAGACAATATGATGCTCAAACAGTTTTAGATTTTGGAGCATTCTGAATTTAGATTTTGAGATTATAGATGTTCAACTGATAAAGTTCTAGAAATAATAATTTTTTAAAAATCCCAAATCTGAAACACTTCTGGTCCCAAACATTTCAAATAAGGGATACTCAATATGCAATTGATTTTAGATTATAATAAATCAAAGATGCTATATCTTAATAACTAGCTGGGGCAGTGTTCCTCAAAATGTGGTCCCCAGACCAGGAGCTGAGCATCACCAGCAGTTTGTTAGAAATGCAAATTCTTGGGCCTCAATCCAATTCTGAAGATGCAGCCCAGTAATCTGCCTCTCAAGAAGCCCTCCTAAAGATTCTGGTGCATGATCAAGTTTAAGAAACACTCTACTAGCCGGGCACGGTGGTGCAAGCCTGTAATCCCAGCACTTAGGGAGGCTGAGACAGGAGAATCGTGAGTTCAAAGCCAGCCTCAACAACAGTGAGGTGCTAAGCAACTCAGTGAGATCCTGTCTCTACATAAAACACAAAATAAGGCTGGGGATGTGGCTCAGTGGTCAAGTACCCCTGAGTTCAATCTCCAGTACCAAAAAAAAAAAAAGAAACACTCTACTATAGCAGGGTTGGTGGACTTTTTCCATAAAGGATCAAAGAACAAATAAGCTTTGCAACTTATATACATTATCGTCTTTCTATGATACATGATATGTAAACAAATAGCTGCGGCTGTGTTTCAATACAATTTTATGTACAAAAACAGGAGGACAGCTGGATTTGATCTGCAAGCAACTGTTTGCCAATTCTTGCTTTAAAATGATCAATAAAAGGGTAAATATATGTATAATAGAAGAAAAAGAGAATATTAAAAATATCTGGTTTACTAAAAAGAAGCAAGAACAGAGACAAATAGAGAAAATATAAAAATAAAATGGTAAGTATAAAACCATATACACCAGTTACCTTAAACATAAATGAACTAATTAGTGGAAATAAAAGATCAAAACTAAATTTCTTAAAAATAGATGGCTTCAGGGGCTGGGGCTGTAGCTCAGTGGTAGAGCGTTTGCCTAGAATGCGTGAGGCACTGGGTTTGATCCTCAGCACCACATATAAATAATAAGTGAATAAAATAAAAAGATCCATCAAGAACTAAAAAAAAAAGGCATTTAAAAATATTTAAAAAAAATAGATGGCTTCATTGAAATACTTCAGTTATATAAAGGTTAAAAGTAAATGAAAAAGATAGATGTTGGTAAATACCAATCAAAAAGAAAAGAAAAGCTAGTTTCAAGCAAAGCAGGTTTAAAAACATTATTAGAGATACAGACATTTAGTAATGGTTAAGGGGTCAATTCATCAGAAACAAGGAAACTTAAATACTTATGTAACCAGTAACACAACTTCATATATATTACATGGAAATTGAAGAACTCTTTAAAAGGAAAAACAAGGTCTGCAGATGTAGCTCAGTGGCAAAGCATTTACCTAGCATGCATAAAGCCCTGGGTTTGATCCTCAGCACCACAATCAAATCAATCAGTGGAAAATCTACAAGCATGAAAATAAATTTTGCCCACTGTCAATATTCTTTTAACCATAAATCAATGGAATTCATAAAACTCATCCATTATCATTAGCCTTAAAATTTAAGTTTGTTTTACAATTTACGTAGAAGGTATAAATATTCTGGCTTTCAATTTTTTTCTTAAGTATAATAAAATTGCAGGACAATCTCAATTATTTTCTTTGTAGCAGCTATTACTTCCCAATAAAGTCATAAAGCTAATTTTTAGAAGCTGCCACCACACCCAGCTGGAAGCTTCCTAAGGGCAGGAACTTTGTCTTGTTCATGCAATAACCCCATTACCTATAACAATCCATGGATAATTGTCACAGTCAGCTCTTTTCCTGCTTCTCATCTTTGTCTCCAGCTCTTTTTCCTGCTTCTCACCTTTGTCTCCAAGAATTTATTCTTGGCACAGCATTCTGATTTGAATGAACAAAGTCACATCATATTGCACTTAAAATTCTCCTGGACTCCATAAAAAGGCCTACCAGGACTCTCAAATCTTTTTTTTTTTTTTTTTTTAGTTGTTGATTGACCTTTATTTATTCACTTTTTATACGCGGTGCTGAGGATCGAACCCAGTGCCTCCCACATGCGAGGCAGGCGCTCTACCACTGAGCCACAATCCCAGCCCAGGACTCTCAAATCTTTAAGTCTCTCCAATCTCTTCTCCTACTTCCTCCCTCCCTTTTTCTCACCAATCCAACCCTACTAGTTTCTTTGCTTGAACCCATGTCAGGGCCTCTTGGCTTGTTCCTTCTGCCTAGAATGCTCTCTCCACATCCCTGTTCCCAATCCACACTATTCATTCACCATCTTCATGTCTTTCTTCATCTATCACCTTCTAACACCTTGATACTCTGATCTACCCCTGCATCCCTGCTTCATTTAGTTTACCCAGCATTTACCATCTACATATTTCATTAATTTTGTTTGCCTTTCTTTTCCAACTAAAATACATAATCTAAGAGAATGGGATCATTTGTGTATTTTGCCTACTGCTATATCTTCCCTATGTGAAATAATGCCTAGAACAGCATATCACACTGGATAAGATACATAATTTTAAGAACCTTAAAAGCAACAACTGGGCTGGGGTTGTGGTTCAGTGGTACAACACTTGCCTGGCATGTGTGAGGCACTGGGTTCAATTCTCAGCACCATAAATGAATGAATGAATGAATGAAGGTCCACTGATAACTAAAAAATATTTTTAAAAAGCAATAACTGTTTGATAAGATAGTAAGAAATACAAGGATAAACCTAATACATTAAAACTTCTATTTTGAAGGCTATATGGGGAAAAGGGAACAGAAATCAAAACCCACATAAGATGCAAAGTCAAAGGCTGGTATACCACATGACTACACTCTCAAGGTTAAAGTAAAATGTAAGTAAGCCCTTATTTTCCTGTAGTCTATTCTTTTCAAACTTTTCTCAAAAGAGAGTCGCATGGAAATCAATCAAGTGGATGCTTCATTAAAATCAAATGCTTGGGCAATCCCCAATCAAGTTCTTAAACTCTATGGGCTCAAACTGGTAATACTTCCAAGCAACAGTCCAAGCAAAAGCAAAATTTTCACAAAAAGGGTTTCTGGCCTCAAATTATTTCCATAATTTTCTATAAATCACCAGGCACAAAGGAAATATGACAATGAACCAGAACATGTGGAAAGAAACAGATATTAAGAATAGACCTACATAAAATCTTAAGTTTCTGTTACCAAACAGACTAATAAAATACCTATGCTTCCTTACTGAAAAAAATTTAACAATTTGGAGGATCAGAAAATTGTAAAAAGTGACAGATTTTTAAAAAATAATCAAACAACTTCTAAAAATGAAAATATGGTAAATGAAATTTAAATCCTCTGTGAAGGCATAACAGTAGATTAGATACAGCTTAAGGAATCATTAGTAAATAGGAACATAAATCAGAAGACACCACCTAGGGTATATATAGTAGGTGCTTTACTATTTACTGAAAGATCAAACAACAAAAAGAGCAAACTAAATTATGACTACATTGACAACTTGTGCTCTTATTCCAATGTTTTGAAAAGAGAATACTATGGTTGAATGCAAAAGCAGAATAAGATAAGCCTATTAAAAGGCACTAGATGACAGAAACTAATAAAGCAAATAGGTTGGGGGGCGCTATGCATATGATGGAGATAGAAAAGGAGGAGAAGATATGGAGAATAGGAGAAATGGATAGAGATGGAGGAGGAATAGGAGAAGGAATAGATGATAGAAACAGAAAAAAGAGACAGGAATGGAGGAGGTGGAAGAGGGACAAGAGATAGAAAAAGAGGATGAGTACCTGGAGGAAAAAATGGAGAATAGGAGATGAAAGGAAACAAGAGGCCAAGAAAAATAGGATACCTACTCTGGATCCTTAAGTATGATTTCCCAAACTTTGGATTAATTCTTTGTAATACTGTTAAAAGAAGCTCTTTGTAAGTTTTAATTATACTTAAATGCCCTCATAAATTAGACATACTTCTATTATATGGTTTATTATTTAAATGAGAGAGAGGAACAAAGAATGAGGAGTGAGATGGAGTATAGCAGTAAGTTTTCCCAAAAAATCTGACGTAACACCTATCAAATCTAGGTAATGGCTTTATGGAAATCTGTTATTTTCCATAATTCTTTGGTATGTTTAAAATATTAATTTTTAAAGGTTTTTTTTCTTTAAAGATCACAACAAACTCCTTTAAGTATCACTGAGATTGAAGGGGAAGGAAAAGGGGAGAAGTGGAGAGGGTATTGATCTAACAGGTAAGAAGAATTCATAAAAGAATGAATAGTTTAGTGGGTGCTGAGTCTGGAGAAGTAAGCTGACAGGATCTGTTGGGCTTTAAATGCCATGCAAAATAATAAAAATGAACTGCTCTGTTGTCAAAAAAAAAAAAGTGCAGAAGTGGGAGAGATGCAAACAAAAAGAGGAGGAAGACATGCAAGTGCAGAAAAAGAAGAGGAGGAGGATGGAAACAGAGGAGGAGACTGGAAGAAGAAAGCAGTAGGAAAAAGGAGAAGGGGAGGGGCAGGAGGAAAAGGAGGAAGAGAAAAAAGACAAGGAAAAAAAGATCAGACTCTGCCTTTTGTCACCTTCAAATAACACCTGGAAACCACCCTCAGCAAGCACTGAGAAACTACCACTGTCAATGCATGCCTAAAGTCAAAAAGTAATGAAAATCTAGTTTCTCTTTTGTCTTTTAAACTCAGTAGCAAAATCTGAACTGACCTAAGTTTATGGCAAAACATAATGTGAGCTGACATGAGGCTATTTGTTGTCTGTATTTATTCCACTTTGTGTGAATCTGCACACATATAACTGCAAAAATATGAACATAATTATAGGTTGCTGTCCTAGGCTCAGCAGGAGTTGTTACATAAAATATGGAATGTGACCATATTATTTTTCTAAAATCAGAAATATTCTGGATTCTAAAATACAATTGGTCCCCAAGATTTCAGACAAGATTCAGATTATTCAGATTATTTTAATTAATTATGTTCAATCACTTTTTTTCTCTTTGAAGGAAAGCCATACAAATGGCTTTTTAAATTTTCCACTTCAGTTTTAGAGGTACATATAAAAAATCCTAAACTTCTGCTTTTAAGACTCATTCAACAGAAGAAAAAAACCATTCCATCTTACATGGCAAACAAAAGAGCAAGCTAAACTTTACATCTTACAGAATTCATTTTGTATGGATTTTCTTCAGTGAAAAGGTTAGTTCAGTAAGAACCACCCTCAATACTGTGGACTTTTAGTTCCAAAATACACTCCATTTCATATTAACTAGTTTCTTACAACAAAGTTCCTCTTTTCACTTGGAACTGTATCCTTCCTTATTCTAATTAAAACAATGAATAATAGGACCATGGATTTTTGAGCTGTTTTATACTTCTTTTTTAAATCCAGCAATGACCATGGTCATTATATCTAAAAGCTAATTACTGACAGAGACTAAGAAACAATAATCTCTACAAACTACTGTAACTATTAACTCTCAGATAACTCAAATTTTAATTATTTATACTCCCTGTCCCATGCTTTTACAATAGGCAACTCCCATTAGCTTTCCTCTCACTTCACAGGCACATCTAGCTCAGTCTCTTCTGTTGACTCGTCCTCCTTTACCCAACCACTAAAAGTTGAACATCTTTCTCTCCAGATTACACCTTTTCTCAGTAGCCTCTCATCCATTCTCGATGGTTTTAAATATCTTCTATAGGCTGACAATTGTTCATCTCCAGTCCAGTTCAGATCTATATATTCAACTGCCTTAGATGTCTCAGCTATGGGGATCTTAAAGGCATCTCTAGCTTGACATAGTTAACAACACCAACACTACCTCCAAACCTATTCTTCCCCTAAATCTTCCCCCATCCCAATATAATGAACATCACCATCTATCTCAGCTACTCAAGCTCACAATACAAGAATTGTATCTTACATTTTCTTCTGTCCTACACAGATAATTTTTATCAACAATTTTTATGTAATAACTCCAAGTTATATCTTTTTAAAAAATTTTTAGTTGTAGAGGGACACAATGCCTTTAATTTTATTTGTTTTTTTATCTGGTGCTGAGGATCAAATGCAGTGCCTCACACATGCTTGGCAAGTGCTCTACCACTGAGCTACAATCCCAGCCCCCAAGTTATATCTTAAATGCATCTATTTCTCTTTACCTTTGCTGAAACTCGTAATGTAAGACCAGAACAATACCATCTCTACATATATTACCACAACAACCTCTTAACTGGTTTCCTTGCTTTATTCTTGACCTCCTTCCAAACTGCAAAGCAGACGATGCAATCTTCTAAAAAAAGGAATCTGGATCAATAGCTGCTGAAAGACTGATGGGGTGCTTTATTAAAAGATAAATTAGGCTGATAACCAAATGAATTGTTCAGTATTAATATCACAAAGACAAGACATTGTATGCTCTGAAAGAAATCCAAAATATCACACAAAATACCACCTATGAAAAGTCTGTATCAATAAAACAAAAAATCAGACTTGATTTGATAAAAACATTAGAATTTTCAGGGGCTGGGTTGTAGCTCAGTGTAGTAGTGCTTGCCTAGCACACGTGAGGCACTGGATTCAATCCTCAGCACCATACAAAAATAAATATATAAAATAAAGGTATTGTGTCCATCTATAACGAAAAAAGAAAAAAAAGAATTTTCAATTTTCAGGAAATATAGAGGATATACAACATTTTTAAAGGGGTGAAAAGTAGCATGGTGATGCAATCAACAAAATCTAGTGTGTGAAAAAACTTTATCTAACAGATATTTTTCTCTTCAACAAATAAATGGCAAGAGAAGAAAAAAGACAGATAAATGCTTTGGATGAATAGATCCCTAATAGATATATCAACAAACTACAATAGTGGACACTGTTGCAGTCTCAATGTGAACAAATTATTAAAAGATACTCATGAAAGTGAAAATAGAAAACCAACTACTTGATACTAAGGGGTTTTTATAGATGTGATAAAGATATTGTGATTGTATTTTTAAAAGACACTTTCATTTTATACACGTAAATGAATACATATGCACAAGTATACACACAGACACACCTCAGTCCAGCAAGACGATGGGGCTGGGATAAAGATGGAGTTAAGAACACAGATGAATAAAACTTGGTTAAGTAGCAATAATTTCTTCAAGCTGAATGACAAGTGGTTATAAACTTTCATCACAATATTATCTGTTCCTGAGTATGTTTGAATTTTTTTGCTAAAAAAAAAAATAATAATTTGCAACACTTTGTTCCCTGCTTGAAACCCTACAGTGGAACCCCAATATTATAACAACATCATAAGGGCTAAGAAAGTGAGGTGGGCCTGAAATATGTGAAATTAGCACCTAAAAGATGGCAATAAATTCTCAAAAGATGCAATTTTTCTTTTTAAATGAAAGCTATTAAGAAATAATACATCTGGGGCTGGAGTTGTAGCTCAGTGGTGGAGTGCTTGCCTAGCATGCGTGAGGAACTGGTTCAATTCTCAACACTACATATAAATAAAAAAAATAAATAAAAACTAAAAAAAATAAAGGTCCATAAACAACTAAAAAAATATATTAAAAAAAGAAATAATACATCAAGGGCTTGCATTGTGGTTCAGTGGCAGAGCACTTGCCTAGCATGTGCAAGGCACTGGGTTCGATTCTCAGCACCACCTGTAAGTAAATAAAATGACGGTCCATCAACGACTAAAAAAAAAACAGAAAGAAGTAACACATCAAAGCTGCAACTTATGATTCT
>CM053413.1:23779595-23824600 GCA_028644305.1 Xerus rutilus | reverse complement strand
ACAATTTCTAAGCTAGAAGTACAGAAATAAATAGGAGGAGTAACTAAAAATCTACAAAAAGATTTCATTGTTCTTCCCCATCCTCAACTCAGGGAGCTCAATACACAAGTGTGCACATGTACACTTGCATAAACATGTTTATGTGTACACACATACATATCCCCAATTTTGTAAAAATGGAACCCCAGGAATGGAAAGAGAAAGTTCTCAGAACCATTTAAACTTTTGTTTGCCAAAGTTAAAAGTTAAGGAAGGTTTGGATGACAAAGTTAAAAAATATCTCTCAGAATATGGATTAAAAGAGAAAGATGAAAAACTTGAGAGAGAAGATAAGACATAAAAGGCACAGTGAATAAACCCAAGAAGTCCAATGTGTGACTAATATCTATTATGTAAGAAGGGACTAAAGCTAATAAGGGAACAAAACACATCAAAAAAATAAGAGGTGAGGGCCTGGGATTGTAGCTCAGTGGTAGAGCACTTGCCTCATATGTGTGAGGCCCTGGGTTCGATCCTCAGCATCATATACAAAGCAATAAAACAAAGACATTGTGTCCATCTACAACTAAAAAAAAATTAAAAAAAAAATAATAATAATAGGTGAAAACTTTCCAGAGCTGAAGAAAATCAGAAATAAGAATCAAGAAATAAGAATCAGGTAGCAAAAATATGAAATATCTTCAATTTAAAATAAAATTTTCAGTAGAATTATTAAAAATTGAAAATTCAAGTGATTCAAAGTAGCTAAATTTTAACATTCATATGAGAATGCTGTTCTTAGCAATTATTTACAAAAAATAAATTTAATTCCATATAAAGTTTAATAGAGGTCAATAAATTTGATAGGGTCCTTTAAAACATCTAGGTAGATATAACTGTCTAATTAAAAATATATTTGAGGGGCTGGGGCTATAGCTCAGTGGCAGAGAGCTTGCCTAGTACGTGTGAGGCACTGGGCTCGATCCTTAGCACAGCATTAAACTAAACAAATAAAATAAAGACATTCTGTACATCTACAACTACAAAGAAAATTTTTTAAAAAAATATTTGAAGCCAGGCCAGGGGTGCATACCTGTAATCCTAGTGACTCAGGAGACTAAAACAGGAGGATTGCAAGTTTGAGACCAGCCTCAGCAACTTAGTGAGGCCCTGTCTCAAAATAAAAAAGGATTGAGAATATTGCTCAGTGGTTAAGTGCCTCTGGGTTCAATCCCCAGTACAAAAAATATATATACACACACAGATGAAGATTTTTATCTTTTTTAAAGAAGTGCTTTAAAAATTCAAAACCTTCAACAGTTCAAAACAGTAAACAATAATTTACAGTATCATATAGTATTAATAAAATTAAACAGCAGCATGTCACAATAACCATTATATCAAACTGATTAATAAATGGGACTCATAATAAGGTTTATTTAGAGCCTTTACAAAATCTATTCACTTCAGGTACCTAAACCTTCAACACAGTTATAATCTGATTATAACATCCGTTAAAATCATCAACTGAGAGGCTGGGGATATAGCTCAGTTGGTAGAGTGCTTGCCTCACATGCACAAGGCCCTGGGTTCAATCCCCAGCACCACAAAAAAGAAAAAAAAAATCATCAACTGAAGCCAGACACCGAGGTGGTACATACCTGTAATTCCAGCTACTTGGGAGACTGAGGCAGGGAGATTACAAATTCAAGGCCACCCTGGGAAATCTAGCAAGACTCTGTGACACTCAAAACAGAAATAAAAAGTACTGGGGATATAGTTTAGTGGTAGAGCAACCCTGGATTCAATCCCCAGTATGGAAAAATTGGGAAAAAGAAAGAAAGATCAACTATACCACTCTACAAGTACAAAGAAAAGATGTAAATATCTCCTTGAAGATTCAAGTTCATTGAGCAACATCAGATTTGAGATATGATGCTTCTGGTATCCAATATTTTGCTCCCAATGGGTAAATAGGACTGCTGCAAGAAGGTTATTTATTTAAAGGTACAGCATATGTGAGTAGATGCCGTTAATACAGACCTAAACCATAAGATGGTTGGTCAACGCCTCCAGTGGCTACGGCAGGGGGCTACTATAGGGTAGTTTTATTTTATTCACTGGCTATTTTCAATCTTTTTTATTTGGTATTTATTGCCTATTTTGCTGCTAATGCCCAATCTTTTGCCCCTTGTTATTTATTTTTTCTCCCTATAGACACTTTTTACCCCTATCATTGGTACTTACAAAAACAAACAAAACAAGGTTTAAGAAGGTTTGACGACTGGGCATGTGGCTTAGTGGTACAGTGCTTACCTATTATGTGTGTGGCCCTAGAATCCATTCCTATTTACCCCCCCAAAAAAGGTTGGCCTTTTATGTCAAGTCAAAAGGTATGTTTTCCTGTAATTTAAATTATCTAATCCTAATGTATCTCAAAGAATATACAAGAGCACAAAACAAGAAAGATCTACTCAACATTAATTTCTTGCTATTGTTCTATACCCTCTAAACCAAATTTTATGTCAGTTTGCAATAGTCCCAGAAGCCAGGGGGTCACACAACATGCTGGCCTCTAGAAAGCCATTTTTATTCCATCATTTGCATATATTTTTAAAGACTTGTTTTTGGAATAATAGATTGTGTTGAAATGTTAAGTTTGGAAACAGTCTATTTACAACAAAACCTTATTTCTTTCCAACCATTCTATAGCAACAACAAAAGGCCAAATTCCTCTCTCATGCTTTTGAGGCAGATTGCAGGGCTCAGCATCACATAATAATCCTACAGGTTTTTAACTCTATCTGCTCTGACTGCCCAGAGCTATACACAATCAAGTAACTGTTTGGTTTTACACCCTTGAGTAAGGATGGAGACAACTAAACTGAAAAGTGCCCTAGTGCTTCACAAATCTGTTTACCAAGAAATAAAACTGTTAATCAAATCTTTTACATAACCTTGGAGTTAAATCTATATGACATATTTGATAACAGATCATAACTGTAATAGATAAAGAGCAACTATAAATCACAAGTCCAAGAATCAAAAAATTAACTAAGGATGCCAAAAGGCAATCTACAGAAAAGAAATAGAAATAACCAAACATTGAAGACAACCAACCTTATCAGAAAGCAGAAGCGATTTATAAAGGGTGGTGTATTCTGCACACATCAGATTGGCAAGTTTTTTAAAGATTAATAATAAGAACTGAGAAGAATATAGGATAATAGGCACTACTGAAATTAGTATAATATAGGATATAATATAATATAACATAGGATAATAGGCACTACTGAAATTGTGGCTCAGTGGTAGAGCACTTGCCTTGCATGTGGGAGGCACTGGGTTAGATCCTCAGCACCGTATATAAATAAATGAATAAATAAAGGTCAATCAACAACTAAAAAAAAAAAATAGGCACTACTGGTGGGAATTTTGATAAAACCTCTTTGGGAAACAAATGATATAGTTAACACAAATTAAAATATACACTTTGACACAGATATGCCACTTTCAGGCTATTTTAAGATGTATATACATGTGTATGGATACAAACATATGGTTTATACAGAAGTGTTTACTTCAAACATCATCAATAAGAATTATATATGGTAGGGACTGGGGTTGTGGCTCAGTGGCAGAGCGCTTGCCTAGCACAGGTGAGGCATTGGGTTCAATTCTCAGCACAACATATAAATAAATAAAGATCCGTTGCCAACTAAAAAAAAAAAATTATATATAGTAAATAATCTGAACTTCCATAAATAATTAACTGATTATGATACATCCTTACTATGAAATAGTATGCAGTAGTTTAAACAAATGGGGTAGAGTAACACACAATAGCGTTTTTAAAAAATCTCCATGCCATATTGAGTTGACATTGGAAATGGTAAAAAATGTATTCAGAATATCATGTTATTTAAACACAGTCAAAACAAAATCATTAATTTTGATACTTAATGTGTAAATTAAGAGACAATAAAAAGCTATGAAAAAAGCTGGGTATGGTGGTGCATGCCTATAATCCCAGCAGCTCAGGAAGCTGAGGCAGGAGGATCACTAGTTTGAGGCCAGTCTCAGCATGTTAGCAAGGCTCTAGGCAACTTAGGGACGCCCTGTCTCAAAATAAAAAATAAAGCCAGGCGTGATGGCACATGTCTGTAATCCCAGTACTTAGGGAGGCTGAGACAGGAGAATCGCGAGTTCAAAGCCAGCCTCAGCAACGGCAAGGCGCTAAGCAACTCAGTGAGACTGTCTCTACATAAAACACAAAATACGGCTGGGGATGTGGCTCAGCGGTCAAGTGCCCCTGAGTTCAATTCCCAGTACCAAATAAATAAATAAATAAAAAGGGCTGGGGATATGACTCAGTGGTTAAGCCCCCCTATATTCAATTCACAGTAGCCCCCCTAAAAAAACCTATTAAAAAAAACCTCCACACTCCATAGAAATAAAAGACATTCATCTCTGCTTATACCTAAGCTTGGGGCTTGGAGGTGGTTCTGAGGGCTATTTTATTATCATCATTACTTGAATTTTGAAAAGGAGATGATATTTCATACTAAGTTTGTAATCACAATTTAAAAATAAGTCATAAAAGTTAAGAATAGTGTAATCTACTTGATACATATGTTCACATGATTCTGTTATGGTACATGTGCATTACAAATGAGAGAAACTAATGTGCAGAGGAGTATATATCAAACTGTTAAGAACTATAAATCCCATAGCACATTACTATACATATATATTTACTGTTTTGATTTCTAAATATTTATATAAATATATTATCTAACAGAAGTATTTCTATTTTAAAGAAGAAAATTAGTTGAAAGGTTACCCTCTAAGCCTTGTGATTGTGACTTTGATTTTAAAAAAATTAATACATTTCTAAATTGTCTGAATGTATTTATATATTATTCGAAAAACAAAACTAAGTAAATCTATATTGCTACCCAATGAACCTAAAATGTTCAAGAAAATGAAATCTGGATCTGGTTCAAATCAAATACAACATTTAGAGATGCCTGCAAATTAAGGTTTGTTTGTTTGTGTTTTTTAAAAGGAAGAAACTTGGCAATATCCTTAAATATGAGAAGTTAATTTAGTGTCTTTTGCCTTAAAAAGTAGTAGAAAAATTACATTCTTATTTATTTCCATAAGGTCATATAAAAGTTACGTAAATTCTTTGAATAAATCATAACAATGTGTGAAACCCAATTTACTATATATCCATTTGAATGTACATAATATTTAAATGATTATCTACCAATACCATCATTTTGGCAAGTTTACATCCTATTGGGCATAACTCCAAGGAGACAAACTCCTTAGATAAAAGAGGTCATTATATAGTCCCAAGAAGGCTCAAACAGTTAAGAGTTAAAACATCCAAATACAAGCAAGTCTTCCTGAAGAGCCTAGTAAAAAACATGCAAAGTGTTTTTTCAGAAACTTCATATTCTCCTTTGTACACATCTCTCATATTTGTGTGATCACAAAATATACCTCTAAGTATCTTAACAAAAGGTTTAATACTGGGGAAAATAGGCTCGAGGATTAAGTGTTATGAAGAACAATATCACATGCTCACTTGGGACTTTAGATTTGGTCTAGTTTGTTTTCTGTGTCTGGATCTAGGACATATCTTCAGAAAGCCTCAGTTTCTTAATCTGTGAAATGGAAATATCAAAATACTCTGTACACTTCACAGTGATTTGTACCTAAGTTAAAATATTAAGTACATGAAAGTCCTTTTTCAAACTATAAAGCACTATAGAAATATTTTTTATGATTATCCTTACCAAAATAAAATACTGAAAAAAATCAATCTTAATCAAATTATACCTTGTAGAGGATTCTTAAAAGGCTATTTTCTAGAGAACTGTTTACTAATTATATTGACAAATCACAAGCATTTACTTAAAATAGTGTCCATGGCAAGCCATTTTGCTTCTTTAAATATTTGATTAGCACAGAAATCTACTTGCATCAAATACAACAGGAAAGATGCCAAGGTAGCTAATCAAACCTTCCTGCCAAAATCTGTCATTCTTCCAAAGGCCATGTTCTCCCTTCAAAGCTTTTGCACACATTTCACGTTTCCTCCAATATTCCTTCATATCCAATACCAAAGACTGAAGGCTTGCTTAGATTGCAAGCTAAATTTGTCACCTTATGTTTGCAAGATCCCATACAGACACATCAAGTGGAAAAAGATACCAAATGACAAGCACACACATGCATAAATGTACACGAGTGTACACACACATACACAAACACATAAATGTCCTTCGTTCTTTAGGGAGAAATACGTTTCTTAATAGCAAATGATCGTCACCTTAAAAGGAAGTGTACAATACAGCAAAAGAGGAAAAATAAATCTTACTCACCATCTCCCATAGCCATTCAGACGGTCCAGGGAGCTCACTCAAACCAAGAGGTCAAACAGCACAGCAAATAAGTGCAGCTCAGTGCCTGCGCCACTGGGCTCGGCCTGCAGCCTGCAGACACCCAGAGCACTGTGTGACCCAGGCCGCGCTGCAGCTCTGCACCGCAATAGCCAACAGCTGCTACTCCACTTCAAAATAAAAGTCTGGGGTCTTGCTGAAAACCCTCGTTTATTTAACAGAGCCTAGCAGGGCTTGATCAAGATTATTCTTTAACTGTACATACACTGTTAGATACAGGTGGTGATGTTTCTCCTTGTACTGGCTGCCTGAAATTTAATCTATGAAAAGCTCTGGGAGTCAATAAATGCCATTCCACTGGGGGACTTTTAATGCAATCATCAAAACACAAGGCATGTGTTCAGCAATCATTTTCTGCTTCCCTAAAGATACCCATGTAATCAGTAGCAATCACATGATCGGATGGATTAACTGATTTGCGCCTTTTCAAAAAGGTTTTCATCCCTTTGTCATTACCTTTTAATATTTACAACAGAAGACTGCTAGAAGTACACAAACAGGAATAGCCCAGTTTCCATGATTAACTGCTTTCATTATGCAGGAAGCATTTCTGGCTGCCGTAAACAAATCACGTCAAAGGCAGCCCATCAAAGGCTGCTCTGTGTGGGGACAGCAGGGCTACACGAAACAAAGCTTGCTTCTGGTGGAAACAACCTAGCCAGTGCGCAGCTGCAGGGGCACAGAGCACCCTATCTATCCAAGCTGCACAACCATCAGCATGTTATCAAGCTCTAAGAAGGCCCTGGGGTTCATGGTCCCAGACAAATATGTTTTTAAATAAGCATAAAAAAAAAGAGTTGCTTTGCTTTTCACCAGATGGTACATTATAAAAATAAACAAAACGAAACTGGAAGTTACCTTATTGACTCACATAAGCCAAGTATCAAGGTAATTTCAAAACCTAAGGTCCGTGCTTTATTTTATTGCTAGTCTCTAGAAGCAATTAATTCCCTTTCTAGGAACTATTTCAAACAGAGAAACTGGAAATATACTTTACCATGATTATATACCAAACTGTTATGTCCTAAACACACTAAATAAATCAGAATTATGCACAGCTTTCTTCACAGTGAAAAAAAGACTTAGAGTCCCCAACACTGCTGATGATTACATCTTGGTTAGTACAGGATACTGTCTAGAAAGCTCCATAATGATACCAGACCCTGCCAAATCACAGGGGGTCTCCAACTTTCAGTTTTTTCCTTCCTACTGAGATAGTGTTGTCTCCTTTCAGCCACTATTTGATTAATTTTAATTTCAGTTCCTTCTAATTCAACTGCACTTTGGGACTGCCTAACGTAACTTTTGTAATATGAGAATTAGTCATGCTTGAAAAATTCTCAAGACAATAATTTAAAAAAAGCACATTTCTCACTATTTCTAAATTAAATGAGATATGCTCAAAGTTCTGATGATAAAACTTACTTAGTTTTCTTGAGTGTGCTGAAGGAATGCTTTGGAAAATCAAGTCAAAGAATTCAATCAGAACTTAAAAGTATAGATATAGCAATTATGTTCAGTAAAGAGGCAACCATCACAAGGCAAACTACACTTTTAATCTGCAGTTGTTTACCTGAGAATACCATTTCCAAAGATGTGGAAACAGCTAATAACAGAGAGCCAAATGCACTGTCATCAAAAACATCTTAACTATATTCTTTACCTGAAAAATATGCATTATAGACTTTATTTTTTTTGGTACTGGTGATTGAACTCAGGGGTACTCGACCACTGAGCCACATCTCCAGCCCTATTTTGTGTTTTATGTTTAACTTCCACAGACTTACATCAAATACAATTATATTTAGATCATAATCTCCAATATAATCTCCAATACTCCAAGAAAAATAAATACCAGATACTAACCTTAAACCTGTTTATGGAGAGATAAACAAGACAAAAAGAAATGTATCAAGGGGGAAAAAAATGCTTCCATTCCAAAGGTAACAGAAATAACCTCATTACATGTAAGAATGACAGTGCTTTCAAAATAAACCATATCCAATGAATCCTTTAATTTTATAATATGTATTATACAGTTTGCCTTAATATTATAACTATAGTCTAGAATACACAAATAAGAATGTTATGAAAAAACACAAGTCTCAATTCAAGGAATTTTAACAACCCTCCCTCTTCCTGCTATTTCTGCTTTCTACAGAGATGGGCAGAGGTAACTGCTACAAAAATCAGGAGAGGAATTTAAACACCTATTCAGACAAAAGGTAAAAAATAGCTGGCAGTCAGGATGAGAACAGCTGTGCTCAGGAATTTAGTTTAAACTAGGATAGACACAATGTATATAACACCAAATTCTCACTCCATTTGACCTGCAACATCATGAAACTCAGTCTTGGTTTAACCTAGAGAAACAAAAAACTACACTGTATTTTTAACTAGCTTTATTATTCGTGGACTATATACTAACACGTCAAATTTACTTTTCCAATGTCATTTACATTACTAAGCTAACCACCCTCTCTAATTATGAAGCTACTTTCCTAGGGGGTAAAAAAATCATCTATTTTCTCTATGGAAACAGAATATATTCTTCACACACCTGGCTAATTAATATTTAATGAATGAAGTCTAGGTAAGTGCTACCTAATAAAACTAAACACAATTTATCCACCTAACCACAAAATCAAATAAATGACAACTGATTTGTGGATGTGGATGCTAACTCCAAATCTACTAAAATTCCAACGTGATCTCATTCCACTTAAGAAGCCAAAGATTATTATTCTAGTGAAATTCCAAAGGATTCACCAGTATCATCACTGAGAGTCTGCACGCAGAGAGCGCCCATCTGCTATACAATTTCTAGTAAAAACAACAAAGTAAAACAATTACTCTGGGCATAAAAATATACTTCATTCATGTAACATGAAGGGCAAGAGGATTATCACACCTTCAAACCATACACAACACAAAGGTAGAAGAATGGCATCACTGTACACTACAATCTCATTATAAAAATTTCACTTACCTTCATAAGAGTAAGAATCAGCAAAATATTAACTTTTTTTGTTATTGTACCCTAGCTAAGTTTTCAAGCTACAAAATCAACTCTTTGAATTAGTGATTTAATAGTTGACTTAACATATTTCATAGTATCTAAATCTTGGCTAATAATCGCAGAAATGTTTGAAAGCTGGAATAACTTAATTACTCTTACCTTTGCAGACACTCAATATCATATCGCCCGAATTGTGTACTTCATCAAATTTGGCAAATATCCTTTCTAATCTGGAAATAAAAAATGAATTGTTTTTATGTAGGTGAACAGAAGCAATTTCCATCATCATCTCCCGTAGGAAAAACCATTCTAGGGATTCATCTGGTTCTCTATACAATTCTTGTTTAAAAGTAACTCACTTACTGAAAGAAGACATAAAATCAAATCTCTCTTCAATTAAGAGAAAAAGCCAAATATAGGTAGGATTCTACATTCTTGCAGGTATACTTGTAAAAAAGACACCTTCCCACAAAGCAGTTTCATTGTAAAACTATTTTTCCAAACTCAGCCAAAATTTTCCAATTCCAACCTTATAACAAATCTCCTTAGTCACCAAAACATTTTTTTTTAAAAAAAAATCATGCCAAGGACACTTAAAGGCAAACATAAAAACAATAAAACTTAAAACATTAGGAACTAAATGCTGATGTGACTTATAATCTGATGTTTTCCCTGTCAATCTATTTTCATACAACACCAATTACATTGGTGCTATAATTTTATATTCAGGATAATTACTCTTTTTTAAAATTTTTTTTAGTTGTAGATTGACACAATATCTTTATTTTATTTATTTTTATGTGGTGCTGAGGATCAAACCCAGTGCCTCATGCATGCGAGGCAAGTGCTCTGCCACTAAGCCACAATCCCAGCCCCAGGATAATTACTCTTTCTATAATATTGCTATCGCCTTTTTTCAATCAAAAATGTTGTTATTACAAAAGCAATACTTATTATAAAAGGAATTTAGGAACTATAAATAGAAAAACTACAACACACATTCCCACCATCCAGAGAACTTAATTGTAGCATTTCTTTTTTTTTTTTTTTGGTACTGGGGATTGAACTCAGGGGCACTCGACCACTGAGCCACATCCCCAGTACTATTTTGTGTTTTATTTATGTTCAACAGGGTCTCACTGAGTTGCTTAGCACCTCGCCATTGCTGAGGCTGGCTTTGAACTCGCGATTCTCCTGTCTCAGCCTCCCTAAGTGCTGGGATTACAGGCTTGAGCCACCACGCCCGGCTAATTGTAGCATTTCTGATGTTTTTATATTCAGATATAAATTATCTCCAGAGTGATGATGCTGACAGTGATTTTTTTTTTTAGTTTGCTTTTTCTTCAACTTTATAATGTATTATGCTATGGTTTACTATTAAATTCATGACTTATTGATTTGGGGAATGTAGAAGAGCATTGTCATATTGTCATTAAATGCCAAATATTTTTCTCTGGCTTATCATTATATTTCTGTCAGAAGTTAATCTTGTGAACCCTTAATGTAAGCCTTAGTCCACATTCTGTTATTCCTTATAAATCACAGATAAAGGTGTTTTTGGAAATAAGCCACTAGCTAATTTCAGTAAAAAATAACAAAAAATTTTTTTAGTTGAAAATACTTTAGGGATTCATTATAACAGATTTCTAAACCTTAACCTCACCTCCTATCCCCACTAATTCAACAAACACAACTATTTACATATCTGAAAGCACTCCAGGGGAAAGACACAGGTCCCTTCATCCTACAGAGTAGTATCTTCCAGAGGGCTGAACAGACACTAGGCAGGTTACCTAGAGGTAAGACATAGACATAAGACAGAAGAGAGCATTGAAATTGGAAGCTGGCACCTCAGAATGAAATCCAGACAGGCCAGGAACAGAAAGGAGAGAATTTAGGAGAGCTGTTTAAGAAAAAAATCAAAAAGCCAGGTGCAGTGGCGCACGCCTGTAATCCCAGCACTTTGGGAGACTGAGACAGGAGAATCACGAGTTCAAAGCCAGCCTCAGCAATGGTGAGGCGCTAAGCAACTCAGTGAGACCCTGTCTCTAAATAAAACACAAAATAGGGCTGGGGATGTGGCTCAGTAGTTGAGTACCCTTGAGTTCAATTCTAGTACCAGGAGGGGAAAAAAAAAAAAAAGCAAAAGACATTAAGAAGCATGAGACTGGGCTGGGGGTGTAATTCAGTGATACAGTGCTTGCCTACCCTATGTGAGGCCATAGGTTCAAACACCAGTACTGCAAAAAGTAAAAAGTATACAATTTAATTGTTTTTAATATATCCATAGAGTTGTGCAACTATTATCATAAGCAGTTTTGTAATATTTTCATACCTCCCAAAACAACCACACACCCATTAGTATCACTCTCCATTGCCCCTTTTCTCTCCAGTCCTAGGCAACCATGGATCTACTTCTTGCTTCTGAAGACCATACTTACAAGTTACTATAACTGGCCATTTAATACAAATGGAATCATAAAATACGCAGCCTTTTGTGACTGGCTTCTTTCATGGCTCATGCATGTTGTAGCCATCCCTATTAAGGGCCAAGTAATACTCCATTGTATAAATATACTGTTTTGCTTATGTGCTCATCAGGACATATGTAGATGAAAGATGTTTCCATTTTTTAGCTATTATGAATAACATTGTTATGAAGCTATGTAAGGGTTTTTGTGAAGATACATTTTCCTATCTCTTCAGTATGTGGCTAGTAGAACTGCTGAGTCATGTGATAATTCTACATTTTACATCTGGAGGAATTACAAACTTTTCCAAAGTTGTTGCACCATTTTATATTCCTGTGAATGTTTCAATTGTTCCACATCCTCATCAATATTTTTTATTATTTTATTTTAGCTGTCCTAGGGGAATGTGAAACAGTATCTCATTGCAGTTTGATCAGTATTCCCAGATAGCTGAATTTTATTAAGCATCTTTTTATGTTCTTATGGCTGTCTGTATAATCTCTTTGAAGAGACATCTATTTAAATCCTTTGTTCATTTTTTAAAAAAATATTTTTAGTTGTAAATTGACACAATACCTTTATTTTATTTTGTTTCTTATTTTTATGTGGAACTGAGGATTGAACCCAGAGCTTTGTGCATGCTAACCAAGTGCTCTATCACTGAGCCACAACCTCAACCCTCCTTTGTTCATTTTTAAAATTGGGTTATCTGTCCTTTTAATGATGAGTTTAGAGTCCTTTATATATGCAAGATGTAAGTCTCTTATATGCTATTTGATTTGCAAATATTTCCCATTATATTTTCTTTTTCTTTTTCTTTCCTGATAGTGTCACCTGAAACCAGTTTTTTTTAACTGTGATGAAATCAAATTTATCTAATTTTTTCTTTATTGCATATGCTTTTGGCATCATTTTTTTTTAACAGTTTCATCATTTTAGCTCCTACTTTTAGTTCTATGTTCCTTTCTGAGTTAATTTGGAGATATGGTGTGAGGAAAAGATGTAATTTCATCCTTTTACATGTGGACATTCAGTTTTTACAGCAATATTTGTTGAAATGACTAGTCTTTCCCCATGGAATGGTCTTGATATGTTTGATGAAAACAAATGAAGTTTATTTTTGAACTCAGTTCAGTTTCACTGATCTATCTCTAGTGCTATGCTAGAAGCATACTATCAGAAATTATATTTTAAAAAATATCTGACAAAGAAAAAATATATAATTATTACCTTTAAACTATTTTGATTTAATGGCTTTAGGAATTATATTTCAGTTGTTTTAACAAAGAAGAATGGCTTTGATATAAATATAAGGGTAAACAAAAACAGAAGTTTAATTTTAGAGGGCTGTATCCAACAGGAAATTTGGAAAACCACAAAAAGAACAGTATTTGAGAAGCAAAAATATCTGTTCTGAAAAATCAAATATTGTAACCATTATGACAAAAGAATATCTTGTTTCAAATGAACGCAACAGTATAAAGTTAACTCTTGAGACTACATACTGGTGGAAAAAGTGAAACATTTGGTAAAATTGTCTGAAAAAAAGATGGGAAACCAAAATTAATCCATGCTCTACCCTGCAAAGATTAAAGTAGTCTTTAATATGCATCTAGTATATCTTGAGGATTCAAAGTACTACCTAAAACAGTAAGGGTTTATGCCAAAAAAAAATATACATATATGTATTTATATGTATGTATATATATTCGATGCTTGAAAAAGCAAAGCTTCACTAAACACTGGAAAAAGCAAAGCTTGTACACCCACTAAGACTTGTTCCCATTTCCTATACCTGCTAGCAAAGCATCACCAAGAACAACAATACAAGTACAGCACAGAGAAAGAACAATGGCTTGAAAGTCAGGAAGCCTTCAGCTTCTTAACAACTCCCTACCACAATTCTGGGTCTCACAGTCTTCATCTGCCAAATGACTAGCCATGTAGAAGAAGGAAAAATGACAAGTAAGAACAGATAAGTAAATAAGTTATTGGCTTATCTCAATAATAAGCAATGAATATCTTCATATGATAAAACCCTAAACAGTTTTTTTTCTTTATTCTAAGCACATTTGTATGCATTCAGTTTAGAACAAAGAAAGCACTGAAGAAAGATGTTTTTAGTAAACAGTGTCAGATCAAGTGGATATGGGGAAAGTATCTGAACTCTTGTCATACCATCTACAAAAAAATTGCAGGTGAGGGGCTGGGATTGTAGCTCAGTGGTAGAGCGCTTGCCTCGCATGCGTGAAGCCCTGGGTTCTAAACTCAGCACTACATACAAAGCAATGAAATAAAGACATTGTGTCCATCTACAACTAAAAAAAAAATTTTTTTTTAAAAATTGCAGGTGAATAAAACTGTAAGATAACTACATAAAAGAATGTCTTTGTGACCAAGAAGACATTTTTAAAGGCAGATTTTTCAAACAGGGCAAAGAAATCTCTACTCATAAAAGGAAATGACCAAGAACTCATTACAAACTTACACGCATCAAAGCTCGGTATGAAGGTGCACACCTGTAATCCCAGCAGCTCGGAAGGCTGAGGCAGGACAATCACAAGTTCAAAGCCAGCCTCAGCAAAAGTAAGGCGCTAAGCAATTTACTGAGACCCTGTCTCTAAACACAATACAAAATAGGGCTGGAGATGTGGCTCAGTGGTTGAGTACCCCTGAGTTCAATCCCTGGTTATCTTCCCACCCAAAAAAGAACTTACATCAAAAGACATGAAGAAAGTAAAAAAATTGTTGTCACAGAGTAGGATAAGATATTTGAAACATATATAGTTGACAACAACTTGTATCCAGAATGAATTAAGGATGTCCCACAAATCAATTTCTTAAAAGCACAAACAACTCAGTTTACAAAAATGGATTAAAGATCTAAAACAAACACTTCACAACAGAACACATCCAAATGGCTGATAAATAAATGAAATGCTGTTCTTTATTAGTAACCAGAAATATGCATAATACATCTACAATTAAACCACAACATACCCACTGGAAACCTAAAATTAATAAGAATAAAACTAACAATATAAAATATTGGTGAAAACACTACAGTGTCAATATCAACTAAATGTGAACATACTCTGACCCAGCAATTCCACTTTTAGATATATATCCAAAGAGCATGAATTCATATGTACCCACATACAATAAAGTTATTAGCAAAATTATTCATAAAAACCACAAACTGAAAACAACTCAAATGTCCATCAACCATATGGATTGATAAGGTATGGTCTATTCATACAACGCAAAACTATATGGCTAAGAAAATGAACATCTGTAGTTAGATCTAACAACCCAAATGAATCATAAAAATATAATGTTAAAAGAAAAAAGATAGGGCTGGGGGGCAGGTAGCTCAGTGATAAGAGTGCTTACCTATCATGCACAAGGCCCTGAGTTTGACTGCCAGTACTGTCAAAAACAAACAAACAAAAAAACAAACCCACATTAACTGAAAGAAGCCAGACACACTGGGTGCCAAGGCGCACCCCTGTAATCCCAGCAACTAGGAAGGCTGAGAAAGGAGGATACAAATTGGAGGACAGCTCAGCAATCTAGCAAGACAGTCTCAAAATAAAAAGGACTGGGGATATAGCTCAGTGGTAGAGCATCCTGCATTCAATTCTGGTACACACCCTGCACCCCCTTCTCCCCCCTCAAAAAATAAACCAAGGCTAGGCACGGTGGTGCACACCTGTAATCCCAGCACTTCGGGAGGCTGAGACAGGAGAATTGTGAGTTCAAAGCCCACCATCAGCAATGGTGAGGTTCTAAGCAACTCAATGAGACCCTGTCTCTACATAAAACACAAAATAGGGCTGGGAATGTGTGGCTCGGTGGTCAAGTACCTCTGAGTTCAATCCTCCGTACCAAAAAAAAAAACAGACACAAAGAATAAATACAGGGCTGAGGTTGTGGCTCAGTGGCAGAGCACTTGCTTCGCACGTGTGAGGCACTGGGTTCAATCCTCAGCACCACATAAAAATAAGTAAGCAAAATAAAGACACTGTGTCCATGTATAACTAAAAAAATATTAAAAAAAAAAAAGAATAAATACAGTATGATTCCATGTATATAAAATTCAAAAACAGGTAAAACTAATCTGCAGTTAGAAGTCAGAATTGTAGGGATGAGGTTGTGGCTCAGTGGTAGAGTGCTTGCCTAGCATGCACGAGGCACTGGGTTCAATTCTCAGCACCACATATAAATAAATGAAAAAAATAAAAATAAAGGTCCACCAACAACTAAAAAAATATTTTAAAAAAACCTCAGCATTGTAGTTACTTCTGGGAAAGAGAGAAGTGGTAAAGATTAAAAAGGTTATGGGGACACTTCTGGGATATAATGTTTTACTTCTTGTACAATAGTTATCTGAGTGTATTCACTTTGTTAAATATTTTGATAAAAAGTAATTTCCATTTCCTAGTACTAGTCTGGTATGTAAGAAGCTTTGAAGTTGCCACTTTGCCCTAACAACAACTAGAAAGTTAAAATAACTAAAAAATCAACAACTTTTCTTAGATCCAACTATAAGAGAAGTGGGATCATTTGCATATATAGCTAGGAGAATTGTTGGATTACATTATAATTCCACATTTAACATTTTAAGGACTTATAAACTATACTCCAAAGTTGGTACACCATTTTACATTCTCATGATTATTTCCAATTGGAAAGTAGGCAAAATCAAAGAACCAGAATTAATCCCAGCAGAAACTCATCAGCAGAGAGCTCTCCAGGAACCTGTGCCAGGACAGGAAAACCTGAACTGTAGGTGACAAACTGCTGGAAGCTCAAAGTGGATAAGTCTAGGCCTTAATTACGCTATAGCACCCAGCCCTGGGGAACACCCTCCTTAATTCCCTCTGTAGTGGCTGATTTAATTGTCAACTTGACTGGATTAAGATATGCCCAAGATTTAAAGGTTTCTGGGCAGTGAGGGTGTGTCTAGGAATGATTGGCATGTGTGATAGCCAGCTGAAGTGGAGACCTTCCCTAAGCGTGGGCATCACTGTCCAATAGGATGATGGTGTGAATGGAATAAAAGTTGGAAGAACAAGGAAGCAGCAGCAGATGCAAGTGTGATTCTTCTTGAACAGGTTCTTGATTGTTGCTGCAATCATCTGCGGATATAAGACTCACTTCTTCACTTTTCCAAAGTGGACTCTGCCAGTGATTCTCCAGGGAAGTTTCCAGAAGCCTTCAGTCTCAGACTAGGGTAGCACTGTTGATCCTTCTTGTTCTGGGGCTTCAGCCTCTTAGACTGCGCAGCCACTGGTTCTTCCAGCTCGCCAGCCTACAGATGGCCATTGTGGACTATCTAGCTCTGGTCATATAAGCCAATCTAATAAATCCCATTTTTATAACTATATTTCCTGTAGATTCTGTTCCTCTGGAGAATCCTAATACACCCTCTCTATATACAGACTTGCTTGTTTTACCTCCAGAAGCTCAACCTGGTTTTCAGCATAGGGAATGGAAAAGAAAACATTTTTAAAAATGCTACAGCATTCAGTTCTTAATTTCTGCCCTTAGGAGAAACTATTTAAGCAAAGCCTAACCTCTGGAGTTTTAGCAGAGCCTAAATGACCTGGGGGAATGGAAATAGCCAATTCCAGCCACTATAGCTTTCCATAAGGAGGAAAGAGAATGCCCATAGCTCCAGACCCCTACTGTCTTCTACAAAAGACAAGGGAAAGAGCTGGCTTCAACCCACTCAATAGCCATCCTGTCTTAAATTGGTGGAGAAGGGTAAGAGGGTAGGGCAGAATAAGAAACAGAATTTTACAGTTCGGACAAACAAATTCATAAAATTACTGAGACCTACTCAAAGGACTATGCCACACTTCCCCTGCCAGCTACACTTTACCACCCTAGAGCTTTTAAAAGCCTATTTATAGCGATTCCTTTTACCTCATAGTCATGTCCAGGTATCCAACATAAAAACAAACAAAAAGGTATACAAAAGGAGGGAAAAAGTTTGAAAAAACAGCAACTATCAGAACCAGACTCAAATACAGAAGGTACACTGACTAGAATTATCAAATCAGGTTTAAAAACTATGATTAATAAGTTATGGTCTATAATTAATAAAGCATGCAAAAAAACAGGTAAGTACACAAAGAGATGGAAATTCTAAGAACCCCCCCCAAAAAAAAAACTTCTAGTGATAAACACGGTAACAGAAATAAAGAATGCCTTTAGATGGGCTTATATGTAAACTGGACATTACAGAGGAACTAATATCTGGGCTTGAGGATATTGCAATAAAATTCTTTAACACTGAGAAGCAAAAAGAAAAAACACTAAAAAGAAAAAGAACAGAATATTCAAGAAGCTGCTGTTGGCAGCTACAAAAGAAGTACTACACATGTAATGGCAATAGCAAAACAAGAAACAGAGAAAGGAACAAAAGAAATGTATGAAATAATAATCACTGAGAATCTCCCCCAATTCAATATCATAGCAAACCACAGAACCCGGATGCTCCAAGAAGACCAAGTACAAATGCCAAAATCACTACACCAAGCACGTTATATTCAAATTACAGAAAATCAAAGATAAAAAGAAATACTCAAAGAAGCCAGAGGAAAAACACACTACCTATAGAGAGTCAAAGATACGAATTATATCCAACTTCTCAGGTGGAGTAAAAAAAACTGACAAAAAAAACCCCCCACCAACCTAGAATTCTGTACCTAGTAAAACTATCCTTCAAAAGTCAAAGAGAGCTAAACACTTTCTCAAATAAAAATTGAGGAAATTTGTTGCCAGTAACCCTGCCTTGGAAGCAATGTTAAAAGGGGTTCTTCAGAGAGAAGGAAAATGATATAGATCAGAGACTCAGATCTACATTAAGAAATCAAGGGCTGGGGCTGGGATTGTAGCTCAGTGGTAGAGCACTTGCCTCGCATGCGTGAGGCCCTGGGTTCGATCCTCAGCACCACATACAAAACAATAAAACAAAGACATTGTGTCCATCTACAACTAAAAAAAAAATTTTAAAAAAGAAATCAAGGGCTGGGACTGAAGCTCAGTGGTAGAGTGCTTGCCTCGCATGCATGAGGCACTGGATTCGATCCTCAGCGCCACATAAAAATAAAGATATTATGTCCATCTATAAGTAAAAAAATACTTAAAAAAACCCAAGCATCACAGAAAGTAATCTGACAGTTAAAAAGAAACTTTAATTTTTCTTTTTGTTAATTTATCTAACATATTTTTTTCCAAATAATAACAGCAACAATGAATTCAATTATATATACTTGTGTGTGTGGATGCAGATATATGCATATATATTCATGTATGTTCATGTATAAGTGAAATGAATAACAGCAATGACACAAAAGGTGAGGAGAAATTAGGATTATTTTATTATAACATACTCACCCTATCTGTGAAATAGTATAGTGTTATTTGAAAGTGGACTTTAATTTGTTATAAGTGTATATTGCAAACTCTAAGAAACCACTAAAACGATTTTTTAAAGCATGTAAGTGATGTGCTAAGAAAATAAAGAAAATGGGATCATATTAAAAGCTCAACTTTATAGACAGAAACTATACTAGAAGACAGAAAAATAGTGGAAGACAGTAAATTAAATCCAAAATAAGCAGAAGGAAATAACAAAAGTTAGAGCAGAAATCAATGAAATAAAAAACAAGAAATAGAGAAAAATCAACAAAATCGAAAGCTGTTTCTTTGAAAAAGATCAATAACACCGATAAGCAAACAAAGAAAACATATATTACTGATAGCAGAAATGAAAAGAAGGAGGACATCCATATATTATTTCACGGACATTATAAAGATAACTTAAATGATCCTTTCAACCGATGCAAAAAAGCTTTTGACAAAACCCAACATCCATTAATAATTTTTTTTAAAAACAGTAAAGTAGGAATAGAGGGGAACTTGCTCAAATTGATAAAAGAATACCTACAAAAAATCTAAAGCTAACATGACACTACTGGCCAAAAAAAGAAAAAGAAAATTTCTTACCAAGATTAGGAAAGAGCTAGCATGTTACCCCGCCTTGCCACTTCTCAACCTCACACTGGAAGTCCTAGTCCTAGTCACTATTGTAGTAAGAGAAGAAAAGGCAATAAAAGGTATACTTATTGAGAACCAAGAAATAAAACTATCTTTGTCTTTGCAGATGACATGATCATCCATGGAGAAAATTCAAATTAACTAACAAAAAAATCTGGAAGTAGCCATTATGTGACAAGGTTGCAGGATACAAGAGAGTTGATTAACTTCCTTTACAGCTGACCCTTGGCTATCTCCAAGGGACTGATTCCAGGAAACCCCCTTGAATACTAAAATCTGTGGATGTTCAAGTCCTACATATAAAATGTCACAGTACTTATATATGACCTATACAAATCCTCCCACATATTTTAAATCATCTCTAGATTATTTTATCTGAGACAATGTAAATACTAAGCAAACAGGTGAAATACTTTATTGTTCAGGGAATAATGGCAGGAGTCAGTACATGTTCAGTAAAGACAGTTTTTTCCCCAAAAATATTTTCAATAAATGTTTCAATAAATATTTCAATCAACTATTTATGGGTTAAATATGTGGATGCGGAACCCATGGACCCAGAACACCAAGTGTCTACAAGCAAGAAACGAGTAGAATTTGAGATTTTTTAAAAGTACTATTTATATTAGAACCCCCCCCAAAATGAAATACTTAGGTATAAATCTAACAAAATATGTATATGAACTATATGAGAAAAGGTACAAAACTCTGTTGAAACCAAAGAAGGATGAAGTACAGACATACTCCATGTTTGTGGATAGCAAGACTCAGTATTGTTGAAAAGTCAGTTCTTCCCAACTTGATCTATAAATTTTATGCAAGCTCAGTCAATATCCCAGAAAGTTATTTTGTAGATAAAACAAAATGATTCAAAAGTTAAAATGAACAAGCAAAAGACCTAGAATAGCTAACATAATATAGAAGGAAAGCAACAAAGTTGGAAGATATTTTAGTCAGCTTTTTCGCTGCTGCGACCAAAAGACCTGACAAGAACAATTTTAGAGGAGGAAAAGTTTATTTGGCACTCACCATTTCAGAGGTCTCAGTCCATAGATGGCTGACTCTCCATTGCTGTGGGCCCAAGGTAAGGCAGAACATCAGGGCAGAAGGGTGTGGGAGAGGAAAGAAGCTCAGGACATGACAATCAAGAAGCAGTGAGAGAGACTCCTCTGCTCACCAGGGACAAACTATATATCCCAAAGGCATGCTCCCCAATGACCAACCTCCTGCAGCCACATCCTACCTGCCTACTGTTACCACCTAGTTCAAACATTTATGTGGATTAATGGACTGATTAGGTTAAGGCTCTCATACCCCAATCATTTCACCTCTAAACTTTCTTACATTGTCTCACACAGGAGCTTTTAGGGCACATTAAACTGTAACAGAAGACCTGCACTACGTAACCTCACAACTTACTATAAAACTTATAGAATGTTAAGAAAAAAAAAAAAATCTAGTTGACCTTGGGTTTGCTGATGACTTTTTAAATATGACATTCATGACAGAAATAATTAACATGTTGGACTTTAAACTAAAAACTTCTGTTCTACAAAGACAGTTGATAAGACAAGCCCCAGATTAGGATAAATTATTTGCAGAAGACATATCTGATAAAGACTGCTACCCAAAATACAGAAAGAATTCTTATAACTACATAGAAAATGAACAACAAAATTTTTAAGAATGGGCAAAAGATCTGGTCATCTCACCAAAAAAATACTGATAGCAATTAAGCATATGAAGAAATATTCAAAATCATAGGTCATCAGGGAAATGCAAATTAAAATGACTTAATTATAGCCTATTAGAATGGTCAAAATCTAAAACAGTGACAATAACAAATGCTAGCAAGGACAGAGCAACAGAACCCTTATTCACAGCTGGTAGGAATACAAAATGAGACGGCCATTTTGGAAGATAGTTTGCAGTTTCTTACAATATTAAACATACTCTTCCATACAACAGACCATAGTAATTATTGCCCTTGATATTTAACCAAAGGATATGAAAACAGCCCCATAAAAAAACCTCACAATATTTTTAGAGTTTTTTATTATAATTGTCAAAACTTCAGAGCAACCAAGATCTCTCTCAGTAGGGAAGTGGATAAACTGGTACATCCAGACAATAGAAAAGTATTCAGCACTACAAAGAGATATGCTATCAAGCCACGAAAAGACATAGAGGAAACTTAAATCCATATGACCAAAGAAGCCAATCTTAGGGTTACATACTACTTGATTCCAACTACATGATATTCTGCAGAAATTAAAACTATAGAGATAGTAAAATGGCCAAAGGTTAAAGAGGAAGGAGGAATGAACCGGTGAAGATTTTTTTTAAGGCAGTAAAAGTATTCTGTATGATAGTATAATGGCAGATAGATATCACTATGCATTAGTCTAAACTCATAAAATACACAACATTAAGGGTGAACCCTACTGCAAATTGTGGTCTTTGGGAGATAATGATGTGTCGATGTAGGTTCATCAATTACTGAGTAACAAATATACAACTGTGGTGGAATATACTGATAAGAGGGATGCTGTGTATGTGTGAAAACAAGAATATATTTAGGAATTCTCTGTACTTCCAATTTTTCTATGAACCTAAAATTGCTCTAAAAATAAAAGTTTACTTGGGAAAAATAAAATAGTAATTTTAATATAAATTTTAAAATACGGGGCTGGGGTATAGCTCAGTTGGTATAGTGCCTGCCTCACATGCACAAGGCCCTGGGTTCAATCCTCAGCTCTATACACACATACACACACACAAATGTAATATACACACATACACACACACACAAATATATGTATGTTGACAGTATTTCTTGCATCCATATAATATGCTGCAGAATTTACTCAAATGAAATTCTTGTTAACCCTGAAAGCAGAAAGTGCACAGATGAACAAATCAACGAAAAGCATATTTACTGGACAATTCTATTATCAGAAATTAACTGGTACTGAGAAAACTCCACATGGTAAGAGAAACAACCAGATATGATGAGACTCATGATAGAATACCTCACCAGCCATGAAGTAGTTTTATCCTTCCCAATGGCCCCCAAATCTGATGCAATCTCTATATTCAACTATGAATTCACAGGATATGAAGAATAAAGAAAAAGTTGGACCATATCACAGGGAAAGAATCAATAAAATCCAAAATATGGGATTTTTTTTTTTTTATGCTACTAGGGATTGAATCCAAGGGCATCCTACCTCTGAGCTACATTCCCAGCTCTTTCTTTAAAATTTTAAATTTTATTTTGAGACAGAGTCTCACTAAGTTGCTGAGGCTGGCCTCAAACTTGCAATCCTACCTCAGACAACCAAGACACAGGGATTATAGACATGCATCATCATGCCTAGCATTGAACATGGGAAACTTTACAGGATAAACTACTGGCTTATTCAAATAAAATGCAAGGAAAAAAGAACGTTGAGGTACATAAATATTGAAAAAGACTTACAAAATATATCAACTAATTGTAACACTGGACTTTATCTGGATCCTGATTCAACCAAACTGCTAAAAACACGTACATTACTTGTACTTATAAAGCAACTGGAAATTTAAGCTCTGACTAGATAATTGATATTACAGATTTGGGGAAAAAATAAAGTGTGATGATAGTATTATAGTTGTGAATAAACTTTTTTTCCTTTAGAATTATGTTATGACAATTTATATTTACTTCAAAGTAATACAGAACAAAGGCAAACAGGCCTGTGTATAACACACAAAACTGGCCATGAGTTGATAATTGTTAAAGCTGGGTAATGGGAACACAAACGTTCATTATGTTATTCTATTTTAGTATTAATTTGAAATATCAAATACCATAATACAAAGGGGGAAAAATCATTGTAACAAATCCCCTTAGAGAGTAAATTTCATTATGAAGAGAGAATTTGGTTGGAAGATCTTCAATAAAATAAACTCTAATAAGTAATAAAGAAAAAAATACCTCTGAAAAAATTTGTTACAACAAATGCTTACCAATTAAATCTCTAGTGATATAACGAATGCTATACTACTCAGATAGTCTTGATTTCCTTTTTGTTTGACTAGGTTTTAAGAGCAGTGACTGATTCTTCTACATCTTTGTTACCTAATAAATTGTACAATACATTCAATAGTAGGTACTACTTTACAAATATTTACTTAATGGATTAATATTTTTACTAAATTCTTACTCAAACATCTTCCAAATAATGACTTTTACCCCCTGGTATCAAAGGATAGTAACCTAAATAATATATGAATATATAATAAAAGTGACTAGAAATAAGAAGATCCTAAGAACTTTGTAAATACTGGGCTAATTTACATATATATATCCTTTTGTATCTTTCGAATTTTAAAACATTTTTGAAAATTTGAACCATCTTGAAATAAACAAATGAAATAAAACTTTTAAAACTTGAAACAATAAATAAATTTAGCAAGACTTACCTAGCAGGGGGGATTCCTCTCTCATAAAGATCAATTCTCACTTTCTCTCCAACATGTTTGTAAATCTCCACTATAGCCAATATTGCAGCATCTCTTACCTGTTAAAAAATTCAGAATTTTTAAAGAAACTTATATATGACATAATGAAATACTTCACCTCAAGATAACATTACACTAGCAGACCAACTTGAAGCTCCAAGTTGGTTTTAATGCCTCTTAACTCCTAGGGAAATTATAACATGTCATTTAACAGAAAACCAAGAGGATCTGCCAAGAAACTTTTAAAGATACCTTGTTTAAAATTTTTTTAAAAGATTTTATAGAAATCTAAGAAACTTATGAATAAAACTTACTAACTTGACTTTCAAAAGTCTTATTTGTAATAAATTATGTAAACAAATATCAATAACTAATATAAATTATTATGGTTAACTTATTTTCCTAGAATAAAATTACCTTTCAAGAACGTGGCCTGAACTTAAACAGGTACTTTTATACCAAAATTCATAAAAGCCTTATTCTAATAGTTAAAAGGTAGAAAAAAACCAAAATGTTCATCCATAGATGAACGCATAAACAAACTGGTATGTATGTACATTAGAATATTAATGAGACTTAATAGAAAGAAAATTCTTAAACATATTACAACATAGATGAACCCTGAGGATGTTATACTAACTGAAATAAGTCAAAACAAAAGGACAAGTATTGCATGATTCTACTTCCATGAGGTACCTAGAATAGTTAACTCCATACAATAAGCAGAATGGTGGTTTGCCAGCAGCTGGGGAGAACAAGGGGAAAAAAATGGAAAGCTGTCTAATGGGGACAAAGTTTCAGTCTGGGAGGATGAAAATGTTCTGCAGATGGATGATGGTGATGGTTGCAAAACAATGTAAACATATTTAATTGTACTGAAATGTGAAACATACACTTGAAAATGGTCAGAATGGTAAATTTTGTTGTATATATTTTACCACAATTAAAAGGAAAAATAAAAAGATAATTCCAAAGAAAATAACTTTTTAAAAAGCTCCAGTTCTGGGCTGGGGTTATGGCGCAGTGGTAGCATGCTCGCCTAACATGCATGAGGGACTGGGTTCAATCCTCAGCACCACATAAAAATAAAATAAAGATATTCTGTCCACCTACAACTAAAAAATAAATATTTAAAAAAAAAAAAAAAAAAAAGCTCCAGTTCCTTTGCACAGCTCACTGTCAAAAAGTAACTGAAAGCTGGATGTGGTGGTGCACACCTGTAGTCCCAGCTTCTTAGGAGACTAAAGCAGGAGAATCACTTGTGCCCAGGAGTGTGAAGCCAGCCTGGGCAACAACAGCAAGACATTGTCTCAAAAAACAAAACAAAACAAAAAAACCCACACAGCAATTGAACAGAACATTCTACAAACCTGTTAAAGGGCAGCTGAGATCTGAAAGAAGGGAAAACCCTACTTAGGGTCATTTAAATATCTAAGCTGTGCCAAAAATATCACAGCTAAGATTCAACTTCAACAGGAGGGAAAATATTTAGAACACAGCCATGTGTTAAGCCTATAATACAGACAGCTAAGAAAAATAAATAATGTACTACTAACACAAATTATCCCTGTTAAGTAAGGTTATAACTACTACAAAAAAAAAAAAAATGTTAGGCAAAAAAGTTTTTATATTCAGGAATAAAGAAAGCTGACAATCTGTCCTCACAATTAATATACAGGAGGACTGTAAGGAAACCCATGGTGTTTGTGACTTAAACTCAAGAACTCATCATTAAATTTCATCTATCCTTAATACTAGCAAAACTACTGATGAACTTAAGCAAGCTATATAAATATGTTTTTTAAAACTAATCTTGATATATTTAAATTTTAAAAAGTAAGGTAAAAATCTTGATTTCATGGCCACCCCTCCACCCTCTTTCTTCTTCTTTTTGTAAAATGGGATAAGACCACAGAAAAGAATGGGGAGCCAACAGTCAATACTTGAATGTAAATAAAATTTTACCTGAGTATTGGAATCACCAAATAGGATACACAAATGTGGTACCAACTTGCTGATGGCTAGTGGCTGAGCCCCAAAACTGAATATAATTTGAGAAAAAGAGAATTTGGTTTCAATAAAATAGTAAACAAAATATCCTTATGCCTTCTTCTTGTCTATATCAACATGACAATTATGGTGGAGAGGATGGGCACATATCATTAAAACACGAAAAATATGAGACACAAGCAAAACATAATTCTAAACAATGTGAAATATGCAAACTTGAATAATAATGACAGACACTGAAAACTGTTCATGACCCAAAAAAGCAAAATGCTTAACAAATGGCACTTTTAAACCTAGCAACCTCTGAACTACTTAAGAATTCAAAGCATTTGCTTTTCAAAGAGTGATTTTTCTTAGACTGTGGGTCTCAAATAAATATGCAATTCAATGAAATAAGTATATTAAAAGATCTTTATTTATGATTATTAATATTTAGATAAGTTCACGAGTTGAAAGCAAATGACAGGAGAGCCAAGACCCACACACGCTGTGTAGACTAAATGCATGTACAAGCTCTAGATAGCAGAGAGGACCATAGAGCAGTAAAAGAAAACAAATAAAAGAATATTTAAGGAAGTAATGCTACAGAAAAAGTTGAAAGCTACCAGACACTACCTATCAGATTGCATAGAATCTGAAAAAATAGTCCACAAGCAGAACAAAAGCCCCAGTTTAGACTAGAGTCAGAATTCTGTAACATCTATGATATCTATGTTGTCTAGTTACCTAGAAGAATCTTGTTCAATGTATGATTTTGGTAGCCACCCACAGCACTCCAGGAAGCTTAGGGCCAAATGGCAAAAGGGGAATGAAGGAGGGAAATGGCTATAATATGTGAAATACCATTGAGTTAAAAACAATCCCAAATTGGATCCAGAATAGAAACAGATCCTAAGTTATACACCTGTCAGTTCTATGACCATCTATTTTGGGTGGCTACTATAAACATAATAAAGAAAAATAGAGAAACACTTCTTATCACTAATTGATAATTTAAAAATCAACAATATGAAGAATAACACATACAAAAAGATTAACAATAGCTATTAATTTTTGTGCTGGAGATCAATGAGTAACTATTTAAAATTTATTCCCATAACTTTCCTTGATCTTGTGAAACAGATTTTTATTTTTGAGAAATGAAAAACATAGAGGCTGTTTTCAGTAATCACAAAACTTACGTGTTCAAGGTTTCAATAAGACACAGACACACGCCTTCTCGAGATCGAAAATTCTTGTGCTTAAAACCAGAAGCCAACTGTTCCCAAACATACTATTTGAAAGAAGAGTAAACATGCAAAATGAAAAATTAAATTATCCATGATATAATATTTTAACACTTCCCACCCTTATTATCATCTTTACTGTGTTATTGAATTTTTTCATCAGACTGTTCACTTCTCTACTCCAGAGCAGCCTTTATCCAAAATGCTTGGGACCAGAAGTGTTTCAGGTTTTGGATTTTTTTCCAGACCTTGAAATATCTGTATTTACACAAGATATCTTGGGAGATGGGACCTAAATGTGAACCCAAAACTCCTTTATGTTTTGCATATACTTTATACACAGAACTTGAAGATAATTTTATACAATATTTTTAGTGCACTGTGTTTGGAGTAGGACCTTCACATAATATCAGGTGTGGAATTTTCCATTTGAGATGTCATGTCAATGCTCAAAATATTTTGGACTTTGGGGCATTTTGGATTCTGGAATTTTGGATTAGAGATACTTAACTTTTACTTAGACTTTTCCAAAGTCAAATTTACACTATAGTTGTTGCCACTAATTTTTAAGTATCTTAATCATATTTTTAGTTTTTATTTATATATAATTTTTTATTTTAGATTTCAATTATTGTCAGAATACCTTAGCATTTCCGAAGATACATGATTTCTTGTATGTTTTAGAACCTTCAATAACAATGCTACCATTATAAGTCCAATAGTCCGGCAAGCATTTAAGAAGTCCACTATTGCCTAGCAAATACTACAGACTGTCACATGGAATAGGCTTTTTTTTTTTTTTTTTATAGCTTGCAGTCTCTGCAATCTTTTTGGAATAGGCTTTTACAAGATTTTATAATTAAGTCTTTTCTACTTTTAATCCCGCGTCCAAATACAAAAAAATTTCAAGGCAAGTCACTTTATGGCTACTTAATTTGTGTAAGTTCATTTATGGAGAAAATATAAACTCACACAAATACTGCAAAACAATATTTTCATTTTGGCACAACAAAGAATTCAGCTTTATTTTTTCCAAACAAACAGCCAAACATCCCAATCAATCTTTCTTCCACATTTGGAAATACATTTTTACCATCTACCAAATTCATGCAACATACGTACACCCTTTTTGCTGGATTTGATATTCTTTCTGGAGCCTGTATTCAGTTCTATTCATGTTATTTCCCTCTCACTGTCAAACTTTCAGGAAGCTAATTTGAACGCTGATTTTTAAAACTCTGAAATAGAAGCCAGGTGTAGTGTCATGTACTTATAAGCCCAGCAACTCAGGAGGCTAAAGCTGGAGGATTCCAAGTTCAAGACCAGCCCAGGCAACTTAGCTACAGCCTGTTTCCAAATAAAAGAAAAGGTTTGGAGATGTAGATCAATGGTAGAGTACCCCTTTGAATAACCTGATTCAGTAACACCATCTCTGGAACTCTATTCAATAAAAATACTCATATTTATGTCTAAAGATACATGTACAGGGGCTGGGCTTGTGGCTCAATGGTAGCGTGGTCACCTACCACGCATGAGGCACTGGGTTTGATCCTCAGGACCACATAAAAATAAAAAATAAAGATAGTCTGTCCACCTACAACTAAAAAATAAATATTTTTTAAAAAAAGATACATGTACAAGGATGTTCCCTAGAGTACACTTTGTAATCAACACAACTTAAGATACAAATTAGTAAACAAAACAAAGAATATCCACCAAACTATAAAGTTTTAATTCTGAGTTTTAAAATATCTGGAATAGTAATTTACTTTTAACAATCCAGAAATTGGATTTTTTTTAATAAAACATATAATTTTAAGTTGTATTTTAAGTTATCACATGATATCATTGTACATATTACATATTCTGATTTTTTTGCACTTGAGCTACTCTCTCAATCTCTGTAAGGTAATTTATTTTTACTCTCCCTTCAAAATACCTCTGTGCTATGGTTTTGACGTGATTTGTCCCCCAAGAGTTCATGTGTTAGAGGCTTGATTTTTATTTAATGGTGAGGTTGAGATGGTAGGACTCTTACGACATGGGGCCTAGTAGGATATCAAAAGACTGGTTGGGGGCTGGGGTTATGGCGCAGTGGTAGCATGCTCATCTAGCATGTGTGAGGCACTGGGTTCGAACCTCAGCACCACATAAAAATAAAATAAAGATATTCTGTCCACCTACAACTAAAAAATAAATGTTTAAAAAAAAAAAAAGACTGGTTGGTTACTCCCCCTCATTCTTGGATTTGTCTCACCATTCAGCTAGGAATGCCTACAACAGAGCCTGTGCTATGTTGTTTGGACTTTCAGCCTCCAAAACTATGAGCTAAATAAATCTATTTTCTGTAAATATCCAGCTCCAGGTATTTTGTTATAGTAACAGAAAACAGACAAATACATTACATAAGGGCAAATTATTTCTACTAAATTCATAAAAGCTGTCATAGAATATATGCTTTATATAATTAATAACCACCTATTAAAAGAATTTCTTCCTGTTTCTGTACAAATTAGGGAAATAACATAATATTCAGTAGCTCTAAAAATAAGCTTTATCAATAAACATTTTGTAATTTGCAAACCAGGAAATCCTAAATTATAACATAAACAGTATTCTGTCAAATAACTTACATCTATGAATTAGATTTTTTAAAAGCACAAAGGAAAAAAAAATTAAATATTGACACTGTGCCTTAAATTTCAATTTCTTTGCAGCATCAACATCACTTCACTGCCAAAAATTTCAATTTTCATGCTTCTTGTAGCTTTACTAACTTGCTGTGATTACCATCAGTCTTTACTGATAGTTTGTCATGAATTAGAAAATTTAGAATTTTAAAATGTAGGCCTACCATGGGTGGTGCTACTTGATCCATGAATTTCAATATCAGAGCCTGCGCTTCATCTCGGACTTTGTCTTTAGCATCTCCCATTCTGTCTATTAAAGCTACAATAACTAAAGAGAGGGAAGGGAAGAAAAAAGTAAATATTTGTAACTCATATCCATCATAAACTATATTTTATAAACTACAAATAGCATTCATTTCCATAAATGAAGAGTTGTAAGGTAAATAAATTGTTTTAAGTTCTTATTCATGAGAATCAAAAATATCTGAAAGCAAGTTTAAAGAGGATATGTACAATATGACATCCACTTTTGATGATACTCAAACAAAAGGCAAAACTAAATATAATTCTATTTAGAAATATGTATAGATGGTTAAACTCTAGATAGGCAAGGGAATGTTTATTCCCAAGGTCATGACAGAGGTGATCTCTGGAAGAGAAAGAGAAGGTGTCATGAAGAAATGCAGAGAGGAAAAGTCTAAAGTATTGGCAGAGTTTTAGTTTAATTCAGAAATGGTTTTATGACTTTTCTTTAAATTGCACATGTTTGCTATGCATTCTTCTCATGTATGACATATTCCACAACTGACAGAAGCAAAAAGCCTAGGCCTCCAGAGTTCAGGTTTTTCTCTACCAAAACCTAGACTTCGACACTGTTCCTTGAATAGAAGCAGAAAAGGCAAGTTAATATTCATTCTGGGAGAGTTTTCAGGATCAAGAGTTTTGTAACTATAAATCAGCAATGCACCATGAAGAATTACATCCTAAATGGGCAGCAGGGGACAAGAGAGGTAGAATTCAGAAGGAAAAGGTTCTCAAATCAGATTACAGAGCAAAAATCTCAGTCAAAATTAACTTTCTGTATTTCCTTAAATTACCACTGCCATTTACTGTCATTTTACTAGAAGTGTGACTTTGAATACATTTTTGTCTATTTCCTCACAAAATGTGGGTAGCAATACTACCTCAGAGAGGTTACTGAAAATTAAAAGATAAGATGTAAACAACTCAGAGAATGTGCAGCACAGAGTACTATCTATAATATGCCACCTACTCTATTATCATCCTCCTTGTTAAAATACAGAGCACATTTCTTTTGTTTCTCTTTTATCATTTCATCTACATGGCCTTTCTTTCTCAAAGAAACTGTAGGCCCAAGTCTAGTGTAAACAAGGGAAGTAGGAAGAAATTAAATCAAGGAAGGAGCATTTGCCTAGTTTATTTACAGATAGGTGTAATTAAATGTGTATGTAATTTGATGCCAATATATTTGTCTACACTGCAATAATCAAAATTTCAACAACAAATCAAAATTCAACAATACTTGAGGTAAAAGAGATTTCATTCTTTTTGGAAGGAAATGACTTGAGTAGAGTCCAACTATACCAAAAGCAGTATCATCCAAAAATCTTAAGCTTAATCAAGGAAATGACTGTGTAAGGAAACAAAGCCCTCATCATAAAAACAATAAGCCTAATTATGAGGTCAGTGGGAACAATTTAAATTTTTCTCATCCTACTTAGATGTATTATTAAGACTGGAGGAATTACTCAATGTCTGTAAGATTGGCTTTTATGAGACTATAGTTCTAACAGCTTCTGAATGGCAAAAGATAATAATATAAAAATGTTAGATATTGTATAGAAATATCTTAGTTAATCTTTACAATAACCCTAAGAAACAGAGTAAGCCCATTCCATGAAGAAAATTCAGAAGGATTAAACAGCTTGCCCAAAGTCACACAAATGGCAACTAGTGAACCAGGATTAAAATGGTTTCACTAGACAATGTGAAGTCCCACTCATAACCACCTACCTCCATTAACTTACAATCTGAGGTGTTCCGGTATATGTGCATTTTCAGGTGTTAATAACCATATTAACAGAGATGAAAAAAATACATTTCATTCCTGAGAAGTAGAATTTAACTCCAAAAATAAAACTCAAATGTTGAGCCAGGCACGATGGCGCAAGCCTGTAATCCCAGCACTTAGGGAGGCTGAGACAGGAGAATCACAAGTTCAAAGCCAGCCTCAGCAACAGCAAGACACTAAGCAACTCAGTGAGACCCTGTCTCTACATAAAACACAAAACAGGGCTGGGGATGTGGCTCAGTGGTCAAGTGCCCCTGAGTTCAATCTCCAGTACCAAAAAAAACAAACAAACCTCAAATGTTGGCTCAAAAGGGGCTCTCTTCTCCAAATTAGAAATAATATGAGGTTAATCTTTCATATGTGTAAAGTTCATAGGCCTACTACACAGTAAAAAGCAGGCATTAAAAAATGGTGGCAAGCTATAATTACTTTTCTATTATACCGTATCAACTCTCAAATAAAAATAGGTTCAAGTTTTGTTAAGAGCAATGAAGGTCCCTCAAAGTGAAAACAATATTGACTAACAGTAAGTGCACAGAAAGGGTAGGAGATTAAAGGAGAAATCCATACATTATAAGAGTGTACGAATGGACTGTGGCATCCAGTTGGGAAAACACTCCCCCAAAAAAGCAACTGAATATAATTTATTAAGTAGTTAAGAGTATAAGAAACACACGGAGTTAAAAAAAAAAAAAATTGAGGTGAGATGAGGTCAATCTTAAAAGCTCCCAGACACTGAAATCTTAGTACATTTCTAGAAGGGAAAGAAAACAACCACAGAGAAGAAAGGATTTCAAAAAGAAATAACAGCACAACAGAAGCATAAACAAGGTAAGGTATACCTAAAAAGAGCAAGAAAGTTTCTGCAAAGTTTAGGTGGGCAGAGAGTAGTTCCAGAAGATTATGAAAAAAAGATTACTGAGATGGAGAACAAACATATACAGCGAGATAACTGGAACACCAAGGACAACATAACAAAAGTTCTGAAAGGAGGACAGTGTTAAAAGTCAGTAACTAGAACTCTAATCTCGTTACTCCTCATGCCTAAAAATGAGCAGTCCAGTGTATCAACCCTCATCTGGTCTTCCTAGTGTTTGAAAAACAAGTAAGATACATAATACCCAGAAATACTCTCAAATCTAAAATGTTGTCTGTAACAATTAATAGCAGGGAGCTACTACAGAGCAGAGATTATAAATGCCTACAGTCACAGAGACACAAGAAATGCCAAAACTGAGCCAGTTTAAGTGCAGTATTCCATCCTTACTATATAATATCCAGCATTCTCAGTTATAAGGAAATAACATGACTTATGAATTAGAAAGCTTGTGATCCAGATAAAATATAAGCTACAACAGCTTCAGTCAACAACTACATGTCAGAATGTAAGAATGACACATTGGCCAGTTTCTCAAAGTCAGAAATATGAATTTTTATAGTGTTTATTTAAACATTTTAGAAAATAAAAGGCAAGTAAAATGTTTTCAGAGCATAGTTTTTAACATCTACTACAGAGTTTTCTTAAACAGAACATTGACAGAAAACAATCTTTTCAAAAGATAATACTATAAAAGAGGGGCTACAAATCTTCATCATGTTGGATTAGGACATTACTTCCTTAACAAGACTCCTATAGCACAGGAAGTAAAATCAAGAATCAATAAATGGGATGGATTCAAACTAAAAAGCTTCTTCTCAGCAAAAGAAACAATCAATGAAGTGAACAGAGAGTTGACACTCTGGGAACAAATTTTTGCCACATGCACATCGGATAGAGCACTAATCTCCAGGATATATGCAGAACTCAAAAAACTTAACACCAAAAAAACAAACAACCCAATAAATGGGCCAAGGAGCTGAACAGAAACTTCACAGAAGAAGATATACAATCCATCAACAGACATATGAAAAAATGTTCAATATCTCTAGCCATCAGAGAAATGCAAATCAAAACTACCCTAAGATTTCATCTCACGCCAGTCAGAATGGCAATTATCAAGAATACAAACAACAATAAGTGTTGGCAAGGTTGTGGGGAAAAAGGCACGCTCATACATTGCTGGTGGGACTGCAAATTGGTACAACCAATCTGGAAAGCAGTATGGAGATTCCTTAGAAAACCTGGAATGAAACCACCTTTTGACCCAGCTATCCCACTCCTTGGTCTATACCCAGAAGACTTAAAAACAGCCTAGTACAGTAACGCAGCCCCTTCTATGTGTATAGCAGCTCAATTCACAATAGCTAAACTGTGGAACCAACCTAGATGCCCTTCGACAGATGAATGGTTAAAGAAATTGCGGTATATATATACAATGGAATATTACTCAGCAATAGGAGAGAATAAGATTATGGCATTTGCAGGTAAATGGATAGAGTTGGAAAATATCGTGCTAAGTGAAGTAAGCCAATCTCAGAAAACCAAATGCCGAATGTACCCATTGATAAGTGGATGCTGATCCATAATAGGGGGGAGGACATGGGAACAATGGAGGAACTCTGTTCACAGGGGTGGAAGGGGGGAGGGGGCTTAGGGACAGTAAAGGTGATGGAATATGACGGACATCATAACCCTAGCTTTATGTATTACTGCATGTATGTTGTGATTCTACATCAAATACAACCAGAGAAATGAAATGTTATCCTCCATCTGTGTGCCATGAATCAAACTGCACTCTGCTATCATGTAAACCTAAATAGAACAAATAAATAAATAAATAAATAGTAAAGAAAAATAAGTAAATAAAAGAGGGGCTAAAACCAAGATATGATTAAAAGTGAGTATTACAGAGAAATCCATTAGATGCTTCTGCTGAGAAGACAGGTAGGAAAAAAAGAAAGAAAGAAAAGAAGAACTGACTGGATTTGGTGGCATACCAAACATAATAAAAAAGTTGAGGGCTGAGATTGTAGCTCAGCGGTAGAGCGCTTGCCTCGCATGCATGAGGCCCTGGGTTCGATCCTCAGCACCACATACAAAGCAATAAAATAAAGACATTGTGTCCATCAACAACTAAAAAGATATTTTAAAAAAAAAGTTGAACCAAGATATTTGTAAATAAGTGTGATGATTCACTTACATATGAAGCATCAACTGAATCCATAAAAGAAATCACTAACATTTAAAATTATGTGGCTATGTATTGAACCAAACTCACCCATATAGCATTCTAAAAGGCACATTTTAGAAAATGTGACTCAGGAGACTCCGATTTAGAAAATAAGTTAGAGCAAACTTTGTGATTAGAACTACAATACAAAAAAGAGTATTATACTAGCAAATTGTACGACATAGTAAACACAAAGTAAGTGCCAAAGTGCAGTCAGCAGCTCAGGACCAGTCTACAAACTTTGAATAAAGAAATTCAGAGCCGGGCGCAGTGGCTCAAACCTGTAATCCCAGCACTTAGGAGGCTGAGACAGGAGAATCACGAGTTCAAAGCCAGCCTCAGCAACAGCAAGGTGCTAAGCAACTCAGTGAGATCCTGTCTCTGCATAAAACACAAAATAGGGCTGGGGATGTGGCTCAGTGGTCGAGTACCCCTGAGTTCAATCCCCAGTACCAAAAAAAAAGAAATTCAGAGTGTTGCCAGGCACGGTGGTGAACATCTATAAACCCAGCGGCTCAGGAGGCTGAGGCAGGAGGATCGTGAGTTCCAAGCCAGCCTCAGCAAAAATGAGGCGCTAAGCAACTCAAGTGAGACCCTAAATAAAATACAAAATAGGGCTGGGGATATGGCTCAGTGGTCAAGTACCCCTGAGTCCAACACAGCGCCCCCGCCAAAAAAAGAAATTGAGAGTATTTAGGAAATGTTTTAAAAGCAATATAACCCAATTGATTTTTTTTAAATAATTTTTTTAGTTGTAGATGGACATAATACCTTTATTTTTCTGTATTTTTTATGTGGTGCTGAGAATCAAACCCAGTGCCTCATACATGCTAGGTGAGCATGATCCACACCCCAGCCTGACAACTGATTTTGTTTGCTGTATCTAATAATAGAAAACTAAGTTCAGTTCAGGAATTCAGGATACAGTGGTAAACACCTATAATCCCAGTACACACCTATAATCCCAGCTACTCAGAAGGCTAAGGCAGGAAGTCTGCAAGTTTGAGAATAGCCTCAGCAACATAAGAAGACCCTGTCTCAAAATTAAAAAATAAAAAGGGCTCAGGATGTAGCTCAGTGGTAGAAGGTCTCTGGATTCAATACCTAGTACCATAAATAAATAAATAAAGGGGCTGGGGTTACAGCTCAGTGGTTGAATGTGTGCCAGGCCCTAGGTTCAATCCTCCATATCAAAAACAAACCAAAGATACAGAAATAATAAGTCTTTGAGGTACTGGGGAACAAAACTGACCAAATTTTATTGTTCTATTGTATGCTTGTACAAATATGTAATAATGAATTCCACTATTATGTATAATTATAATGTACCAATAAAAATGAGACTTTCATTTTTTTCATCTAATTTTGTTGTAATTTATTTTTCTTATATTCTATAAAATACTGATCTGAACAGGTTGGCAAAGAAAGAACTGATCATTCTTCATAGACTATAAGCTATATTATAAACTTCAATAAAAGATCCAGTAAAAAATCTGAAAATATAACATAAAAAATCTATTAACAGTACTCAGCAATTTCTTTTGTTTCATTTTTTGTTTCTTGGGTTATCTGCTTTTTCCTCAAAGGGGATATAATTATTTAAATAAGTCAAAATCTTAAGGTAAACTAAAATACTAGGTAGCATAATCCTAGATTGTATAAAGCTATGTTTTTTAATTTACAGAGAACTAATTACGTTCAAAAACTAGAAGAAAAATGTCACTATGTCAAATTCTACAATGATTTTTAAATAAAGTAAACTTACCCATTGCTACATAGGATTTAAATCGTGTTGATAATCTGTCCACAAAGGCACTTAAAATTTCCAATCCCATTAATGATACCTACAGACAGAAAGAAGTTTTAATGAATACAAATTATTGATGTGTATCAGTATATAATTTTTGACATACCAACATATTCATAGATTACCAAGTTTTTAAAAACTGAGACTTAAGTATTCAGGAGTAAACAGTCATGAGGCTGAGGTACCCTATTCCCAAATGGTTCAATAATAAAAATTTATAAATAATTAGGGAGGGGCTGGGATTGTGGCTCAGCGGTAGAGCGCTTGCCTCGCATGCGTGAGGCCCTGGGTTCGATCCTCAGCACCACGTACAAAGCAATAAAAAAAAAATAAAGACATTGTGTCCATCTACAACTAAAAAAAAAATATTAAAAAAAAAAAAAAAAAAAAAAATAATTAGGGAGATAGTAATAAAGTATTATTTGGCAAAAACAGAAAGCTAAAAACTGGGAAATTAGGTGAAGGTTACACAGGAATTCAGACCATACTTGCAACTTTAACTTTGAAATATCTCCTAAATGAAAGTTAAAAATTCAAAAGAGTACCTTTAATTACAAAGGAATTTCAGCCCCCATCTAGAATGCAGAAACTAGAAAAACAACACTCCTACTCCAACAACAAAAAGTCAAGTAATCTACAAAATCGTAACTATTCTGAATGCATCAGAAGCTGAGGTTGTAGAATAATCAGCTAACCTTTAAAAAAAAGAACATGGGACACAAGCAGGTCGCGTGTGACAGAAAACAGGAGGAAAATAAAGCTGCAATACAAGTAAGAAAAATACAACCATATTTAACACATTGTTAATAACTGAGTGAGGATAGAATGAAAATATAGAATCTCTAGTAGTCACACACACAGGAGAGTTTGTACCCATTTGGAGGCTCTAGTTAGCACTCATAATTAAGACTGAGGGCTTGTAGGAAGATTGGAGAAAGTATTTCTTGGTGTATAGGTCTGGGAAAGGGAGAAACTGCATTTATAAGAAAGGCACTAATGCCGACAGTACCCTGGTCCTATAAGAGAGAAAAGCTTAAAATACCGAGGGAAGGATATCAAACGCTACTATCCCAAGGGCACGTGTAAAACAAACTGTTCCCAGGAATGGTGGTACATGCCTGTGTTCCCAGAAACTCTGGAGACCAAGGCAGGAAAACTGCCACTTCAAGGCCAGCCTTGGCAAACAGGCAAGATTCTGTTTCAAAATTTAAAAATAAAATTAAAAAAGGGCTGGAGGTATAGCTCAGTGATAGAGCACCTCTGGGTTCAATCCTCAGTACCACCAACAACAAACCTGCTTCTGTTGAAGAAAGGAAAAGTACAAAAAGCCTTCCACCTCAGACTGTAATTAGTACAATCACTATGGAAATCAGTATTGAAGTTTCTCAAAAGCCTAGGAATGGAACCACCATATGACTCAGCTATACCACTCCTTGGTATTTATCCTAAAGAATTAAAGGCAGCATATAAACATACCCAAACTATGGAACCAGCCTAGGTGTACATCAATCAATGAATGGATAAAGAAAAAATGGATAAGAAAAAATGATATATATAAACAATGGAGTTTTATTCAGCCATAAAGAAAAATAAAATTATGTCATTTGCAGAAAAAATGGATGGAACTTGAGACCACAGGTTAATAAGCCAAACTCAGAAGGTCAAGGGTTATACGTTTTCTCTCATATGCAGAAGCTAGAGAGGAAAAAAGAAAAGAAAGGTGTGGCGGGAGTGGATCTCATGAAAATAAAAGGGAGATTAGTAGAAAAGAGGAAAGGAACCAGGGGGAAGGAAAAGGGAAGTGAAAGGAGAAATACTGGGGAATGATACTGACCAAATGATATTGTTATATTGTACATATGTATGAATATGTAACAACAAATCCCACCATTATGTACAACTATAATGCACCAATAAAAAAAAAAGCAGGTGAATAAAAAGCTTGCCACCTCAATGGGAGGACATGATGAGTTTAAATAATTAAAGGTTTCCAGGTGGGGAGGAACATGATCTTTGATAAAGTCTGCCCCCAAGACTCAAGGACAAAGAGCCTCCTAAGGCTAAAGCTGGACCAAAAAAACAAGAGAATGACCACACTCCTCCCAACTAGGCTAGCAAGCACAAGAAAGCAGCAGCAATAGCAGTCTACCATTAGGGAAAGAAGTGGAACATGAGGGAAAAGCCCTCTATGAAACAGGAAAATAAGGAAGGCTTAAGTGCATGGTAGAGCAGAAACATTAAAGAAAACCCTGCATCAAATCAACCAAGTAACAGAGCAACCTGAAGTAAATATGAACTAAAGGTAAGTGTAGCAACCACAGTATGCAAACTTAACTCAACTTCTGCCTACACTGACTACATAGCTCCACACTATAAGCTTAACAGAAAAAGCATGCTATTTCCAAGCATAAATACTATTTAACTTAGTCTTAAATTTCTTGAAAACTATCTAGCTTTCAGCTAAAAGGTAAGAGACACACAAAAGAGCAAAGGGAGAAAATTTCAATGTCAATAGCACAGCAAAGAACAGAAAAAAAAATAAACTTAATAATCCAAAGATGGAACCATCAGAATTTAAAAGTAACAAGTGTGTTAAAGGGTCTCCTTAAAGAGCAGACAACAAGCATGAATAAATGAGGAATTTTAGTACAGAGATAAAAATCTTGAGTCAAATGCAAATGATAAAAAAACATAAAATGAATTTTAAAAAGCGTTCTAAAAGGGATTAAGAATCCTTTTGATGGGCTGGTAGCGTGGCACATACCTGCAATCCCAGAGACTCTGGAGGCTGAGGCAGGAGGATCTCAAGTTCAACACTAACCTCAGCAACTTAGTGAGGCCCTCAACTTAGAGATACCCTACCTCAAAATTAAAAAATAAAATAAAGGGCTAGGGATGTAGTTCAATAGTAAAGCACCTCTGGATTCAAATCCTAGTAATAAAAATAAGGAGGAGGAGGAGGAGAATTATTTTCATGGACTCATCAACATATTTACCATAGAGAAAAAAAGAAGCAACGAATTTGAAGTCAAAATTACTCAAATGAAAATATAAAATGGGAAGAAAGGGGGAGGAAGAAGAAGCAATCATTTAAGAACAGCAGGACAATATCAAGTTGCCTAACATACGTCAGAGGGACTCTAGAGGAAAGAGAGACAAGGCAAAAGAAATATTGTAGAAAATGGCCAAGAATTTGGTAAAAATAATGAAAGGTATCAAACCCCATAAGAGTCTCAGAGAACCTCCAAAAAGTCCAAAAAAATTACAGACACATTATATTGAAACTGTCAAAACCAAAAGAAAGGAAAATCTAAGTCAATGAAAAAGAAAGTTTAAAAAAAAAAAAAAAGTTGCAATCTTTCTGTCAAAAGGTATGTGAATCAGGAGACAATGACATCTTCATAGTATTGGGGAAAGAATTCTATCAACTTATATTTTGATACCTCGTATAAAAAAATCTTTCAAAAAATGAAAAAGTCATTTTTTAAACAAACAAAATATGATAAATTCATTACAACAGATCTATATTACAAGAAATGATAAGGACAAAAATCTTCAGGCAAAAAACCCACAATAGCAGACAAAAACAAAGATCTATACAAAGAAAAAATGACTCAGTAAATAAGTGAAATTAAATATTAAAACATTGTATACACATACACATATATAAAATTGCTAAAAAAAAAAAAAGTAACTGATACTCTAAAGCAAATACTAGCACTAGAGAGTTTAGTAAATTCACAGGATAAAAGATCACTATAAAAATCAATTGTAGTGGGGCTGGGGTTATGGCGCAGTGGTAGCGTGCCCGCCTAGCACGCGGGAGGCACTGGGTTCGATCCTCAGCACCACATAAAAATAAAAAATAAAGATATTCTGCTCACCTACAATTAAAAAATAAACATTAAAAAAAAAAATCAATTGTGGTGGGGCTATGGTGTGGCTCAGTGGTAGAGCACTTGCCTAGCATGTGTGAGGCACTGAGTTCAGTTCTCAGCACCACATATAAAAATAAACAAAAAATAAAAGGTCCATTGACAACTAAAAAAAATATTTAAAAAAAAATCAATTGTGTGGGGCTGGAGTTGTAACTCAGTGGTACAGCACTTGCCTAGCATGTATGAGGCACTGGGTTCGGTTCTCAGCACCATATATGAATAAATAAAACAAAGATCCCTCAACAACTAAAAAAAATTTTTTTTAAAAATCAATTGTGTAACATAATTTGATTTTCAGGCATTTTGGTTACTGTAAGGATAAGACTGGCAACTTATCATTGATTACTTAACATATCAGAGACGAAACATGAAGTCAGTTTCTTAATTTTAAAGCAATGTTTAAAAGCTTGTTTAATTTTATTCATTCTTTTCATTTCCATACTCTTTTTTCCTGCTCTGATTTTCTTTCCATCTTATCATCCATTTTATTTGGGAAATGCTTTTGTTGAATACAGAAAACTAATGTGATTAATTCTATTTCATATTTTTAATCTTATTCCTACATCTTCTGTAGACTGTTTTTAATTTCTTTCTATAAAATAATTTATATAATTTTTATATATTGAGTTGTTTTATATATTGAACAGTTTATAGTTTATCAGATCTACATCATATTATTTCTACTCATTCTTTCTTAAACATATACATAGATTTTACTGGATAATTAAAAATTAAATAATTTTTTTAAAGTTACTTAGGGGCTGGGTTGTGGCTCAGTGGCAGAGCACTTGCTTAGCATGTGTGAGGCACTGGGTTCAATTCTCAGCACCACATATAAATAAAGTTCTATCAACAACTAAAAAAATGGGGGAGGAAGGTAAGGGAAATGGGCATAGTAATGATGGTTATTTGAGATGGTCTTTACTACCCCTGACACATCTATGAAGACTCTAATGTTGAGACTTTATTTGATTTGCAATCAGAGAAATGGAAAAACAGAGATCTGGTTATGTACTATGACTTGAAATGCATTTAAATAAAAAAAAATAAATAAATAAATAAATAAATAAAAAAACAACTAAAAAAATTAATTTAAGGCTGAGGCTTTGGCTCAGTGGTAGAGTGCTTGCCTAGCATGTGTGAGGCATTGGGTTCGATCCTCAGCACCACATACAAATAATAAATGAATAAAATAAAGATCCATCAACAACTAAAAAAATATTTGGAAAAAAAATTAATTAAAAAAAAAAAGTTACTGGGGCTGGGATTGTAGCTCAGCGGTAGAGCGCTTGCCTCGCATGCGTGAGGCCCTGGGTTCGATCCTTAGCACCACATACAAAGCAATAAAATAAAGACATTGTGTCCATCTACAACTAAAAAAAAAAAAAAAAAAAAAAATTTAAAAAAAAAAAAAAAAGTTACTTAGGGTCTTACTAAGTTGCTGAGGCTGGCCTTGAATTTGTGATCCTCCTGCCTCAGCTTCCCATGTCGCTGGTATTACAGATATGCACCCCCATACCCAGCTTGTTGTATGTTTTTGATGTGTAGTGCAAATGTCTCTTCTAAATAAATTGATCAGATTTTGGCCTTTTCCTTTTCATATATATACTATTCTTGTCTGATTTTGTATCATTATGCTAATCTCAACAAATTAGTAATGTTACTTCTTTTTCTATACTCTGGAACAGAATAAGATTGAAATTAATTGTTTTAAATTTGCTAGAATTTTCTCACTGGGAGTGGTATCTTTCTGGAGGAATAACAAACAACCTGTGTAGATAATGCTGCTTTATGTTTTTCACTTCAGTCCTTTTCCAAATGATTTAAAGATATTTGTCAAATAACTCTTTAAAGAAATCAATTGTGTGGGGCTGGGGATATAGCTCAGTTGGTAGAGTGCTTGCTTTGCATACACAAGGCCCTGGTTCGATCCCCAGCACTACCAAAAAAACAAAACAAAATAAAAAATCAATTTTGGCTGGATGCAATGGCACACTACTATAAATCCCAGCTACTCGAGATACTAAGGCAGGAGGATCACAAGTTCAAGGCCAGGCTTGGCAATTTAGCAAGACCTTGTCTCAAAAAAAAGGTCTGGGGATACAGTTCAGTGGCAGAATGCTTGCCTGGCATGCATGAAGCCCCGGATTCAACCTTGAGCACCACACACATACGTCCCTCCCCCTACAAAAAGCTGTGTTTCTTCATACCAGCACTCAACAAATGAGGCTTGAAATATATTAAACCAGTACCATTTACAAAATCAGAACCCACAAAATACTTTAGACATATATCTTTTTGGGGGGGGGGGTACCGGGGATTGAAACCAAGGGCACCTCTGAGCCATATACTCAGCTGTTTTTTATGTTTTATTGGAAAGAGGGTCTCACAGCTGGGCATGGTGGCACACACCTGTAATCCCAGCCCTTGGGAGGCTGAGACAGGAGAATTGCCAGTTCAAAGCCAGCCTCAGCAATGGCTAGGCGCTAAGCAACTCAGTGAGACTCTGTCTCTACATAAAATACAAAATAGGACTGGGGATGTGGCTCAGTGGCCAAGTATCTCTAAGTTCAATCCTCAGTACAAAAAACAACAACAACAACAAAAAAAAAGTCTCACCAAATTGCTGAGGTTGGCTTTGAATTTACAATCCTCCTACCTCAGCCTCCTGAGCCATTGGGATTACAGGCAATGTGCTACCATGCCTGGCCCCTTATGACATAAATCTAATAATTAGGTCCAAAAGCTACACGCTAAAACTACAAAACGCTGATGAAAGTGATATAAGATGAATTAAATTAAGTGGATAGATATACCAAGTTCATGGGCTGTAGGACTCACTATTATTAAGATTTCAAACTCCGGCCTGGCGCAGTGGTGCACCCTGTAAATCCTGGCTTTCAGATCTCAATTTGAAAGCCACCTCAGCAATTTAGCCAGGCTCTAAGCAACTCAGTGAGACCCTGTCTTTAAATATTAAAAAGGGTTGGGGGGCTGGGATTGTAGCTCAGCGGTAGAGCGCTTGCCTCGCATGCGTGAGGCCCTGGGTTCGATCCTTAGCACCACATACAAAGCAATAAAATAAAGACATTATGTCCATCTACAGCTAAAAAAATATTTAAAAAAAAAAAAAAGGGTTGGGGATGTGGCTCAATGGTTAAGTACCTCTGGGTTTGATCTCCGATACCAAAAAAAATCAAACTCCAAAAAAGAAAAAGATAAATTTTTTTAAAAAATTGTAATATTTTAGGGCTGGGGCTGTAGCTCAGTGGTAGAGTGCTTGCCTCGCATGCGTGAGTCACTGGGTTCGATCTTCAACACCACATAAAAATAAATAAATAAAGATATTGCACCCATCTACAATTAAAAAATATTTTAAAAAATTTTAATATTTTAAACTTCATGAATTATTTTATAGAGTGAATGTAATCCCAATCAAATTCCCAACAGAATTTGTTGCAGAAATTGACAAGCTGTGGGAATCAATCTAACAAGAGAGGTGAAAGACCTCTACAATGAAAATTACAAGACACTAAAGAAAGAAATCGAAGAAGATCTTAGAAGATGGAAAGATCTCCCATGTTCCTGGATAGGAAGAATCAATATAATTAAAATGGCCATACTACCCAAAGCGTTATACAGATTCAATGCAATCCCAATTAAAATCCCAGAGT
>CM053413.1:23739174-23779095 GCA_028644305.1 Xerus rutilus | reverse complement strand
AAAAAAAAAAGAAAGAAATTGACAAGCTGATCTTAGGATGGGGGAGAGAGAATCTAGATATATAAAATACACACATACATACACATAAAAGGTTTATGGATTAGAATGCCCATACCAATACTGAATAAGAAAAACAAAGTTACTGTCAAATTACCTGATTTTAAGACTTAATAAAGCTAGAGTAATAAAGACAATGTGGTACTAACAGAAGGATAGACAGATTAACGTAAAAGTGAGTATAACACAGAATCAAACATATAGTCAACTAATAACCAACAACAGTGCAATAGCAATTCCATGAAGAAAAATATCTTTCAACAAATGTTACAATCACACAATCACATGCAAAAAAATTAAACCTCAACTTATACATCACATCAGTTACAAAAATTAACTGAAAATGGATCAAGAAACATAAATGTAGCACATATGACTTTCTTTGAAAATGAAATAAAACAAATGAACCTAAGTATTATTCAGTTAGCAGTATAACCACACAAGACTATTTTAAGTGACTTTAAAATTCAGTAATTTGACTATATCTCGCCTGAGATATGCCCTACAAAAAATAAAACTATGCAAAAAGGAAACTGTTAATTGTTTTCAGAAATATTATTGTTGCTAGTAGAAAGAGATACACACAAAAAGATAGGCAGACCTTAAGTAAAAGCTGTAGTCCTGAATCTGAACTGGAAATAACAGTATGAACTCATAAAGTATCTTCTTCCTTCCTTCCTTTCTTTTCTGCTGGGGAATGAACCCAGGGATGGTCTACCATTGAGCCTCAGAGTTACATCCTTTTTTAAATTTTTATTTTGAGACAGAGTCTTGCTAAATTGCTGAGGCTGGACTTGAACCTGCAATCCTCCTATCTTAGTCTCTCTAGTTGCTGTGATTATAGGCATACACCACTATACCCAGTTTCATGATATAGTTTTCTTTAAAATAAAATCTAACTCTGCCCACTAGAAAAAAATCTAAAAACAACGACTAAACAAGTAACAATAAGCACCACTAGCACCACATCATAGTTTCCAGGCATTGTTCCCCACTAAAAGAAAACAGCTTCTGGAGAAGTGGCTAATTCCAGTGCTGGAGCAGGAAATATGACAACATCTAGTGATACAACAGAACAGTGATGCTATTAAAGATCACTAAGGGGCTGGGGTTGTGGCTCAGTGGTAGAGTGCTTGCCTGGCATGCGTAAGGCACTGGGTTCGAGCCTCGGCACCGCATAAAAATAAAGATATTGAATATTGTGTCCATCTACAACTAAAAAAAAAGATCACTAAGGCCATGCCAAGATAGGGCAGTTTGGACACCAAAAAGGAACAAATACATTGTCTTAAAATACATCAGATATGTTTAAATATAACACCAAGTAATCAAATAGTTGTAAATGGGAAAAGTCTGTCTTTATAAAAGAATTAAACATTAATGGCTGCTAACATCACAAGAAAGATTCAGACCTTATGTGCTTCCTGATGGATGGACAGCATTACCTATGAAAGTGGTTTTTTTTTTTAATTTTTAAAATTTTATTATTATTTTTTATTTGTTCTCATTAGTTATACACGATAGTAGAATGCATTTTGATACATCTTACATAAATGGAGCATAACTTCTCCTTTTTCTGGTTGTATATGATATAGATTCACACAGGTTGTATAGTCATATATGAATACAGGGTCCTATAAAATAATCTTCACAAAAAAAAAATCCTGAATTTGATTAAGTTTTAGATCCAACTAAGTTACCAGTTTACAGGAAATACAGAAAAAAATGGTCAAACATCATTACAAGAATGAAATCAGCAAAATCCAGACTATCATTAACTCTACCACAAATAAAATCCAAGAACTTTTAAAAAACAGAGAGGACTGACAGGAAAACAGATTTATAAATATTTAATGGATATGTTAACTTTGGTAGCAGTATAATGGTCTCCCAAAGATGTTCACATCCTAACCCCCAGAATCAGTAAATATGTTATCATACCTGACAAAAAGGACTTTTTAGGGGGAATTAAAGATCTTCAGAAGGAAAGACATTAACCTGGATTATCTTAGGCCCAATGTAAGATAAGAACACTTGAGATCTACTCTCCTAGCAAATTTCAAGTATATATTATTACTAACAATAGGCAACATGTTGTATATTAAGTTTCCAGAACTAATTTATCTTATAACTAAAAGTGTACACCCTCTGAACACCATCTCCCCTTTTCCCATTCTATTATATTGCTGGTATGAGTTCTACCTTTTCTCTTTTAGATGCCACATTCAAGTAGGATCATGCAGTATTTGTCTTTCTATATTTGGCTTATTTCACTTGGCATGATGTCCTTCAGGTTGATCCATGTTGTTGCAAGTGATAAGATTTTCTTCTTCAGCAGGGCGCGGAGGTGCCCACCTGTGATCCCAGCACTTTGGGAGGCTGACAGGAGAATCTCAAGTTCAAAGCTAGCCTCAGCAATGGCTAGGTGTTAAGCAAATCAGTGAGACCCTGTCTCTAAACAAAATACAAAAATAGGGCTGGGGATGTGGCTCAGTGGTCAAGGACCCGAGTTCAATCCCCAGTACCAAAAAAAAAAAACCCTCCATCTCTTCCTCCCCCTCCTCCCCCTGGACCCCCTTCTTTTTTTGTTAAGGATGGATGATGCTTCATGTGTATATCACATTTTCTTTATTAATCCATCTGTTGAAAAGAATAGGTTATTTCCATACCTTAGCTATTGTAAATGATGCTTCTATAAAGATGACAGTGCAAATACCTCTTTAAGATAGTGACTTGACTTCTTTGAGCTACTCACTCAGAAGTAGGATTGCTGAATCATATGGTAGGTTTGTTTTCGTTTTCTTTTGTTTCTGGGCAGGGGGTTTGTCAATACTTCAGATTGAACCTAGGGCCTCAAGTATGCTAGACAAGCACTCTACCACAGAGCTACATTCCTAGTTCTTTTTTATTTTGAGACAGGGTCTTACTGAGTTACCCAGGCTGACCTCAAATTTGCAATCCTAATACCTCAGTTTTCCAAAAGTTCCTCTTCGTCTGTATTCTCACCACCAACACTCGTTATATTTTGACTTCTTGATAACAGACATTCTAACAGGTATAAGGTGATATCTCATTGTGGCTTTGATTTGCAGTTCCCTGATGATTACTGATGTTGAGTATTTTTTCACATACCTGGGTGGCCATTTACATGTCCTCTTTTGAAAAATATCTATTCAGGTCTTTTGCCCATTTTTTAAGTGAGGTGATTTTTTGGTTTTGGGTTTATTTGTCTGCTAGTAAATTATATGACCTCCTTTTACATTTGGGATATTAAATCCTTGACAAACAAATGGGTTTTTGCAAGTATTTACTTCCCATTCAGTAAACTGCTTTTCATTTTACTGTTTCCTTTGCTGTGCAGAAACTTTTTTGTTTGATGCAGTACCACTTGCTTATTTTTTCTTTTGGTGCCTGTGCATTTGGTGTCAAATCCAAAAAAATAATTGCCAATAACAATGCTAAAGAAATGTCCCATTTTCTTCAAAGCGTTTTTACAGTTACAGGTCTTACATTTAAGTCTTTAACCTATTGTTATTTATTTTTGTGTATGGTATAAAATAAAGGTACAACTACGTTCTTTTGCACGTAGGTATCATTTTCCCAATACCATTAAATGAAGACACTGTCTTTTCCTCATTGTGTATTCTTAGCATCTTTGTCAAAAATTAGTTGACCATAAATGTCTGGGTTTATTTCAAGGGTTCTTGTAAGACGGAATCCTTATAAGTATAGGTCTTTACAAGAAGGACGTCAAGAATCCAAATCAGAGGAGCTGGGCGCAGTGGTGAATGCCTGTAATCCCAGCACTTTGGGAAGCTGAGAAAGGAGAATCTTGAGTTCAAAGCCAGCCTCAGCAACAGCTAGGTGCTAAGCAAATCAGTGAGACCCTGTCTCTAAATAAAACATAAAATTTGGGGATGTGGCTCAATGGTTGAATACCCCTGAGTTCAATTCCTGGTACAAAAAAAAAGAATCCAAATCAGAGATGTGATGATGTAAGGAGAGGTCAGAAACAAAGTTTTTCAAGATGCTACACTGCTGGTTTTGATGATGGAAAAAGATGCCATGAACCAAAGAATGCAATCACCCTCTAGAAGCTCAAAGAGTCTCTCCTAAAGTCTCCTATAATATCTCTACAATACAATCCTGTTGGCACCTTGAGTTTATCCCAGTAAAATCCATTTCAGACTTCTGATCTCTAGAACTATAAGATAATACTGGATACTGTCACAGGCAACTAAGTTTGTAATAATTTGTTAAAGCAACAGTAGGACACAAATAAATTAACAACCACAACGTATGAATTTTATTTGGCTCCTTATTTCTCAAAATTAATTAAAAACATCGGAAATTTGGGGCTGGGATTGTAGCTCAGCGGTAGAGCGCTTGCCGCCCATGTGTGAGGCCCTGGGTTCGATCCTCAGCACCACATACAGAGCAATAAAATAAAGACATGGTGTCCATCTACAAAAAAAAAAAATTAAAAACAAAAAAAAAACATCGGAAATTTGAACTCTGGATATTTGATATAAAGGAATTGTTCTTGTAACTGTGACAATAAGATTCAGGCTCAGGGGGCTGGGATTATGGCTCAGTGGTAGAGCGCTTGCCTCGCATGCATGAGGCACTGGGTTCGATCCTCAGCACCACGTAAAAATACATAAATAAAATAAAGATACTGTGTCCATCTACAACTAATAAAAAATATTAAAAAAAAAAAAAAAGAAGACAGGCTCAGTGGTAGAGCGCTTGCCTCGCATGCATGAGGCACTGGGTTCGATCCTCAGCACCACATAAAAATAAATAAAGATATCATGTCCATCTACAACTCAAAAAATATTTTAAAAAAAAGATTCAGGTTATGCCAATTTTTTTAATTGTTTAATTTTTATTATTTTTTAATATTTTTTTTAGTTGTAGATGGACACAATGTCTTCATTTTATTGCTTTGTATGTGGTGCTGAGGATCAAACCCAGGGTCTCACGCATGTGAGGCAAGCGCTCTACCGCTGAGCCACAGCCCCAGCCCCCAGGTTATGCCAATTTTTTAACAGAGCTTATCCTTGAGACAATAACCAGACTAACTACAGAGTCTTATGGATGGACAACATGACATCTGTGATTTGTGACAAGGTGATGGAGTACGATTGACAATGGGATGATGAGTAGTGTTATGGCCGAGTTTATTTTACTGTCCACCTTTATATACATGTTCAAAGTCCTCCATTATCATTTTGTTGTTTTTGTTTTAATTATAGCAAGCATGACTCCTAATGGTGAAATGTGAGAACATACCTTTGAAACCTGAAAACATAAGAATGCCCACTCTTTTTTTTTCATCCTCATCCTATGGGTCTCAGCCAATACATCAAAATCAAGCAAAACTATGGACTGAAAAGAAGGAGGGCTATCATTCTTTGATATGATCATAGTTAGAGAAAAACCCACAAATTGCAGGAGGGAAAAGGCTTTTAATTATGTAACAAGTAGGCTGGTCATAAAAACCAAAATGCCGGGCTGGGATTGTAGCTCAGCGGTAGAGCACTTGTCTTGCATGCATGAGGCCCTGGGTTCGATCCTCAGCACCACATACAAAAAGCAATAAAATAAAGACATTATGTCCATCTACAACTAAGAAAATATTAAAAAAAAAAAAAACCAATATGCCAAATGCCATTCCATTTCTATATATTAGAAAGTATAATTTTAAAAAATAGCATATATAGTACTTTCAAAAGCTGTAAATTAGCTAGGAGTAAATCTCACAAAAAAATGAGCATAAGGGCTGGGGCTGTAGCTCAGTAGTACAGCACTTGCCTAGCACGTGTGAGGCACTGGGTTTGATCCTCAGTACCACATAAAAATAAATAAATAAAATAAAGGTATTGTGTCCATCTGCAAGTAAGAAAAAATTTTAAAAGAGTTCAGGATAATTAAAAGCTTAATGAAAAGGATGTCACGTGGGATGATCAAACTCTGTAAAATGGTGTACAGAAGAAATGAGGTTCAAAACTTACACTTACAGAGTATGACAGTCATAAACAATAATGTCACTAGTGAAGACTGAATCACCTGCAACCCCACATCTGTAGTGGTCTGAATTGGTAGTAATAGCATTATAGCTATTACATGTACTGTTGCAACCATGTGACTATCATGTCTTCTTGATCAGTCTGGTCGGCACATTTACACATGGAAATACAGTCAGTCCTCCAAATCTATAGGTTCCATCTGCTCAGATTCAACCAACCTCAGATAAAAAATATTTGAAAAATATATATTGTGGGTCTATTACTGAACATGTAGACTTTTTTCCTTGTCATTACTCCCTAAATAAAATAACTATTTACATGACATTTACATAGTATTAAGTATAACTAATCTAGAAATTATTTCAAGTATATAGAAGTATACATCATTTTATATAAGGTGCGTGAACACCTGTGGATTTTAGTATACAAGGGAGAGAGGGTTATGGAACCAATTCCCTGTTCAAACTAAGGGAAAACATATTTTATTTCATTATAAATTATGTTTAATTTTCCTTCATACTACAGTTAGGACACTATAGGGATTTTTAAAAATTATGTTTAACAGGTATTCTCTATACTTCTTATTTCAGAGTTGTAAAGGAGGCATTAAAGGAAGACATTGAATCTGACAGATTATTTTTTTAAATTTTTTTTGGTACTGGGGATTGAACTCAGGGGTATTCAACCACTGAGCCACATCCCCAGCCCTATTTTGTGTTTTATGTAGAGACAGGGTCTCACTGAGTTGCTTAGCGCCTCGCCATTGCTGAGGTTGCCCTGAACTCCTGATTCTCCTGTCTCAGCCTCCCTAAGTGCTGGAATTACAGGCTTGCGCCACTGCGCCCAGCTTGAATCTAACAGATTAGAATCAATAACCTAGAGAAATTCTCATGCATATGTACAAAGTGACAACATAAAGGTAATGTTAATATTACAAACAACCTGGAAAGGAACAGGCCAAGATTCATATATATTAGTTGGTAGATAAACATCTCTTTTGGGAAGGGGGGACTAAAACATGGTAGCCAGGTATCATGGCACATACCTATAATCCCAGCAACTGAGGAGGCTAAGGCAGGAGGATCACAAGTTCAAGGCCAGTCTGAGCAATTTAGCAAGATCCTGTCTCAATATAAAAAATAAAAAGGGCTGGAAATGTAGCTGGGTGGTATAGCACCCCTAGGTTTGATCCCCAGTTTTAAAAAAAAAAAAGTATATTAGTGATAGTTTATAGGAAATATAATTGAGATGAAGCTAATGTTGGGAAAGATCATCCTTACAAAGTCAAAGAGGCTGTAATGTCAGATTCTCAGAAGACATGAAATCCTAGCACATTACTTAGCCAGTACAACATAGTTATGATATAAATACTACTTATTTTTTTCTTCATTTTTAGGGCCAATTTAATGTTACAGATGTAGATGGAATGTAAATGTTGATGCTCATAATGTACAAAAGTGAAAATAAAACTGACAAATAGAAAACAGAAGTTTAAAAAAGGAGGGCGTGGGGTTGTGGCTCAGTGGTAGAGGGCTTGCCTAGCATGTATGGGACACTGGGTTCAATTCTCAGCACCACATATAAATAAAAAAATAAATAAAGGTCCCTCAACAACTAAAAACTATTTTTTTTAAAAAAAAAGCTTAAAAAAGGAGAGAAAGGGAAAGAAGTATGGATATCCTAATCTCCCTAGGCTTAATCCTGCCTAAAATTCCCTACTCCCTTCACTGTTTTTCTCCAAACCATTCATCACCACCTAGCATACTATAGATTTTATTTGCTTATCCTACTTTTTCTTCTATCCACACTGAAATGTAAGTCCACAAAGACAAGGATGTCTCTTTTTCACTATTATAAACCTGTAATGCCTAGAATAGTAAGTGCCTGCACATGGTAGGTCATCAATAAATATTTAAATGAATGAGTCTTGCCTGTATGGTTCACAGCTGGATCCTCAGCACAAGAACAATACCCAGCATGTAGACAGTACTCAAATGCATCAAAGCAGTGACTGTTAAGACAAATTCTAAAGTACCAAAACCAAAGAAAAATTAGTTTGTTCAGCATAATTTACAATTTAAGTACAATTGTATTTGTATGTTCAATATTCCTACAATACACTTTTTTAAAAAGACTTTGGTGTGGGCTGAGATTTAGTAATAGAGTATTGGGGACAGCGATAGAATATCTGCCTATTATGTAAAAGGCCCTGGATTCGAACCCCAGAAATGCCCAAAATCAATTAAAAAAAAAAGAATTTGGTGTATTTTATTGTTTCTTGAGTTAAAGAAAGAAAAAGATGCAATTTAGTTTATAAACCCAAATAGCAAACCAATTAGAATGTTCTCTCCCTAACAATGTCAGAAGTTTTTAAACTAGAGAATTTAGTAGAAAGAAAAGAACCAATAATCCAAGAATGAATCGACGGATCAATATCCTTGAGTAATATGAGGACATGAGATCTAATACACATGAGGAGGAACTGGTGTGAGGGAAGACAGGCAATTCATCCATCATAATAGGAAAGAAGGTAGACTGTTGAGCAGAGCTACCAGGAAGTGTGTAAATAAGGTGGTAGAAGCCCTGTGGCAGGTCTCTTCTGATTGCTGAAATTGTCTCAGTCTACAGTATCTGATGAGAAGCATGGAAAGAATGTACAGTAAAAACAGACGAAAACCTAAGGCAGATCCCTGAGGGATTCTAACTCTTAAGGACCAGTTAAAAACAGCACCAAGGTGGGTGTGGTGGCGCACACCTGTAATCACAGCACTTTGGAAGGCTGAGACAGGAGAATCGCGAGTTCAAAGCCAGCCTCAGTAACTCAGTGAGACCTTGTCTCTAGATAAAATACAGATAGGGCTGGGGATGTGGCTCAGTGGTCAAGTACCCCTGAGTTCAATCCCAGGTACCAAAAAAAACAGCACCAAGCAGAAATAGAGCTCAGAGACATTAACAGAAAAATGAGGATACTGTGTTAACACAGAAGCCAGATGTGTTTCAAGAGATGGACTGGTCAACCATCATTCACTGATGGCACATCTGAGGAGTGAAATGGCCCAAAGCCAATTTGCTAGTCAATACAGAAGAAGAGGGCACACGAATCACTTGGGAAGGTGAACCAACAGTGACAAAGAGCTGATTTTCTAAAAGAACCTGTGCTGCAACTTAAAATCAACTATCTTGAGCATGCCTTTCTTACAGAGTTAAGTAAATTTAGCTTGTTTCTTCCAAATAAATAATATTCCCAATGGCAATGTTATATTAGTAAACAATAACTTTTCCTGAATAAGAACAATAAAGATATAATATGTAATGGAGCACAGAAATGGTGAATTTTCAGATAGGTTTTACCATTAAATCTGCACCATAATTCTAGAGTTTGCCTTTCTTCTTCGCATAGATAAGTTTCCAAAGTACAGCCTATTCGCTGGATATAAGAATATATTGCTAAGAAAAATCACTTCATCCACAGGTTCCCACCAGCATTTTAAAGCAACACTGCCACCAGAAGACTGGAAAGAAAAGTAACAGCTAACAACTACAGAACAGGCTAATTACAGAACATTTACCTGGCTCTAAATAAACATTCTGAACCAGAGAAATGGAAAAACTGAGCTCTGTTTATGTACTATGACTTGAAATGCATTTAAATAAAAATAAATAAATAAATTAAAATAAATAAATAAACAAACATTCTGACTCTAAATAAACATTCATTTCTTCTTATACCTCATCCTCCCCCTCTCCAACGTCTGGTAGCACATGGTTTCAAATCCGAGTCAATCTTCAACCGTATTAAAACAAAATAAAGAGCCTTCAACTGCTTTCTGTCGTCATTAAGGAAAAGCAAATAATGTAATGGGATCCTCAGCTTTTCATTAGATTTAACGGTAAACACAATCGGACACCTAGGAAGCCCTTAAAATCCTTTAGAGACGAAGAACACAAGCTTCCACGCATAAAATTTATGAAAGAAAAAAGAACCGGGATATTGAGTAGGATAAAAATCAGTAGGAGGGGATTAATTTGACATCTCTTTTCAACTTAAAATCGTATCCTAATATCTTGTCTTCGTAGTGTCTACACTGGCGAGAATGAATGTAAAAAAGTCTTGGATCCCTTTACTGTATATATGCTATCACTGACTTTTTAAAAAAATAAGTGATAAACACTGTCCTTCAGTGCCAAGTAACTCCGCAACGTGTCACGGAATAGCTGAATTTGTCACTGTTTCACAAGCGTGGAAAAACTTGGTGGTGGTGAAAACTCAGTCGTCGACTGGGCTCGCGTACGGAAAGGCGGGCGCGCCCGGGAACCCCGGGTTCCCCCATCGCCGGGTGCTTCTGCGGCGCCGACGCTGCTCGGGAGTCCTGGCCAGACGCGCACGTCCAGGATTAAAGGGCCGGCCCGGAGCGAGGGCGTGCCCTGCCGCGCCGCGCAGCCACCACTTACCCGGTAGTTGCTCGAGCCCACCCAGCCGGTGAGCGCGTCCACGGTCTTGCCCAGACGGCTCAGGTCGTCCCCCAGGTCCGGGATGGCACCAGGGGTGCCGAGGTAGAGCAGGAGCTCCTGGCCCACCTGCAGCCGGCTACCCACGTCCTTCTGCAGTACCTGGGCGCTGAAGTACTCCATGCTGCGGGGCTCCATAGCTGCGGCCGCCGCCCGCCCGCCGGCCAGCCCTCCCGTGAGGGGCCAACTTTCGCCGAGCGCCGCCCAGCCGCCAGGGCGAGTCCCCGCGGAAGCCCTCGAGATGCGCTCGGCCTGCCCGGGGCGCAGCTCCCGGGGCGCTGGGGTGGGCGGAAGCTGCGCCAAGCGTCCAGCGGACCCCAAACCAGTCAAACTCGGCGCCCCCCGAGCCCCAGCCCGCTCTAGAAGCCGCGGCCGCCGGCGACGTCAGCACGCGCGTGACGTCAGCGCGACGCCGGCGAGCGCCCGCCTGCCAGGGCTCGTGCTTCCCGCTGGAGGTAGCTGTGGCTGGGGAAACTGCTGAGGGTGATGGGACGCCTTGCGGGGAAGTTGAGGGCTGGTTTGGGTAGACTGCCAGGGAAGCTGACAGTTTTCCGCTAGCGGATTTTGCAGCACTCTGTCTTCACTGTGTAATATACAGATCGCTGCCAAGTTTTCTTCCACTTAATACTAACAAAGTTTCTGGTGCTTGGAATCTCCTTCCCTTTCCCTTGGACATTTTTTTTTCTTTCTTAAAAATTTCATTTAATTTTTAAATCGGTGCGTTATAGTTATACATGAAAGTGGAATTAATTGTGATATGTTCATACGTGCACATGCCATAGTTTGGTTAACTTTATTCTGTTCCTCTTCTTTCCCATCCCTCCTCCCTCTCTATTCTCCTTCCTCTGCTCCACTGTTCTCCTATTTTCATGATATCCCTTTCCCCCTTTTTATATTCCTTATTTCTCTCTAGTTTCTGCATATAAGAAAACATTCAACCCTTGTCTTTCTGAATCTGGCTTATTTCAATCATCATGATGTTCTGACCATTTTTTTCTAAAACCAGAATACATTGTAATATTCTTTGTTGAGAGGTAGCTATGGGATTAACAAACCTAACACACTATGTCTTCCCACAATGTCAGAATTTATTCACAAGCTACACCACTTTAATTAGTTTCAATTTACTGAGTACTTGTGGGTGACTTGTAGTTATAAGGCCAGCAATCACAGTTATTGTTCTTGTTTTTTAGTTACTTTATTAAACATTATATTCAATATAAATGTGTTAACCATTATAATCACTATGATACAATGTGTGTGTGTGTGTGTAAATGCAAAAATACCCACTGGATATGTTTTTAGAGATATAATTATGTTTAGAAACCTATGCAATGTGAAATATAATGTTAAAAAAAACCCAACAGGGTATGGGGGTTGTGGCTCAGTGGTTGAGCGCTTGCCTTGCTCTTGTGAGGCACTGGGTTCGATCCTCAGCACCACATAAAATAAAGGTATTGTGTTCATCTACAACTAAAAAAAAATTTTTTTTAAAAACCAAAAGGCTGAAAGCCAATGTGTTATTTGATAAGAGCTTATTACTGCTTCTGGAATTATTGCATGTATGTCTCTAGTCACTAGTGATGTTGGATTTCTCATTCAGTTTTTTTTGTTTGTTGTTTCTAATTGTACATGGACCTTTTATTTATTTATATGTGGTGCTGAGAATCGAACCCAGTGCCTCACACATGCTAGGCAAGTGCTCTATCACTGAGCTACAACCCCAGCCCTCTCATTCAGTTTTGTTTGAAGTAATATCGTTCCACAATACTGATTTTTTTTTTTTTTTGGTACTGTTTGAACCCTGGACCTCATGCTTAAGGTAAGCACTGCCACTGAGCTACAACCCCAGCCCCCACAACACTAATTCGAAAGTACATCTGAACAGTTTCTTGCTTAAGCTCTCCTTAATCTTCACCAAAGGAGTGACATCAGTCTTGCTGGTGCCCTTTTCTCCAATTCTTGTTTCACCTTTCTGAATTCCTCTGTAACTTCAGATCAGAGTCTGGTCCTTTCAGTTACTCCACTATTTCCCTGCTGGTTGCACTTCCTTGCCTCACTCAGCTGGGCCTGTGCTGCAGGATAGTCATGATCCAAGTGCTGATGTTGATTGTTCAAGTACTTTTCTCAGCTACCAATCTTTTCCAGAGTTCTGCTAATTTTATTATGGAGTTTGTCCAAAAATTCTTTAGTCTCATTTAGAGTAGATTCAGTTCCACTTTTGTGCTGATACATTTAGTCAAATGGATTCTCCAATTCATTTCAGAGGTTTCATTCCATGGTTGGCTGGCTTTGAGGCAGAAACATCATGGTGGAACGGCATGGCAGAGGAAAGCTGTTCACCTGTGGCTACCAGGAAGGAGAGAGAGGCAAGCATGCAATCACAGGTTCTTTCATTCCAATCTTGATTGCCAATATCTATAACACTCCGGTCACACATCATGCTTTACACAAATATTTATGTGTATTTGTGTAATAATATATATATTGAAATAGTAATATATATTTCAATAATATATATAATAAATATATATTTGTGTAAAGCATGAGATATATATATATGTAAAGGCTAAGAAAGGGTTAAGGTAGCCACAAGGGTTCAGGAGGCTGAACAAATGGAAGAGTCACTGAATGTGGTCAGATAAGACTGAACCTGCAGAAGAACTTGTTCAGGGTGCAGAACTGTCAGAGCACACAGAGTCAGATTGACAGGCAGTTTCAAAGTGGGCCATCAAGCAGGAAGATCAAGCTGAGCAGTTTCAAAGTGGGCCATCAGGCAAGAAGATCAAGCTGAGGGAAGCCCAGGAACAGAGAGTTGGAGGTTCATCATCTCCATCTCACAGTGGGTCAGTGTGTACAGCAGTAGCCATTCTTGAGGGTGTTCCTCTTTTTGTGGGTCCCAGGTGAGAAGGTTGTTTCATTCAAAGGTCTGGTGTGTTTGATAAGCGCATGGGTCTGGTTTTACAGATATGGAGTTGATACACCCATACATCAATCAGTTGATGCATGGGTTAATTCAGTAAGTTTACAGGTGGTCATTTTTATTATCACAACTTATCCGTTTGTGCCTTATGGTTGTGCTGTGCAGATGGTGGTTTTTTACATGTACAAACCAACTATAGAGTCACTCTACCTTGGCACTTTTACTCAAAATGGAGTAACTCATTCCAAACTAAGGTTTTCCATAATGGAGTAACTAAGGGTTAGGCACAGCCTGAAAACCACTGTTCTATACATCATATAGTATTTCAGAGCCAAGCGTAGCCTACTTTCCACATTCTTCCTCATCAAAAACATCATGATCGGGGCTGGGATTGTGGCTCAGTGGTAGAGCGCTTGCCTTGCATGCGTGAGGCACTGGGTTCCATACTCAGCACCACATAAAAACAAATAAAGATATTGTGTCCATCTACAACTAAAAAAAAATGTTTAAAAAAAAAACAAACATCATGATCTCCTGCTTCCAGCCACTACCCCAGTCACCATGTATTACTTTTTTTTTTAATCTGAAGTTGGAGATGCATGTTCCATGAGTTTGGGCAAATGCATTCATTTGTGAAACCATTATTGAATGAAGGTATCGCACATTTCTATCAGCCCAAGAAGTTCCCAGACACTTCTAAGTCAACCACCTCTACCTCAGGCAATTCTAATTTGATTTCTAATAGGGTTTTCCCTGTTCCCAAACTTATAAAACTTCATACAGTCTGTACTCTTTTTGAATCTGGCATTTTTCTATTATCAAAGTGTTTCAAAATTTTTGCTGGGTGCTCTGATGTCTTAGAAGTCTCTTTTTATTGCCAAACAGTATTCCATTGTACTGATATGTGGACCCATTCGCTACTCATAGGCATTTGGGTTGTTTCCAGTTTTTTATACTTATGAATAAACCTGCTATAAATAGTTAGTGTCCAAGCTGTTGTGTGGACATGTGTTTTCATTTCTCTTGTATAAATACCAAGGACTGGAATTACTAGGTCTTATGAAAAATGTGTGTGTAACTTTAAAAGGAAACTGTCAAACTGTTTACTAAAGTGGTTGGACCATATTAAGTTCCCAACAGCCATACTCAAGAATTCCAGTTGCACTACAACATTTACAGTTGATATGGTTAAGGTTATTCAGTGTAGCCATTCTAGTGGGAGTAGAGTGCTCTATAATATATTATAAATAAACATAGTATTTGTCTTTCTGCTAATTATTCCCAACAATAATCAAACAATTATTTATATAGTATCTCACTCCTCCAATACACAGAAAGCTCTGGGAACATTTGTGTACTTGGCTTATAATGGGTGTTCAATCAACTTATGTTGAATAAGTGAATGAATTTAATGCAAATGGGCATTCGAAATATAATAACTGAATAATAATAATATATTTTCCAAATGCAAAGAAACCTGAACTTTGTTTGTTCTGAAGTTTTTTTCTGTATTTGTTTTTCATCTTGTGTTGTATTTTTTCCATCTTTTACTGGTTGTAAGTCCCCTGAGACAGTGCATCAATCAAATAAACTATGTGCTACAGTTAATTTTATGTGTACACTCATCTGGACTAAGGGACGACTAGCCACCTAGTAAAATATTAATTTTGGTTGTGTCTATGAGGGTGTTTCTGGAAGGATTCGCATTTATATAGTTGAGCTAAGTAAAGCAGATGGTTATCCTCAGTATGGATGAGTATTATCCAATCCATTGAGAATGTGAACAGAACAAAATAGTGAGAAGGGATGAATTTGCCCTCTACTTGTGGTGAGATAGCCATTGATGTTGCTATTTCTCCAACTGTTAGACTCAGACCAAGATTTATATCAAGATTTATATCAGGCTGGGATTGGGGCTCAGTGCTAGAGCACTTGCCTCACATGTGGGAGGCACTGGGTTCAATCCTCAGCACTGCATATAAATAAATGAATAAAGGTCAATCAACAACTAAAAAAAATTTTTAAAAAAAGATTCATATCATCAAGTCTCTAATTCTGTGGCCTTCAGACTAGGATTGAATTACACACCAGCTTTCTTGGTTCTTCAGTTTGCAGACAGCAGATTATGGGACTCTTTAGCCTCTATCTGTAGAATATGTGTAGATATTCTATTGGTTCTGTTTCTTTGTAGAACTCTGACTACTACATGCTGATAACTATTCCTTAGGTGTCTAAAGGTTTTGTTCTTTTTTTTTTTTTTTTTTTTGGGTACTAGAGATTGAACTCAGACACTTGACCACTGAGCCACATCCCCAGCCCTATTTTGTGTTTTATGTAGAGACAGGGTCTCACTGAGTTGCCTAGCGCCTCGCCATTGCTGAGACTGGCTTTGAACTCACGATTCTCCTGTCTCATCCTCCCTAAGTGCTGGGATTATAGGCTTGCGCCACCGCACCCAGCTTAAAGGTTCTGTTCGTAAAGGGTTACAAAACTATATAAAAGGAGGATCCTGTGGATAAGAAATTTATATTTTAGATTATTGGATTGGCATGAGGATAAGACCAAGCTTTCATTAACAAATCATCAACCTACATGGGACCTGACAAAGCACCCTGTCCAGTTTTCTTGGGCACATCTGGCTCTCCAGGCAACCCCCCTGCCGTGTTCAGGATACGAGGTGACTGGTGAGCTTGTTGAGAGCTGACTGCTGGAAAATTAGGAGAGGAGTGAGTTTGCCTTGGGTCTAACTGGAGGAGTTATTTCTGTGAGTAAAGGGAGATACCGAGGAACTGTCCCAGCATCTGTCCCAGCATCTGTTGAAGCTCCTTTTGCTTCAGGGAACTCCTGCCTTCTCTCCCTGAACAGTATAGGTTGCTCCATCTTGGTCCACTTCAAGAAAAAGGAAACAATGCAGCAAAGTCACAATACCCTTGATCATCTGCATGATATCTGCCCTATGTATGCCTTATCCAGTCACCTGCCAACTGCTGCCATGGACCTTGGATGGCCCTGATGCTGAATACCCTTAACTGTTCATGCCCCACTTGATAGAGAACAAGTACTTCCCCCAACTTTGCTCTCTCTCAGCAGGAAGCAGCTTGAAGATGTTGTCATCCTTTTTCCATAGAAATGGAATTTAGAAATTGACAGTGAGGAAATGTAACAGTGGTCCACTTTATGCTTTGAATGTAACAGTTGCTGCTCTGCCACTGTAATTTATTTTAAAAGGGGACATGTTTCTTTCTCTTCCTTTCTTCCTCCCTCTCCCTTTCCCTAATCTGAGGCTGGGGTGGGGGTGGCAACAGGATTACCTTTCTGCCCCATCCTAAGCAGAGGAAGAGTTATCTCTTGAGCACACATACTTGAGATTTGGGGATGGCACCAGAAGATCTAAGAAATTTACTGTCTCCTAAATTAACAAGTGAATTACAACTCCAGGTAGAGAATATGTGAAATGTAGCCTGTGTATCACCTCTTTAAAACCACCTGTTCTCCTGGCTGGGCATAGTATCCCACACCTGTAATCCTCCTAGTGGCTCAGGAGGTTGAAGCAGGAGGATCACAAGTTCAAAGCCAGCCTCAACAACTTAGTGAGGTTCTGTCTCAAAATAATAAATAAAAAGGGCTGGGGATCTGACTCTGTGTTTGAGTGCCCCTGGGTTCAATCCCCTGTACCAAAAATAAATAAATAAATAAATAAACCTCCTGTTCCTCTGGATAGAGAGAATCACAGCCTCTGGGACAGGAGTTCCTTGTGCTTCACCTTTGCTAGCAAAGCATTAAAACTTCTTTTTAATTTTTCTCAAAAAAAAAAAAAGTGACTACTGCTCTTCACCCTCAGTTGTCTTCATTCACCTTTTTGAATTTATATAACATTAGGATCACACTAGATGGTCTTTCAGTTATAAGACAACTAAATTGTCTTCAGGTTATAAAATAATTAAACACAGATTGCTATTATTTATGTATACTTTTTGTTGTGATTTGGATCTTAAATGTCCCCTAAAAGTTCATGTGTCAAAGGCTTGGTCCCCAGCTAATGGTGCTATTGGGAGGTGGTGGCCATTTTAGAATATGAGGCCTCGTTGGAGGAAGTAGATAATTGAGGGTGTGCCATTGAAGGGTTTATTAGGACCCCAGCCCCTTCCTTTCTCCCTCTTTGCTTCCTGGCCACCAGGAAGTGAGCAACTTTCCTCCACAACTTGCTTCTGCCACTGTAGGCCCAAAAGGCACCTGGTGAAGTGACTTTGAAACTGAGCTAAAATAAATCTTTTCTCCTTCTAAGTTGTTTACTTAAGGTACTTTGTTTTTTTTGTTTTTTGTTTTTTGTTTTTTTTTTGGTACTGGGGATTGAACGCAAGGGCACTTGAGCCACATTCCCAGCCCTATTTTGTGTTTTATGTAGAGACAGGGTCTCACTGAGTTGCTTAGCACTTCGCCATTGCTGAGGCTGGCTTTGACCTCGCGATTCTCCTGTCTCAGCCTCCTACTTAAGGTACTTTGTCACAGTGATAGAAAACTAAGAAACTCTCTGTGTTTCATTAATTCATGAACAAATATCTTAGAATACGTAATGTACTAGAGATACTGTCCCAAGTTCCATAGATACACAGATCATTTGCATTTGGCCTCTGCCCACAATAAGCTCATGCAGACAAGAAAATCAACATTTCTGGGATGTTATGATAGGATCAGCAAAAGATTTTGGGAAAACAACAACAACAAAAACAACAAACTTCTTATCTAGATTTCACCAAGTATGGAGTAGGAGAGTTATAAATTAGAGAAGACTTCTTGGAGGTGGTTATACTTAAATTGAGTTTTAAGAATAATTAAGAATGAACTAGCTGGGCGCGGTGGCACAAGCCTGTAATCCCAGCACTTAGGGAGGCTGAAACAGGAGAATCGTGAGTTCAAAGCCAGCCTCAGCAACAGCGAGGTGCTAAACAAATCAGTGAGACCCTGTCTCTACATAAAACACAAAATAGGGCTGGGGATGTGGCTCAGTGGGTGAGTGCCCCTGAGTTCAATCTCCAGTACCAAAAAAAAAAAAAAAAAAGAATGAACTAACTCAAAAAGTGGTCTCCTGGGTAGCATGTTTATCTACAAGATATAGTCTTAAGTGTTCGATTCAACATTTGTTATAGTTATATATCTACAAAAAATTTACATCTTGGAGTGAGGGTAGGAAAGATGGTGGAATGAGATGGACATCATCACCCTAGGTACATATATGACTGCACGTACAGTGCAATGCTGCATGGTGTACAACCACAGAAAAGAAAAGTTTTGCTGCATTTGTGTACAATGAATCAAAATGCATTCTGCTGTCATGTATACCTAATTATAATAAATAATAGAATTTAAAAAACACATACCAATAGATTGCCATGTTAAAAAAAAAGGATAACTTGAGATCCTGAAAAGTCCCTTTTTACAAGACAATTTGATTCTCAGCTATCTTTACATTTTTTGTTTTATAATTTAATGATGATAAATATGATGGTTTTAACTTGAAGAGAAATATATACATTGCTATGTTATAAGAAGTTATTATCCTAGAGAGCATTTGGGACCCATTCATGAATGTTTGGCTGGCAGTCATCCAAATAGATCATCTGTATCTTTTGGTTTGTTTCTGTCAGTTTATAGATGACAAAAACAGAGTATTTTGAGTATGACTTTATCAGCAGTGATATAAGCAATGGAGAAAAATATATTGTTGAATGTGCTTATTGAATGAATCACTGGAAAACATTCAGCCAGTATTCCTGTGAGTATATCTGTTCTTTTTCTGTTTATATTAAACTTGAATGATTAAATGGAAAGCAGTTTAAAAGGAAAAAAAATTTACATCTTTATCTATATAAATGTTGTCTGTCATAGGTTTAACATTGTTGGAGCAAAAAGTTTCCAACTTTTAAGTTGCACAGACTCACTGTCGCAGTCATATTTTCATAGCACTCCAGACCAAAAGAAATACCTAAGCAATACTACATATTGAATTGTAAAATCTAATGAGTAAGCCAGGTATGGTGGCACACGCCTGTAATCCTAGAGATTCAGGAGGATCGCAAGTTCAAAGCCAGCCTCAGTAACTTAGTGAGGCCCTAAGAAACTTAGTGAGACCTCACCTCAAAATAAAAAATAAAAAACAGCTGGTGATGTAGCTCATTGTTACCACTGAGTTCAATCCCCAATACCAAAAAAAAAAAAAAACCAAATCCAATTAGTAAGAGTATGCATGTCCTAACAACTTAATAGCCATATGAAAAAAATAATACCAGGCACAGTGGTGCACGCCTGTAATCCCAGCACTTTGGGAGGCTGAAACAGGAGAATCTCAAGTTCAAAGCCAGCCTCAGCAATGGCGAGGTGCTAAGCAACTCAGTGAGACCCTGTCTCTATATAAAACACAAAACAGGGCTGGGGATTTGGCTCAGTGATTGAGTGCCCCTGAGTTTAATCCCCAGTACCAAAAAAAAAAAATACTTGGGCTGGGGCTGTAGCTCAGTGGCAGAGCACTTGCCTAGCATGTATGAGGCACTGGGTTTGATCCTTAGCACCACATAGAAATAAACAAATAAAATAAAGGCATTCTGTCCATCTACAACTACAAAAAATTTTTTAATTAATACTTATAAATAAAAATTATTTCATTTTAAATACTTAAATACTTACACTTAAATCATGAATAGATTATCTGTGCTGTTTGATCACTGTTCAATTCCTTGAACCTTGGAATGAGACTGATATCATGATTTTCATACTGTTGTACATTGATTCTCAAGCTATACTTTTGCTTTTATCAGAGCAACCATAGAAGACACAGCTTTGTAAGGATAGGACCTTAATGGAAGAAATGTACCACAGTCTATCATTGAAACTATGAACTTCTTGGAGCCACTTTACGTCTGACAAATGCTAAGCATCACTGTTTCCCTTTAAAACTGAAAGTAGGGCTGGGGTTATGGCGCAGTGGTAGCGTGCTCGCCTAGCATGCGTGAGGCACTGGGTTCGATCCTCAGCACCACATAAAAATAAAATAAAGAGAGCCGGGCGCGGTGGCTCAAGCCTGTAATCCCAGCACTTAGGGAGGCTGAGACAGGAGGATCACGAGTTCAAAGGCAGCCTCAGCAATGGCAAGGCGCTAAGCAACTCAGTGAGACCCTGTCTCTACATAAAACACAAAATAGGGCTGGGGATGTGGCTCAGTGGTCAAGTGCCCCTGAGTTCAATCCCTGGTACCAAAAATAAAATAAAATAAAATAAAATAAAATAAAGATATTCTGTCCACCTACAACTAAAAAAAAAATAAATATTTTTTTTTAAAAATTGAAAGTATTCTGGTGTGCTCTTGGTGATTACCCTGAGTGCCCAGTTTCCTTTATGAAGTTATCAGAGAAAAGAGAAAACACGAATACTTCATTCAGGAGGAAGGTGTGAACTTAGAACTGGGCTTCAGAAAGACTTGGTCATGTGTACATGTAATGCTATGTGGAAAATACTATACCACCAATTTAGAAACAAGAAATCTAGGGCTCAGAAATTAGGTCCCTAGCCTCATTCATAATTCTGGATCTTTAATTTGAAGCCAGGATGTTTGGCTTCTGTTATTTTCCAAATAGATACAATTAAAAGAAAGAATTGAGGGGGTGGATTTTTGAATAAACTACCACAATAATAACCGTCCTTGTATAATATGCTTTTCTTTCTTAATTAATTAATTAATTAATTAATATCTCTCTCTCTCTCTCCTTTCTTTCTTTTTTTTTTTTTTTTTAACCAAGATTTTGAGCCCAGGGGTGCTCAACCACTAAGCCACATCCCTAGCCCTTTTTATTATTTTTTATTTTGAGAGAGTGCCTAGCTAAATTGTTTAGGGCCTCACTACATTCCTGAGGCTGGCTTTGAACTTGCAATCCTTTGAGCTTCAGCCTCTCGAGCTGCTGGTATTATAGGTGTGCACCACTGCACCTGGCTTCATGTATGTATTTTTTTTTAATATTTATTTTTTAGTTGTAGGTGGACAGGATATCTTTATTTTATTTTTATGTGGTGCTGAGAATCGAACCCAGTGCCTCACGCGTGCTAGGCGAGCACACTACCACTGCGCCATAATCCCAGCCCCTCATGTATGTATTTAAAAAAAATTTTTTTTAGTTGTTGATGGACCCTTATTTTATTTATTTGTATATGGTGCTATAAATCAAACCCAGTGCTCACACATGCTAGGTAAGCACTCTACCACTGAGCTATAACCCAGCCCTCATGTATGTATTTTTAACTGTCAACAATACTAAAATAGATCATTTAAATACAGCAGACTGGCTTCCTGACCTATTTATTTGTTCATTATTTGTGCTAATAGTGGAAACTTTGAGTAGACTTTGTTCTGACAGTGGAGTTTCTTTTCTATACAAAGATTAGGAAATAAATCACCATGCTGCTAGTTTGAAACCATATTTCAACAAAGATTTACCAAGAAAGTCATTGTATTAGGTACTGGGTTAGGGGTAACAAGTGGGAGTGGCTTACCAAAAATATATCATAATCTGGGCTGAGGTTGTGGCTCAGTGGCAGAGTGCTTGCCTCGCATGTGTGAGGCACTGGATTTGATCCTCAGCACCACATAAAAATAAATAAACAAAATAAAGACACTGTGTCCATGTATAACTAAAATATATTTTAATATATATATATATATCATAATCTCTCCTCAAAGGTTAAGAGGGATGTACATAAAAGTTCATGGTAGTTATTCAAAATAGCTCAAATGTAAACAAAACAAATGTCTACCAACTGGAAAACAGATAACTGTGTTGCAGTGTACAGTGGCATACACCTGTAATTCCCGCCACTAGGGAAGCTGAGGCAAGAGGATCTGAAGTTGGATGTCATTCTTAGCAACTTAGTGAGACCAGGTCTCAAAATAAAAAATAACGAGTGCTGGGTATGTAGTTCAGTGGTAGAGCACAAAATAAATAAATTAGATAAAAATTAATAAAAAATAAATAAGAATAAAAAGGTTAAGCAGGACTGGGGGGGGTGCTGAGGTTGTGGCAGAGCGCTTGCCTCGCATGTGTGAGGCACTGGGTTCAATCCTCAGCACCACATACAAATAATAAGTGAATAAAATAAAGATTCATCAACAACTAAAAAAAATTTAAAAAAAAGAAAACGGGATTAAAGGAGGGAAATATGATAAAACAGTTATGATCTATTGCACTGTCACTAATAGAAATATAATATACATGCAAATATAAAATATGTAATTTAATTTTTTCTATGAGTTACATTTTAAAAGATAAAAAGAGGGCTGGAGTTGTGGCTCAGTAGTACAGTGCTTGCCTAGCATGCATGAGGCACAGGGTTCTATCCCCAGCACCACATAAAAAAACTAAATAAACAAAATATAGGTATTGTGTCCATCTACAACTTAAAAAAAAAGATAAAAAGAAATATGTGGGGCTGGGCATGTAGCTTGGTGGTACTAGCATGTTCAAGAAACCCTGGGTTTAATCTTCTTCAACATACACACACAAAATGTTGAGGGGGGATTTGTAGTTGAAGTGAGGATTGAGTAGAGAACGAACTGGAGATTATGGAGTTTCTGCAATTTTGCCTATTGGAAAAGTTCTTCCAAGCTCTGTACTACCCGTGGTTGCAATTCTTCAAACTTATCACCATGTCTCGGGATGCAATAGGACTTATTCATGTAACCCTTCAGCTGAAAAATGCCTTTGGGCCTCATCATTTTTAAGAATTTGGGTTAAACTCTTATGAAGGATAATTCAAAAATGGAAGAACTTAAATTCTAGGGGAGAATAATTTAACCCCAAAGTTCCAATCCCCAAATGTTACTACAGTTCTGTAGCATAGTTTAAGGTCTGGTATTGTGATACCTCCTGCTTCACTTTTGTTGCTGAGGATGGCTTTGTTTATTCTGGGTCTCTTATTTTTCCAAATGAATTTCATGATTGCTTTTTCTAGTTCTATGAAGAATGTCATTGGGATTTTAATAGGAATTGCATTAAATCTGTATAATGCTTTTGGTAGTATGGCCATTTTGATAATATTAATTTTTGCCCATCCAGGAGCATGGAAGATCTTTCAATCTTCTAAGGTCTTCTTCAATTTCTTTCTTTAGTGTTCTGTAGTTTTCATTGTAGAGTATAGGGGAGTTCTTTTTGGAATTTTTAAACAATATGCACTAAACATGGAAAATAATATATTACTTTTTCACAGAAGCCAAAGTCTTGTTTTCCATAAAAACATGGAAAACAGAAAATTTGATGTGAAATGAATGATAGAAAAATTTGGTACTTTGATGTTGTCAGGGAATCCAGTGATGTTTTCTTGTCAAATGTGTCAAAAATATGTTGGTAAAGATACGATGGTAAAGACAGAACATGATGGGGCTGGGATTGTGGCTCAGCAGTAGAGCGCTTGCCTTGCATGCGTGGGGCCCTGGGTTCGATCCTCAGCACCACATACAAAGCAATAAAATAAAGACATTGTGTCCATCTACAACTAAAAAAATTTATAAAAAAAAAAAAAAAGGGGCTGGGATTGTAGCTCAGTGGTAGAGCGCTTGCCTCGCATGCGTGAGGCCCTGGGTTCGATCCTTAGCACCACATACAAAGCAATAGAATAAAGACATTGTGTACATCTACAACTAAAAAAAAAAATATTAAAAAATAAAAAATAAAAAAAAAAGACAGAACATGATGACATCACTGGGACTCATTACATTAATAGGAGGTTTCCTGTTAAATCTGAAGGCTGCACCCGATCAGTATTTACAGAAATAAATTTCCTACATTATGAAAATAGGAAAATATTTTTTGTGACAAAAAAACTTATTAAAGCCTCAGCAATGGCGAGGCGCTAAGCAACTCAGTGAGACCTTGTCTCTACATAAAACACAAAATAGGGCTGGAGATGTGGCTCAGTGGTCGAGTGCCCCTGAGTTCATTCCCTGATACTAAAAAAAAAACAAAAAACTTATTAACTCCCATAAAATATATTTTTATACCAGTTACCCAGAGCCACATTCACAACTCTTTTTATTTTTTATTTTGGGCCAGTGTCACTATGTTGCTTTGAGGCTGAGCTGGCTTTGAACTCATGATCCTCCTGCTTCAGCTTCTGACTAGATTTTTTTAAGTCATAGATGGACAAAATACCTTTGTTTTATTTATTTATTTTTATGTGGTGCTGAGGATCAAACTCAGTGCCTCACACATACTAGACAAGTTCTCTATCACTGAGCCACAACCCCAGCCAGGATGTTTTCTTTTAAATGGCACTTTTACCTTTGATTTAGCAGAGTTTTCTGATAAGAAAAAAACTACTAAGAAGTTCATGTTGCAACTTCGCTTTCTGCCTGATTTTCTGTGTTAGTCATCTATTGCTGAGAAATAGGTTGCCTCAGCATTAATGGTTTAAAACAACAATATCTATTTACTATCTCACAGATTTTGGTAAGATAGGAGAAGCTTACCCAAATGATTTGGCTTTAGTTCTTTCATGAGGTTATAATCAAGATATTAGCCAGGGATGCAGTAATCTGAAGACTAGACCAGGGGTAGAGTATTGGCTTTCAAAGTGGCTCATTCACCAGACTGTTGTCAGGAGGCTTCAGTTCCTCCCCTTATAACTCTCTCCTCAGGCTGTCATGATTGTCTTCATGACCTGAAAGCTGATTTCCTCCAAAGTGAATAATTCAAGAAACACCAAGAAGAAAGCCACAATGTCTTTTACCACTTAATATGAGAGTCAAACACCATCATTTCCACAGTAGCCTATTATTTACACAGGTCAACCCTATTCAGTATGAGAAAGAACTATACTGGGGAATAAAACTATACTGAGCCAAGAATGGGGACCTGTTTCAGTAAGCTTTTTTTGTCACTGTGACCAAAACATTTGACAAGAACAAATTAAGGGAAGAAAAACTTATTTGGGGCTCATGGTTTCATAGGTTTCAGTACAAAGTGAATCCATTTCTCTGGGCACAGCATGGGGGAAGGGTCCAGCAGAAGAAGGCTGCTCATCTCATGGTGAGTTTAGGAAGGAGAGACAGAGAGGGAGGAGGGGGGACAGGGAAGGAGTCACAGGGAAGATGCACCCTTCCAAGGCAGCTCCCAGTGACCCACCTTCTCCAGCAACACCTCACCTGCCAAGAGTTACTAACCAGTGAGTCCATTCAAACTAGGATGGATGGATGAGGTTACATCTCTCACAATCCAATCACTTTACCTCTGAACATTCTTACATTAACATAGGAGCTTTTGGGGAGACACCTCACATCAAATTTATAATAGGACCATTTTTGGAGAGTGACTACCATGCTTATTTACAATATTTTTATATTGTATTTTTAAATGGGAACATGAGGCAGTAGTTAAAAGGAATACATTTTTATTGTAAGTTTGAATCAGTGAAAATATAAGAAATTCAGAAAAACCTGAATTTCTGAGATTATTGACAGCCTGAAGTGCCCAGCGCTCCCTACAGTTATTTTAACAGTGATATATTCCAATTACCATTCTAGAGCTGAAGTTCTTTCAGAATACACAGAATATGTTCATATGTGTTCTTTTTTAAAAAAATATTTTGTTTAGTTGTAGATGAACACAATATCTTTATTTATTTTATGTGGTGCTGAGGATCGAACCCAGTGCCTCACGTATGCGAGGCAAGCGCTCAACCGCTGAGCCATAGCCCCAGCCCCCATATGTGTTCTTATAATACAAATTTCCATTATTGTAGAGAGACTTTGTTTTTAGAAAAATCGAGTTAAAATTACTTGAAACCATTATATTAGAAGTGACATTTAAGCTAGGCATGGTGGCACATGCCTGAAATTCCATCAATTCAGGAGGCTAGGGCAAGAGGATCTCAAAACCAAGGCCATTCTTGGTAACTTAACAAGACCCTCAGCAATTTAGCAAGACCCTCTCTCAAAAAAAAAATTAAATTAAAAAATAAAAAGGGCTGGGAATGTAGCTCAGTGGTAAAGTTCCTGGGCTAAGTTCCTAGTTTAAAAAAACAATGCAATTAATGAACACATTTGAGTGTGTGTGTGTGTGTGTGTGTGTGTGTGTGTGTTTTGATCATATATAACCCAGTTATTTTTTAAATATTTGGAAAAATGTTATAGATGAGGCAGTTATTTATTATGTTTGTAATTGTGAAGTCTATAAAGATGTATATTGGTAAAACATTTCCAACAAGATAGTGAAGGCTTTTAGCACTCAACATTTTCTGAAAGCAAATGTGTAAGAGCATATAGAGATGAAACCAACTATATGACAGACAGACTTCCAGCAGTAATAACTCCACATTAAGCTTCTTACCTTGTTATGGTTTGGATTTGATGTGTCCCCCAAAATCTCATGTATGAGACAATACCAGAAGGTTGAAATGATTGGGTTATGAGACCCTTGACCCAATCAGTGAATTAATCTCTCAATGGGATTAACTGATTACTGAAGGTGGGTAGGGTATAGCTGGAAGAGGTGGATCATTTGTGGTGTATATTTTGTATCTGGAGGGTAGAGGCTCTCTCTCTCTCTCTGCTTTCTAATCATATCAGCCACTTCTCTCTGCCCTACTCTTCTGCCATGATGTTCTATCTCACTTCCAGTCCTGAGGAATGGAGCCAGTGGTGTTTGGATTGAGACATCTGAAACTGTGAGCCCCCAAGAGAACTTTCCTCCTCTATAATTGTTTTTATCAGGTCTTTTAATCACAACAGCAAAAAAATTGACTAAAACATACTGTAAGAACATTTTATTGCAAATAATTTGTTTTTAGATTTCTCAGAAGGATAATAAAGAAGTTAATATTGCTTTAAGAAAATCAGTGGTAGACCGGCGGGAGCACAGGCCAAGGACCAGGAAAACCTCCAGTGACCTCCATGGGAGCCCGGCCAAGGTCAGGCCCAAAACTGCTACCCGCTGATCCACTGACCCACATGGGAACCCAGACCCAGGCCCGGTACTGCCTCCAGGGACCCCTATGGGAGCCCAAGCCTAAGTCAGCCCCAAGACCATTCACAGTTCTGAGCCAGAGCCCCTGCTGATCCATGGGAGCCCAGGCCCAGGCCTAGGCCCACCATCTGGTACCCTTGAGGGAGCCCAGGCCAAGATCAGGCCTAGGACCACCTTCACAGGCCTGTGTGAGAGCTTAGGCCCAGGACCGCCCCTGCACAGAGTGGAGATCCACACTATTGCTCCCTTCCTGTATCCATCTTACGACACTACAGACATTGCCATAGCTCTTCCCATGTAGTAGCCTCCACCTTGGGACAACAGACAGGACCTGGAGGCAGCAGCCTGCCACAGGTCAGCATGCCACGGCACTGCATCTCCGATCAATCAACCCAAAGCCATTGTTAAATCTCACCCTTTTAGCCCCATCTCTGAAAGTGTTTGCATCCATCTTGGGCCACCCTCACTGCCATCTTGAGTTACCTCCACTGCCACTGCCACCATCTTTTTTTTTTTATTAATTTTTTTTAGTTGTAGATGGACACACAATATTTTTTTAAAAATATTTATTTTTTAGTTGTAGGCAGACAGAATATCTTTATTTTATTTTTACGTGGTGCTGAGGATCGAACCCAGTGCCCCACACATGCTAGGCGAGCATGCTACCACTGTGCCACAACCCCAGCCCGACACACAATATTTTTATTTATTTTTATGTGGTGCTGAGGATCGAACCCAGTGCCTCACACATGCGAGGCAAATGCTCTACCACTGAGCCACAATCCCAGCCCACTGCCACCATCTTTAGTGGCAGTAGTGTCCATCTGGGGACACCTGCTGGGGACTGGAAGTATACTCCAAGGTCAGATACAGATAGTCTGTAGAGTCACTAGAAGATTATAGGATAGAAATCACAATACCTCAGATCAGCATTGCAAGAAAGGAAGATACATAATCAACATGGAAAAACAAAGGAAGAAAGTGCCCAAACAAACCAAGATGCTACAATAATAGAATCCATTGACAGCACAGTTGATGAAATATCAGAGAAAGAATTCAGAATGTACGTAACTAAATTGATCTGTGAATTAAAGAATGACTTAAGTAAGCAAATACAGGCAAAAATTGATCACTCCAACAAAGAAATAAGAGAAAAAATAAAGGTAACTATTGATCACTCCAACAAAGAGATAAGAGAGCAAATAAAGGCAACCATTGATCACACCAACAAAGAGATGAAGGAGCAAATACAGGTAGCAAAAGATTACTTTAAGAAAGAGCTAGAGATTGTGAAAAAAAAAATCAGAAATTCTTGAAATGAAGGAAACAATACACCAAATAAAAAACTTGATAGAAAGCATCACCAGCAAACTAGATCACTTGGAAGACAGAACCTCAGATAATGAAGACAAAATATACAATCTTGAAAACAAAGTAGACCATACAGTGAAGATGGTAAGAAACCATGAACAAAACATACAAGAACTATGGGATAGCATCAAAAGACCAAATCTAAGGTTTATTGAGATAGAAGAAGGCACAGAGTTTCATTTCAAAGGAATGCACAATCTCTTCAATGAAGTAATATTAGAAAATTTCTCAAACATGAAAAATGAATTGGAAAATCAAATACAGAGGCTTACAGGACACCAAAAGTACAAAAATTACAACAGATCTACACCAAGCCATATTATAATGAAAATGCCTCACATACAGAATAAGGATAGAATTTTAAAGGCTATAAGAGAGAGGGATCGGATTACATATAGGGGGAGACCAATTTGGATCTCAGCAGATTTTTTGACCCAGACCCTAAGAGCCAGGAGATTGTGGAACAACATATACCAAGCTATGAAAGAAAATGGATGCCAACCAAGAATCTTATATCCAGCAAAATTAAGCTTCAGATTTAATGATGAAATAAAAACTTTCCATGATAAACAAAAGTTAAAAGAATTTACAGCAAGAAAGGCCAATCAAAGGAGAAACCAAATCAAGGTAAAAACCAAAAATAAACCAAAATGATCAGGATTAAATCATATTTCAATAATAATCCTGAATGTGAATGGCCTAAACTCATCAATTAAAAGACATAGACTGGGGCTGGGGTTGTGGCTCAGTGGTGGAGCACTTGCCTCACACAGATGAGGCACTTGGTTTGATCCCCAGCACCACATAAAAATAAACAAAATAAAGATATGTCCATCTACAACTAAAAAAAAAATGTTAAAAAAAAAGACACGGACTAACAGACTGGATTTTAAAAAAAGACCCAACAAAATGCTGCCTTCAAGAGACTCATCTCACAGGAAAATACATCCACAGACTGAAAGTGAAAGAGTGGGAAAAATGTATAACAAGCAGGAGTTTCCATCCTCATATCAGATAAAGTGGACTTCAAACCAAAGTTAGTGAAAAGGGATAAAGAAGGACATTTCATACTTCTTAAGGGAATCATACATCAGCAAGACTTAACAATCATAAATATCTATGCTCCAAACAATGAGGCATCTATGTATATTAAACAAACTCTTCTCAACTACAAGAATCAAACAGATCATAACACAATAATACTTGGTGACTTTAACATACCTCTTTCACCACTGGATAGATCTTTCAAACAAAAACTAAACAAAGAACCATAGAACTCAATAAAACAATCAATAATTTAGACTTAACAGACACAGAGAGTATTCCATCCATCAACAAATGAATACACTTTTTCTCAGCAACACATGGATCCTTCTCCAAAATAGATCGTATATTATGCCACAAGTCTTAGCAAATACAAAAAAATAGAGATAATACCATGCATCCTATCTGACCATAATGGAAATCAATTAGAAATCAATGACAGATTAAAAAATAGAAACTACTGCAACACCTGGAGATTAAATAATACACTATTGAATGATGCATGGATAACAGAAGACATCAGGGAGGAGATAAAAAAAAATTCTTAGAGGTAAATGAGAACTCTGATACAACATATCAAAATTTCTGGGACACTATGAAGGCAGTACTGGGTTTGCTCCTCAGTACCACATAAAAATAAACATATGAAATAAAAGTATTGTGTCCATACACAACTTTAAAAAGTTTTTAAAAAGATCTAATGTTACTCTTTTCCTCAAAGTCTTCAGTAACCTCCTATTGCCAAAAGATGGATTATAAACCGAGTGCGGTGGCTCATGCCTGTAATCCCAGCACTTTGGGAGGCTGAGACAGGAGAATCGCGAGTTCAAAACCAGCCTCAGCAATGGTGAGGCACTAAGCAACTCAGTGAGACCCTGTCTCTACATAAAACACAAAATAGGGCTGAGGATGTGGCTCAGTGGTTGTACCCCTAAATTCAATCCCTGGTGCCAAAAAAAAAAAAAAAAGATTATAAATCCTACACTATCTCTAGTCTTTATCCCTAATCACAGAGAACTAATTGATGTTTCTAAAAAACCGTCTTACTTCCATAGAAAAGGTTACATATGGTAACCCCTCTGGTCTTAGGAATTGCTCTGCACCATTCTAAAAGTTTTCAGGTCTTGAATAGCCCTCTTTGCTGTCATACAAAAGTCTTTAAAATAAAAAGTAGAGGCTAGGCATGGTGGCACAGGCCTGTAATCCCAGTCCCAGTGATTCAAGGAGGCTGAAGCAGGATTGCAAGTTCAAGGCCAAAAAAAGAAAAAGAAATAAGATGGGGGATCGAGGCCAGTTGCAGCAATTTAGCAAGCCCTAAGCAACTTAATGAGACCTTGTCTTTTTTTGTTAATATTTTTTTAGTTGTCAATGGATCTTTATTTTTTAAAATTTATTTATATGTGGTGCTGAGAATCGAACCCAATGCCTCACACATGCTAGGCAAGTGCTCTACCACTGACCACCAACCCGAACCCCAAGACCTTGTCTCTAAATAAATAAATAATGAAAAGGGCTGGGGATATGGCTCAGTGGTAAAGCATCTCTGGTTCAATCCCCAGTAGCAAAAACAAATACAAAAGAAAATTTTGTATAAAAAAAGAATAGAGAGGCCATGCCTGGTAGCGCACACCTGTAATCCCAATCCCAGGGACTTGAGAGGCTGAAGGATCACAAGTTCAAGGACAGCCTCAGTAATTTAATGAGATCCTGTCTCAAAATAAAAAATAAAAAGGACTGGGAGTATAGCTCAATGGCAAAGCACTCTTGGGTTCAGTCTGCAGTATGAAAATAAATAAGTAAATTTTTTTAAAAGTTAAAAAGGATAGAGTGGAAGAAACTTAATGCATCATGGAAAAGGAAATTTCAGCCAGCAATTTTACTTTCATAGAGCAGCTTGGATTTGAGCCATGTGAGTAGAACAACTTCTCAGACAGCTATGACACAGAGGATTTAAATGAACTCACTTCTTAGATGCTCTGTTTATTATTAAAGTTTTCAGAAAAGCTTCAGACACAGTAACTTGACCTCTGTCACTGCAAATTGCTATTGGAAACAATCATGTATAAGCTAGACTAGTTTTGTCTGGTTTTGTCTTTGTCTCTTCCTTGTTTTGTTATTTTCCCAACTCATGTATCTTCTCCCACATGATTGTATGTTATTTTATAAAACATCTTAAGAGGTATGAAGTGCTTTAGCTTCCCTAGTTATCAGATGGATCTAGATAAACTGGCTTGTGTGTTCCTATTCCACGCCTTGGGGAGCAGGAAACCCAGTGCCTTGGCCAAGACTGCTGTGTATTCCCAGTGGAGTCGTGGTTTCATGCTCCTCTGGCTTGGGCTGAATTCTTGTTCTCCATTCAGCAATGTGATCTCTACTCTGTCTTTATTCCATTCTTTAGTTTTCACACCAAAATCTACTCCTATTTACTGGAGGTTTTGAGTAGGTTTTGAGTAGGGAGGTGGGGCCACATAAGCATCTTAAAATCAAACATCAGATACTCTTGTTCTCAGCAGTCTTTTGGCTCCATCCCTTGTTTCTATACTCACTCCCCTCTCCTCTGTGTTTTCCCTCTCAGAATAGAAAAAACAAACCAAGAGAAAAAAAAAACAAATTCTTTCCATTTCCTTCTGTAGAGCCATTTAACCTTCTCAAACTCCTACTTCCCAAAGCAGCCCTAAGCCTTCATCCAGGACTTTTATGGTTTCCTTTTTTAGATACACATCTTCGGATTTTCTGGTATTTTGGTTTAAGAATATTATTTAAAATTTTTGTTTTGTATAACTAACATAAAGCAGTAGGGTCTAAATTAGCCAACAGACCAAAAATGGGGAAAAAAAGAAAGAAAAAAAACAAGACTAAAAAACAAGAGTCAACAGGATCACATTGATCACAATGAACCAAAGAAGCCCTCAAAAACTGTTGCCAGGTGCATTACATACACTGGTACCCTCAGAATCTCCTCAGTCTATACTGCCAACTTTCTTTAAAGCATTGCCCACAGATATGTATAGAACCATCTCCAGTTGGAGGGCTAGAGATGCCTAGGAGCTCACGTGCCCCCAAATGGCTGGCAGCCATTGACTGTCTGGTCAGGGCATGCAAAAGCCCAGCTCCCTATCTTTAAGACTGGATGAACTCAGGGATGTAACTTGCACTCCAGAGTTCTCTTTGGGATCAGACCAACTCTAAAAATTTATGTAAAATGTATACACTTGTCTGTTTATCTCCCTTTCCCTATTCCATTCCCCTCATTCCCTTACTAATCTGCTCTGGGAGCACTTCCGTAATAAATCTCTTCCACTTGAAACTTTGGCTGAGATACTGCTTCTGGAAAAGTCCAGTTTAAGAACACTAGGTAATCGCCGGGCGTGGTGGCTCAAACCTGTAATCCCAGCACTTAGGGAGGCTGAGACAGGAGAATCGCGAGTTCAAAGCCAGCCTCAGCAACGGCGAGGTGGTAAGCAACTCAGTGAGACCCTGTCTCTACATAAAACACAAAATGGGGCTGGGGGTGTGGCTCAGTGGTCGAGTGCCCCTGAGTTCAATCCCCAGTACCAAAAAAAAAAAAAAAAAAAAAACACTAGGTAATCCATTTGGTTGGACAAACAACCTGGGAATTCATTTTTTGATGCATATACATGGAACAGCACTTATATAATTATTGGGTCTATACACCTTTAGATGATTATGTGTATGATATAGTCCTTACCCTCACAAGAAGTATGAACTGCTTAATGTGATAAGACATGGAAAGTTATAGTACAGTATGAGATCACATGTTACATATTCATGCACAAATTATACTAACTTGTGGATACTTATAGAATCTCAAGAGATGGAGAAGGCATGCTTACAACTTCATGATCAGGAAGGTCTTGAAGTGGGTTTTATATGCTCCGTGTTAGAGGGCATAGTATATTTCCAAACACAAAGTTGGAAGGGGAGGGCATATGAAATCAGAGAAATAGTCCAGGGCACATTCAATATGGTGTTGGAAAAGATAATTAAGACTTTTGTGCTGGTTTCCTTATATATATAGTGGAAATAATGATATTTATGTTCTGGAAGTCTTGCAAACATTAACCTATAAAATTTTTTTGTTCTCTTTGTTTTCTCGTTTTGTTTGGATCACACCCAGGGTGTGGTACATGCTAAGTAAGCACTCTACCATTGAACTACATACATCTCCATTCCTGAAAGTCTGACATGATGTAGCAAGCCTGGCACTTAAGTGGTTAGTTTTTTATTTTTATTTTTTAGTTGTTGATGGACCTTTATTTTATTTACATGTTGTGCTGAGAATTGAACCCAGTGCCTTGCACATGCTAGGCAAGTGCTCTACCACTGAGCGACAGCCCCAACCCCTAGCTATTATTTTTAAAATTTTTTTAGTTGTAGATAGACACATTACCTTTATTTTATTTACTTATCTTTATGTGGTGCTGAGGATCAATCCCGGTGCCTAACACATGCGAGACTAACAACCCCAGGCCCTTGGTTTTATTTTTATTTTTTTAAAATATTTTTTTAGTTGTAGATGAATGCAATATCTTTATTTTATTTATTTATTTATATGTGGTGCTGAGGATCGAACCCAGTGACTCACGCATGCGAGGCAAGTGCTCTACCACTGAGCCCCAGCCCCAGCCCCCAGGCCCTTGTTTTTAATGTTTCAATTTTGTGTTAATTTTTACAAAATGGAATCAAATTACATATGCTGCATAACATTTTTATGGTAAAAGTCATTTTGAGTTTTGCACACTTCCCATATAGCCTGTTATGACTCATGAGGCTAGAAAGTGGGAATCACACTCAGAAGTCATGTTGGCAGCTAAAACAGGGAAGATATCTTCACAGTGCCAATGAAGAAAACCACCTTCCTTGTCCTAGACAAAAAAGTCCCATTAAAATGATTGGCTTAACAGAATTTTACTCCATATGGAACAGATGAGTAAAATGATTTTTAGTATGTGAGAGTAAAATATTAGGTATTAGAGTTGCTGTTGAAAGTATGGAAAATTCAGAATAATAAATATCATTAAGGTCTGGGACATAGCTCAGTGGTATGGCACTTGCTTACCATGTGTGAGACCCTAGGTTTGAGCTCCAGCACTGAAGAAAGAAAAGAAAGGAAAGAAAGGAAAAAAAATTTGGCCTGTGTTCCTGTTTGTTTGTGGCAGTGTGAGTGGAGGGATGCCATACCATCAAGCTGTACCTCCAGCACCTTTTATTTTTTATTTATTTAATTTTATTTTTTTGGAGGCGTACTCAGGATTGAACTCAGGGGGCACTTGACCACTGAGCCACATCCCCAACCCTATTTTGTATTTTATTTATTTATTTATTTATTTATTTATTTTTTGGTACCAGGGATTGAACTCAGGGGCACTCGACCACTGAGCCACATCCCCAGCCCCATTTTGTGTTTTATGTAGAGACAGGGTCTCAATGAGTTGCTTAGCGCCTCGCCGTTGCTGAGGCTGGCTTTGAACTTGCGATTCTCCTGTCTCAGCCTCCCTAAGTGCTGGGATTACAAGCGTGAGCCACCGCGCCCGGCTTTTGTATTTTATTTAGAGACAAGATCTCACAGAGTTTGCTTAGTGCCTCTCCATTCCTGAGGCTGGCTTTGAACTTGAGATCCTCCTGCCTGAACCTCCCTAGCTGCTGGGATTACAGGCGTTCACCATCACACTCCGCTGATAGATGAGATTATTTAAGATTAAACCATCAGTACTACCAATGTGACAGTATCTGAGTGCTGTTCATTATGGTTTTCCACAGAGCAGCAGTTATCACCCTTGGCAGCACACTGGAATCACTAAGGGAGTTTTAACAATACCAACAGTTTACCACCTCCAAAGATTGTAGTATAACTGGTCTGAGATGTGGCCTAGAGAATAGAATTCTAGAAGATTCCCTAATAATTCTCATGTGCAGTCAAGGTTGAGAAGCACTGCCATGGAGAAAATATAGCAGCCCAATATCTGACTATTCTGAAATATTTACTTAACGCCCATTTTAAAAGCTTAAAATTAGGCCAGCTCAGACAAGTGATGTTGACAAATGTCTAGAATACCTAAGATAGTCTTAGAGGTAGTATTTAGAGTATATTTTCATTACTAATTTTAAGCTTCTAAGGGCCATGTTGTTAAGTTTAACATAAGTAAACAATCACACAGAAATAATTCCAAAACAAATGGGTGGGGGTGTAATCCCAGTCTGTAATCTCAGCTACTCCAGAGGCTAAGGCAGGAGGATTACAAATTGGAGAGCAGCTTGGGCAATTTAGCAAGACCCTGTCTCAAAAAAAGAAAAAAAATTGGAGGATGGGTGGGTACTGGAGATTGAGCCCAGGGGAACTTTACCACTAAGCTATATCCCCAGCCCTTTTTATTTTTTATCTTGAAACAGGGTCTCACTAAATTGCCAAGGGTCTTGCTTACTTGCTGAGACTGGTCTTGAATTTGCACTCCTCCTGCCTTAGCCTGCTGAGTCACTGGGATTATAGGCATGCACCACGATATCTGTCTCCCTGTATCAAAATTAAAAATTAAAAGGACTGGGGATAACTGGGCGCGGTAGTGCACACCTGTCATCCCAGAAGCTTGGGAGGCTGAGGCAGGAGGATCACGAGTTCAAAGCCAACCTCAGCAAATGCAAAGTGCTAATCAACTCAGTGAGATCTTATCTCTAAATAAAATACAAAATAGGGCTGGGGATGTGGCTCACTAGTTGAGTGTTCCTGAGTTCAATCCCTATTTCCAAAAAAGAAAGGACTGGGGATATGGCTCATTGGTAAAGCACTTGCCTAACATGAATAAGGCCCTGGTTTTGATGCCCAGTACCACACACAAACACACAAGAAACAAAACAAAATAAAAACACTGTTAAGAGAATGGAAACCCAAATCATAGATTCAAATACAATATTTGCAAAACAGAATTATAATAAAAGATTATAGCTAAAATTTTTTTAAAATATTTTTTTAGTTGTAGATGGACACAATGTCTTTATTTTATTGCTTTGTATGTGGTGCTGAGGATCGAACCCAGGGCCTCACGCATGCGAGGCAAGCGCTCTACCGCTGAGCTACAATCCCAGCCCCAGATTATAGCTAAAATTTTTGAGGCCAATTAAAATAATCAACACAATTAAAACATGGGCAAAAGCTTTAAACAGTTTACCAAATAAGATATGTTAATGCATGTGAGGTTGAGTACCCCTGAGTTCAATCCCCAGTAGCCAAAAAAAAAAAAAAAGAGTCCTGTTCTCATTTCAAAAATCATTCTTAGCTGGGTGCATTGGCACATGACTGTAATCTCAGTGGATTGGGAGGCTGAGACAGAAGGATCACAAGTTCAAAGCCAGCCTCAGCAACTTAGTGAGGCCCTAAGCAACTTAGTGAGACCTTGTTTCAAAATAAAATATAAAAAGGGCTAGTGATGGGGCTGGGATTGTAGCTCAGCGGTAGAGCGCTTGCCTCCCATTCGTGAGGCCCTGGGTTCCATCCTCGGCACCACATACGAAGCAATAAAATAAAGACATTGTATCCATCAACAACTAAAAAAATATTTAAAAAAAAAAAAAAGGGCTAGTGATGTGGCTCAGTGGTTAAGCACCCTGGGCTCAATCCCTAAAACAGCAACAACAACAAAAAGATCCCCAAACCAAGAAAACATTTTCCTTTTTTATTTTGCTTGTTCTTGTTCTCTTTATCACTCAATATTTTCGTTCATTTATGCCCTGTCTTGTTCTCTAACCTAAATAAATTCTGGGTTGAGTACTAGGGATGGGTCCCAATGCAATGAATTACCAAGGTTAGTTGGAATGTTATTGCCTAAGGATTAATTCCTCAGTTGAATCAGGTACAGATCTGTCCCTGAAGCAAGAGAATAGACTAAGCAATGTTCCAACCAGTTAATCTTAAAAACGAAGGAGGCAGGTAAATGAGATAGTGGGTCTTGGCATTTGCAAGTTCATATATACTCCCACTTCTGTATCTTATCCAAATCACAGTTATACCTGAAACAGACCTTGACTCTACAGTCTCTGGGATGGGTGGAGTAAGCATGAAATGATGTGCACATGTAAAGTATGCCCAGGACATGTGAGGACATGTCAGAGGCACACCTAGACCACGACTGATGGATGTAAATTTGAATTCTTTTCCTTAGCATTGCTGTAATCATGCATCACTTTAATAAAAGGAGCCTCTGGTTTTACAAGTTGTATTTTACTTAAACTCCTTTAGGCAGATAATGTTTTCAGTTTAAAATGTTTTTGTTTTCTGGGCTGGGATTGTAGCTCAGCGGTAGAGCGCTTGCCTCGCATGCGTGAGGCCCTGGGTTCGATCCTCAGCACCACATACAAAGCAATAAAATAAAGACATTGTGTCCATCAACAGCTAAAAAATATTAAAAAAATAAAAAAATAAAAAAAAAAAATAAAATGTTTTTGTTTTCATAGTGAGTAGGAAAGTCCCAAAATGATCAGGAATTTTTCTGGAGTATAATTTAGAAACAGAAACTCCCACATCTCAGAAATAGAAACCTGAAGTCTTCAGGCTAGAATAGCACCTTACAAATCAAGTAAAGCAATTTACTAAGTTGTCAAAGGAATCAGGAAGGAAAAAAAAAAGATGAAAATTGGGGAAAATAAGCCCCTTGAATGTAGATCTACAAATGGTCAATAGCACATGAAAAAAATGTTCAGCACAATTAATCATTAGGAAAATTCAAACCACAAGATACTGCTTCACATTTACTAGCATGGTTAAAATAAAAATGTCAGATAATAACAAGCACTGAAAATAGGAGGTAGTCCAAAAAGACCACATATTGTATGATCCCATTTATATGAAATGTCTAGAAGAGACATTTCTGTCTATAGAGACAGAAAGATGATTTTTTTTTTTTTGGTACTCAGGATTGAACCCGGGGTGCTTAACGACTGAGCCACATTCCCAGCCCCTTTCTTTAATCTTTTATTTTGAGACAAGGTCTCACTAAGTTGCTTAGGACCCTGTTAAGTTGCTGAGGCTAGACTTGAACTTGCAATTCTCCTGCCTCAATTACTAAGATTACAGGTGTGTGCCACAGCCTGGCCAGAAAGCTGATAATTCATTGTTCAGGGCTGAGGAGGAGTAGAAGGATCAGAGAGTGGTAGCTAAAAAGTACAGGGCTTTTTAGTGGGTGATGAAAATGTTCTAAAACTGTTTCCAGTGATGGTTGCACATATATTAAAAATTGTTGAATTGTAGACTTTAAGTGTGTGAATTATGTAGTAAGGTGTTATTTTTAAGATCACATATTGTATGATTGCATTTATATGAAATGTTCAGATAGTCAAATCCATAGAGATAAACAGTACATTAGTGTTTGACAGGGGAAGAATAGCAGAAAAGGGAATTGGGAGTAACTGTTCAAAGGTATGGAATTTCATTTTTAAGCGACTTAAACATTCTGAAATTAGAGAGTAGTGATGATTGCCCAACATTGTGAATATGCCAAACACTACTGTTGGCACGATTTAAAAGAGTGAACTTTAAGCTGGGTGTGGTGGCACACACCTGTAATCCTAGTACTTTGGGAGGCTGAGACAGGAGAACTGCGAGTTCAAAGCCAGCCTCAGCAACAGTGAGGCGGTAAGCAACTCAGTGAGACCCTGTGTTTACATAAAACACAAAATAGGGCTGGGGATGTGGCTCAGGGGTTGAGTACCCTTGAGTTCAATCCCTAGTACCAAAAAAAAAAATAGTGAACTTTATGTTATATGGATTTTATTTCAATAATAAATCATAGCTTTGTTTCAGATACTGAAGAAGATTAAAGATTGCATACACTTCTGTTTTAGGTGAGTTCATTAAGTAACTGATCTATTCATTAAATTGGAATGACATATCTCCAAAAGTATAAGTAAGAGCTGTGTAGTTTTTCTAGTTTTTCACTGCTCTTCCTTATAGTGACTATAATACATCTTTATACAT
>CM053413.1:23726536-23739074 GCA_028644305.1 Xerus rutilus | reverse complement strand
TGGTACCGGGGATTGAACTCACGGGCACTCGACCCCTGAGCCACATCCCCAGCCCTATTTTGTGTTTTATGTAGAGACAGGGTCTCACTGAGTTGCTTAGTGCCTCGCCATTGCTGAGGCTGGCTTTGAACTCGCGATTCTCCTGTCTCAGCCTCCCTAAGTGCTGGGATTACAAGCGTGAGCCACCGCGCCCGGCTTCTTTATACATTCTTTAAATGATCATGCTTATTTAAGGAAGAGTAAAACTTCAACCTCTATTCTAGAGCATGTTTAGTTAATGTAATTATGTCAAATCTGAGGCAATTTTAAAAAGAGTTTATGGTACATTAAAGCAAGCTTTAATGGCTATAATTTTCAGATTTAATTATTTGATTTAAACACTGACATTTTCTACATATACATATATTCAAAAATGGAAGAATAAATTATGGTCATTTTTGGCTTTGGAATACTTCCCTCAGTTCACATCATAACAAAGTTCTTTTTATATTTAGAACAAAAATCAGTTTGGAGTGATTCAACATCAAATTGACACTCAGTTACAGGTATTATAGTTTAACTGCAGCTAACATTATAGAGTGACACAGTGGCAGCATAGTTCTGAATAATCAGATAGTATAAGTTATTACTTTGTTGTTTTTCCTTTAATAAAGCTTTTTGTCTGAGGATTATGTCTATTTAAACTTATGCTGTTCTTTGGATGGACTGCTATTGTTTTAGAAACATCGTGAAGTTTCTACCTTCATAGGTAGGGAGCACTTGGAAGTTCCTTAAAATTTTGAGTAATAAATGCATTGAATTAAAAAATGGTAATATCTAAATCCCAGCAATTTGGGAAGCTGAGGCAGGAGGATCCTAAGTTTAAGGCCAGCCTCAGCAACTTAGCAAGTCCCGAAGCAACTTAGGGAGATCATGTCTCAAAATAAAAAATAAAAATGGGCTGGGAATGTGGCTCAGTGATAAAGCACCTCTGGGTTCAATCTCCAGTACCAGAGAAAAAAAAAAAAGAATGAAAGAAAGAAATAAAAGAAAAATAATGTCCTAAGAATATAATTGAATAAGCTGAGTGTGATGGTGCATGCCTATAATCATAGTGATTTGGGAGGCTGAGGCAGGAGGGTCAAAAATTCAAGACCAGCCTCAGCAACTTAGCAAGGCCCTAAGCAACTTAGTGAGACCATGTGTCAAAATTTAAAAAAAGGGCTGGGGCTGGGGCTCAGTGGTTAAGCACCCCGAGTAAAACCCCTGGTTATATATATATATATATATATATATATATATATACACACACACACACACATATATATGTATATATGTTATGAAAATGTAAATGAATACATATGCAAAATTCTGTGTTCATGATACCACTATTTCTATATTAAAAAACCATGCTGTAAGCAGTCCACATTTCTTTTCTCTTTTTTGTACCCAGGATTGAATGCAGGGTCACTTAGCCTCTGAGCCACATTCCCAGCCCTTTTTATTTTTTATTTTGATACAGGGTTTTGCTAAGTTGCTTAGGGCCTTGCTAAGTTGCTGAGGCTGGCTTTGAACTTGCAATCCTCCTGCTTCATCCTCCCAAGCTGCTGGGATTACAGGTGTGCACCACTGCACTTGGCCCTTTTTTATTTTTTATTTTGAGACAGAGTTTGCCAAAAGGCATTAAGTGAGTTTGACATATTTGTATAAGAATATACTCTGTGGCCATAGATTGATACTCGTTATCATGGAAAGATGTCCAAAATGTATTGTTGGTTGAAAAAGTAGGTTATCCAACAGTATTTATAGACTAATCCCATTAAAATTACATATATACTTTTCTATATTTTCTGAATTTTTTCAATAAGCATAATGCATGTTACATTTACATTAATAAAATCTTGAAGAAAAAGATACCTCTGTCATGAGTGGTTACTTTCCTCAACTTCTTTAACTTAAGGACATGATTCATGTCCTGGAACTCCTCCGTTTCTCTACTGTACCACATTACAAGGCAACATAGGTAACTATCCTCTTTAGCAACTTCAGAGATACTAGAGTCAGGACAAAGATTATATCAAAAGAATATATAAACATGCTTGATTGCTTGGAAAAAGCTCACTTTACCTGGATGCTCCAGGGCATCACTATGATTTTGTTCTGTAAAGTTAACAATGATATAAATAAAAAATAGAAGTGTAGAATATCCCAAAGTTTGACATAAGCGTCCCTCTCCTCTGGTAAACCAACAACAAACAAACAAAAACAAAAACAAGCAAAAAAGAAGAAGAAAGGAAGGGGAAATAGTGAGCAGATAAGACTAAGAAATGCCATTATTATACATCTTGGTACCTCCGCATAGTTTGCTTTAAAAACAGTCTATGAAATATACATGGAGTTAACAGTGCACAAGGACTTTAAATGTGTATCGTACATATTCGGTTGTACAGTGTGGATGAGTTGTGATATGCTGAATGTTTGCAAGGACTATTATAATCAAAGTTAGATCCAAATCTATAACAGACTGGTAATATTTCTATTTATTGAGAGAAAAAGCACATCCTACAGAGAGCACAAATGCAGGGAGCAGTAATGTCCATAATTTTATAATTGAGAGCAATAACTCTCAATTACAAAAGAGAGTTAAAAAACTGTGTGATTTTTAAGAGAAAAAACTTTGTGATTAGGATAAATGAATAACATAGAAAATGTGTTTGTTTCATTATAGACAAACTTGTGCATATTTCATAAAGCTTCCATCAAAAATGGGCTATAGAACTAAATGCGATGGAGTCCTTGATTATAAAAATGAGGTAAATCAAATCCCTGTTTTCATAATTATCTATCATAGGCAGTGTCTCTCAGTATGATCACTCATGCTCACTCTAGGGCAGTCTGAAATTGTCAGCATTTTCTTTGGGCTCTTCCCAGGACTGCCTTTTTTTTTTTTTTTAATATTTCAATGGACCTTTATTTATTTACATGTGGTGCTGAGAATCAAACCCAGTGCTTCACACATGCTAGGCGAGTGCTCTACCACTGAGCCACAATCCCAGCCCCCCCTTCTTGTGATCAATCATTCTTTCTTACCCTCCCTCCCTCCCTCCCTTCCTTCCTTCCTTCCTTTCTTTCATACTAGGGATTGAATCTAGAGGTGCTTAGCCACTGAGCCACATACCCAGCCATTTTTATATTTTATTTAGAGACAGGGTCTCGCTGAATTACTTAGGGACTTGCTAAGTTGCTGAGGCTGGCTTTGAACTTGCAATCCTCCTGCCTCAGCCTCCCAAGCTTCTGGGATTACAAGCGTGCACCACCGCACCCAGCTTTGCTTCTTTCTTGATGCTTTCTGAGTAACCTGAAAACCCAGGGAGGGTTGAGAGTAAAGACTTCTTTTTCATCTAGGGATTAAGTGTATTTTATGTACGGCCAACTCCTTAATGAGAGAACATAGGCATCAGAATAAAAATAATGAGATATTTTGGTCAGGAATGCCTTTAGGTGTCCTCTGAATAGTGCTGATGAGTTTTGCTCCTATGAGTCTTAACTTCTTAGAGTCTGATCCTTTTCCCAGGCACTGTAATGAAGGTAAATGCAGGTCACTCTATCAGGTCCACTAAAGTGTGTGGTCAATCTTCCCTATACCAACATTGCTCCTTACCAAGCCAGCTCACCCCGCCCTCTCACACTGGAAGATTCTGTTTAGAAATAATGTTGGCCTTTCTGTTGGGGGAAGGAGGAGAGAATGCTGATCTCAGGGGATTGTTAACTCTGTTCCTGGCAACAGCTCAGTGAACTATGATTCTTGGTAATAGAAATTTTAAGTCACTTGTTTCTGAACATTGGCTCCCTCACTCCCTCTTGTGGATCATAGGATACATGACATACAAGGTAGAGAAATTTGATTTGCATTTTTGCAGTTACAAAGATTACTTGGGTACAGGTAGAAAGATGATCATAGCTAAAATAATATTTATTTATTTATTTTTGTGGTACTGGAGATTGAACCCAGGGTCACTCTACCACTAAGTTGCATCCTCAGCCCTTTTGATTATTTTATTTTGAGACAGAGTCTCACTAAAATTGCCCAGGTTGGCCTTAAACTTTTGATCCTCCTGACTTTCAGTCTCTAAAGTTGCTGGGATTACAGGTGTGTACCACTGCACTCATCTGGATTGATAATTTTAAATCAAACATTGTAAAGATATAAGTTAACTTATCTAGTCAGAAATTATATGGGCTGGGGATATAGCTTAGTGGTAGAGTGCTTGCCCATCATGTAAGAAGTCCTAGGTTTGATCCTCAGCACTGAAAAATAACTAGCATTCATTCAGTGCTTACTGTTCCAGGCAGTGGTATGAACATTTTATATGAAGAATTACATAATGTTTTATCATGGCAATGTTCAAACTTAAGAAGTCTAGAGCTAGAAGAGCCTCTACATATGCATCACCTACTCTCAACCATCCTCAACATTTTAAACTTTTGCTGTATTTGTTTTATCTGTCACCATTCTTTCCTCCCCTCTCCCACTTTTTTAAAGCAAATGTCAGATGTTCTATAATTCACCTATCAATATCTTAAATATATTCTAAACTTTAAAAATGTATTAGCTAACTGGGTGCAGTGGCTCACGCCTGTAATCCCAGCACTTTGGGAGGCTGAGACAGGAGAATCGTGAGTTCAGAGCCAGCCTCAGTAATGGCAAGAAGCTAAGCAACTCAGTGAGACCCTGTCTCTACATAAGACATAAAATAGGGCTGGGGATGTGGCTCAGTGGTCAAGTATCCCTGAGTTCAATCCCCACTGCCAAAAATAAAAAAAAAGGGTATTAGTTATTTTAACCCAGTAGATACTATTATTATTCCCTTTTTGTATATGTATAAACTGAAGCTAGTGATATGAAGTGACCCACAGGGCTCAGGATTCCAACCCTGGAGTCTGACTGCAGAGCTTATGTGATAGCCAATCTCCAAGACAGCCCCCATGCCTCCTCCTGCTGTTCATGCCTGGTACAGTGTCCTCACACATTATACCAGGGTTGGACTGTGAGACCAATAGCATATGCAGAAGTATTGGAATGTCTGGTTCCTTCTTCTGGGGTTCTGATTTCTTGCTACATTACAGGATCAGGGTTATGCAGTGAGCAAGTCAATGTACGTAACTCCAAATTCAACAAAAATTTCCCTTATCACTTTCCTCATGAGTATAAGATGGCTGTAGCAGTTTCAGATGTCAGATCCTTAGCCACAATGTTTACTGCCTGTCTTGTATTCCACTGTAGTAAAATAACTTAGTGCCTTCTATAATCAATTTCAGTAGGTAAACCTGGATATACTAGCTATAATATACTAGATTGAAAATGTAATACTCAATTCTCCCTGGCATTGAAATGTAAAATGTTGGTCAGAATGACAGTCATGGTGACTCAAAGTTTTACAAAGGGAAAGTTTTGTCATTCAGGGACAGAAGATTCTAAATAAGTTGCCCAAAGAAATACCCAATTTGGTTTGTATCATATTATCTTCTTGTCTATAGTCAATGACCCTGAACTCAAGGGTTGTATTATAATTACATAATACAATATTATGTAATTATGAATATCTTAAAGAGTCATACGTCCCTGTACCACCTCCTGCACCAGATCCATGTCAAGTTCTAACTATAGTACCTGAGCAAGAAGCTAGGCTTTCAATAAACACAAATCTGGGGTGAAAAAGCAGAAAATAAAGGCCAGAAACCAGTCAAGGCCTTTTCCTTCAGGAAAAATACCAGTGCTTATTTCAATTTAGTAAGGATGTATTCTTTGTCTGTAACCTGGGAAGGTCACTAATGAGGCTACCATAATACTGGAATTAAGTGTATCTTTGGTGACAATCTCAAAATACCACCATTGTATTTTCTTTTTTTTTTTTTTTTTTTTTTGGTACTGGAGATTGAACTCAGGGGCACTCGACCACTGAGCCACATCACCAGCCCTATTTTGTGTTTTATGTAGAGACAGGGTCTCACTGAGTTGCTTAGTGCCTCGCCGTTGCTGAGGCTGGCTTTGAACTCGCGATTCTCCTGTCTCAGCCTCCCTAAGTGCTGGGATTACAGGCTTGAGCCACCGCGCCCGGCTCCACCATTGTATTTTCTTGCTAATTTGGAAGAAGATAGGAAGAGAGCAACTGACAATCTCTAGAAAAAGAGTTGAAGAAGTGAGGAAGGTCTAGGGACCACACTCTTGGTCAAACCATTTTCACAATTCTATCTGGGGTTAGGTTGAAATGGTTCACTTCCAAAGTTCCTATAACGTGTTGAATCACATCTTCTCTGCTCTAACTCTGTGATGTTTCTGATTATAACCTTTGTCTGTTATTGCAACATGGTTTGCAATAATTCTAATTTTGAAAGAATTCTATTGCAATAATTCTAGTTCAATTCTTTAATGAAGCTGATGATGTACCTCCTTCAAACAACATAAATGATTACTTAAATCTGTTTCATGTTTCATATTTTTGATTTGCTTCATATTTTTGAGACTTATTTTTTTAAGTATTTTTTTAGTTGTAGATTGATACAATACTTTTATTTATTTTTATGTGGTGCTGAGGATCAAACCAAGTACCTCACACATGCTAGGCAAGCACTTTTCCACTGAGCTACAATCCCAGCTCCGAGGCTTATGTTTTAACATAAGCAATAATATATTTCCCTAAAGAGATTTAAAAACTTTTGCCAGGCACAGTAGTGCATGCCAGTAATCCCAGTGACTCGGAGGGCTGAGGCAGGAGGATCACAAGTTCAAAGCCAGTCTCAGAAATTTAGTGAGGCCCTAAGCAACTTGGTGAGACCCTGTCTCAAAAATGAAAAATACAAAGGGCTGGAGATATGGCTCAGTGGTTAAGTGCCCTTAGGTTCAATCTCTGATATCAAAAAAATTTTAAAAATTTAAAAAAAGATTTATAAACTTTATAATTCAAGCCAGGCGCGGTGGAAGTAAAGACTTCATCTGATAAGATGGAGAATTGCATATTGGAAAGGTTTTCAAAGAAAGCTTGCTGCCATAAGCCAGGTGCGGTGGCGCAAGCCTGTAATCCCAGCACTTAGAAAGGCTGAGACAGGAGAATCAAGAGTTTAAAGCCAGCCTCAGCAATGGCGAGGCACTGAGCAACTCAGTGAGACGCTATCTTTACATAAAACACAAAATAGGGCTGGGGATGAGGCTCAGTGGACGAATGCCCGTGAGTTCAATCTCCAGTACCAAAAAAAAAAAACCTTTATAATTCTGTTTATATTCTGTTTGATTATGGAGCTTATATTGGCAGAGCAAATACAACTATTTGGGCAGTGTTCAATTCATTCAAGAAATGTTTGTGTGTTGGGGCTGGGGCTGTAGCTCAGTGGTAGAGCACTTGCCTTGCAAGTGTGAGTCACTGGGTTCGATCCTCAGCACCACATATAAATAACTTAATAAAATAAAGATACTGCATCCCTCTACAACTAAGAAAAATTTAAAATTCCAAACTGGAGGCAATCTGTGTGAAAGTTGGTTTACTTTCAATTAATTCTTAGTGCTAGGGTGTAGCCCTTCAAGATGCTAGTCTAAAGATGGAGATGGTTTACTAGGGTACTCCATCTTCACTAGGCTCTGAATTCTGACTTTTAGTCTTCTAGTTCTGGGAATATTTCATAAGTTCAGCCTCTCTGCCACTCTTTCAGGCTAGCAAATGTCTAGAACAAAAGTGACTTGAATAATATGCTGACTTTTCGATACTTGTGTCCTCTCTTGCATTCTTGCCCTATTATTTTATTTTTTAGTTTTACTTAATATTCTGTTTAATTTGTGTTTGGTGGTTGGGTTGGTCTGAATTACCCAGTACCACTATTACCAGAAGCTGAAGTCCCAAGTTGCTGGACTGCAGGCCACCATGCCCAAGAAAAGACATAATTTTCTTCTTCTTCCAAGTATTGATGAGAAGGCTAGAATCACTTTTTTAAAAAATATATATATATTTTTAGATATTTATGGGCCTTTATTCATTTATTTATATGCGGTGCTGAGAATTGAACCCAGTGCCTCACACACGCTAGGCAAGCACTCTACCACTGGGCCACAATCCCAGTCCCTACAATCACTTTTATTATGATTCCTTATATATGACACATAGATGCTAAAAATGAGGCTTGGAGATATTGACTAAATAGCCCAGAATTATACAGCTAAAATATATTGCAGATAGAGTTCCAACCCTGAATAAGACCATAAAAATAAAAAACTCAAATTCTGGCAGCTAGTATTCTAGATATTCTTTTTCTTTGGTACCAGGGATTGAACTCAGGCATACTCAACCACTGAACCATATCCCCAGCCCTATTTTGTATTTTATGTAGAGACAGGGTCTCACTGAGTTGCTTAGTGCTTTGCCATTGCTGAGGCTGGCTTTGAACTAGCAATTCTCCGGTCTCAGCCTCCCAAAGTGGTGGCATTACAGGCATGTGAAGCCGCACCCGACTCTAGACATTCTCATCCAGGGGATTGAACTGCCTTAAATAAGTAAGAAAACAGTTTTTAAGACAGCATGTATAGCCTGGCATGGTGGTACACACCTGTAATCCCAGTGACTCTGGAGGCTGAGGTATGAGGATTGCAAGTTTGAGGCCAGCCTCAGGAAGTTAGTGAAGCCCTAAGCAACTTAGTGAGACCCTATCTCAAAAACAAAAAGGGCTGGGGATGTGACTCGGTGGTAAAGTATCCCTGTGTTAAATCCCCAGTACCTCCTCCCCCCCAAATAGCATGTGTGGTAAAATCTCATTTTTCTATATAATAAACACGGTAGAATTCAGCAAGGTAGAACTTCAAATTTTTATAAGCGGAGAAACTACCATTTACAAATGTCAGCAGCAACCCTGTTAGTGGAGATCACCTTTGTTCTGGAAGACACACTGAAGGATTTCTTTTAATTAGGAAGTTATAGAACAGGGAAGAGAGTTGACAATGTAGCTCTTTTCATCAAGTCCTTTGTTACAAAGAATTCAAGAATTTGAAACTGGTTGAGAGAATTTTTTTTTCCCCCAAAGATGAAGGAGCCTTCTGGAAAGAAAGTTATTGAGACCCAACTACTCCTTTAGGAAGGTCAATGTTACTATAGCACCTCAGGGGGGCTGAAGTGGCCCTGACCTGAGATGATATGAAAAGACACCAGGGCTTACGCAGGAGAAATTCATCACGAAGGAGAGGGGAGCCTGGACAGTTGACCTGGATTTAACATCATTTGCTGAGGGACAGGTTTCTAGTTCAGCTCCTACTGAGTTTATTTTAGTATCACAAGTGTGTCTTAGGAAGAAGAGCCCTTTGTGTTAGTAAACTTTGGAACCATAGACTTAACAGCAATAGAGTTTTAATAGACCCATCTTGTAAAGGTCTTGATATAGCCAATATTCTGAGTTTCAATGGTGACACCTTTTGGGGCAGAGGTACAGAGACTGAGGTCTGTGTGGACTAGAGTGGCTTTCTACCTTTCTTAAAACCGGTAATAATTAAGTTGGACATAGTGGTGCTTATCTACAATCCCAGTGGCCAGCCTCAGCAACTTAGACCTTGTCTCAAAAATAAAAAAGGGCAGGACTGTAGCTCAGTTGGTAGAGTGCTTGACTAGCATGTCCAATGCCATGGATTCAATCCTCAGCACCACACACAGATGCACACAAAGGGGCAAGCCAGGCGTGGTGGTGCACACTTTAGTATAAGTCATTTAGGAGGCTGAGGCAGGAAGATCGCAAGTTTGAGGCCAGCCTCAGCAGCTTAGCTTCTTTTTTTTAAAATATATTTTTTAGTTGTTGATGGGCCTTTATTTTTTATTTTATATGTGGTGCTGAGAATTGAACCCAGTGCCTCACATGATAGGAAAGTGCTCTACCACTGAGCTACAACCCCAGCCCAGAAACCCTGTCTTAAAATAAAAATAAAAAGGGCTGAGCATGAAGCTCAGTCACAAAGTGCCCCTGGGTTTAAATCCTACTAATATCCCCCTCCTTCCACATTAATCAGTTATAAGCAGGATTACAGGTATCTGGTTTCTTCCCACTGTCCTTTCTGAGTTCTGGTATGTCAATTTCATGATCAGGCTAATTCTCCATCAATACTACAAGATGGCTGACCACAATTCCCAGTGTAGAGTGGATGCATGCACTTTTTTTTTTTTTTTGATATATGTACTCTTTATGGCAGCAAGCTTTCTTTCTTTTCTTTTTTTTTTTTTGGTACTGGGGACTCAGGGGCACTCAACCACTGAGCCACCTCCCCAGCCCTATTTTTTGTGTTTTATGTAGAGACAGGGTCTCACTGAGTTGCTTAGCGCCTCGCCATTGCTGAGGCTGGCTTTGAACTCAGATTCTCCTGTCTCAGCCTCCCTAAGTGCTGGGATTACAAGCGTAAGCCACCGCACCTGGCTTATGGCAGCAAGCTTTCTTTGAAAACCTTTCCAATATGCAATTCTCCATCTTATCAGATGAAGTCTTTACTTCCTTCAATATGGAATTCAGGAATTCCATTTCCTAAACTCTACTGCAGCTCTGTGGAATCTGCTGACATGAATATGCAAGAGCCAGAAAAAAACCCTTCTGGCCAGGATGGAAGCACTATCTCCAGATACAGCAGTTGCAGAGGTTCAGGTGGAACCCCTGAGGAACCAGCATCCTCTAGCAGTGGGGTATTTGTGCTCCATGGGGCAGCAGAAATATTTTCTCTGAAGCAGTCTATAATATGGCATATTCAGCTGTGTGTGTCTAAAACTTGATTCTCTGAATTCCCTGATGTGCTTTACTAAAAACTTTCTCCTATTCACACTATCCACGCATGGTTCATTTCTATTGTGTACAAGAACCCTGATATACAGAGATACGTACTAAGGAGAGAGATGACTTTCTAAAGTTCTCTTTTTTATTTTTTTTTTAGTTGTAGATGGACACAATATCTTTATTTTATTTATTTATTTATATGTGGTGCTGAGGATCGAATCCAGTGACTCACACATGCGAGGCAAGCGCTCTACCACTAAGCGCCAGCCCCAGCCCCTCAAAAGTTCTCTTAAAACAGCAAAGATGCATCCTTTGATACCTCAGGCAACCATTTTTATAGCTCAATAGCCAAAATTGTGTCACTTTTTTTTAAACTACTTGGGCTTGACATGGGATTACACTAATGATCTAAGGTCTGAGCCACATCCTTATCTCTTCAGCTTTAAGATACAAAACACAGACAGTTGAGGATAACAAGGTGAAGATTAGGGAAGGGTGAATGGGTGAGGTACATGGAAAGTAGGAGGACTGTAACATTTACCAGACAGAAACTTACATTAAACCCCTTAGTTGTACATCCAAACATCTCCTCACTTGTGTGTTTCTCTAATCATATAGTTGCTGGTTACAACTTGGAACCTCTGGACAGAGTTCCTAGGATGTAGCTTCTTTCCATGGGATCAGTAGAGGTATAAGTATGGGGTCATTCACATTCTTTGTTGTCTTGTTACTTTACTTTCCCTTTAATGAAAATTGGCTAATAAAGAAAATTACAATGATGTTCTCCTTCCTTTAATGGAAAAGTCCTCAAGAAAGTCAATCTTCATTGGTCTACCTCATTCTTAATTTTTCTCTCCTTATTCTTAGCCAATAATATCTCTGCAACAACGCTTTCTTCTTGCTTCTCAAAGCAAGCCTTCATTCATTCTTTGGAACAATTCACCGTTTCCAAATGGATTAGACTGTAGTCACAGCAGTATATTTCTCAAAATTTGGAGCTTGTTCTGAGCAGTATGTTTTTCAAGAGACTCTCACTCTTGGCATTGATGTTTTAGGCCAGATAAGTTTTGTTGTGGGGACTATCCTGTGCATTGTAGGATGTTTAGTAGCATCTCTGGCCTCTACCTGTTAGTTGCATTCCCTCCTTGTTTAAGTTGTGACAACTAAAAATGTCTCCAGATATTGCTAAATGTCCCCTGGAGTGCAAAATCACTTGTCTGAGAACCACTGGGCAACACTACTACAGTGGGGGAGGGTGTGCTGAAGAAGGGCAATGGAATTTTTTCGTACCCCAAGTTAGGGTAGGGAACTTTGCAAATGTCTTTTTAAGTTCAGCTTTTTAGAGAGAGCCTTTTTAATGATCTTGTTTAAATCTGGTTCTTCCAAGCTCCCTCAACCGCCCCCTCCCCTTTATCTTTATGATACTTCACCTTACAGTGTCCTTACCTGCCTGTAAACTGCAAAAAGGCAGGGATCTTATCTACTTAGGTTCATTGTACACTCAGGACATCAGACTGTACACAGCACACCGTCAACAGTAGCTGAATGAAAAATCATTGGTCAAAATAACCTGGAGGCAGCCGGGCGCGGTGGCTCACGCTTGTAATCCCAGCACTTAGGGAGGCTGAGACAGGAGAATCGCGAGTTCAAAGCCAGCCTCAGCAATGGCGAGGTGCTAAGCAACTCAGTGAGACCCTGTCTCTACATAAAACACAAAATAGGGCTGGGGATGTGCCTCAGTGGTAGAGTGCCCCTGAGTTCAATCCCCAGTACCAAA
>CM053413.1:23591995-23726036 GCA_028644305.1 Xerus rutilus | reverse complement strand
TTTTGGTACTGGGGATTGAACTCAGGGGCACTCGACCACTGAGCCACATCCCCAGCCCTATTTTGTGTTTTATGTAGAGACAGGGTCTCACTGAGTTGCTTAGTGCCTCGCCATTGCTGAGGCTGGCTTTGAACTCGCAATTCTCCTGTCTCAGCCTCCCTAAGTGCTGGGATTACAGGCTTGAGCCACCGCGCCCGGCAAATTTATTTTCTTTTGTAGTTTTTTTTTTTTTTTTTTTTGGGGTACCGAGGATTGCACTCGGAGGTACTCAACCACTGAGCCACATCCCCAGCCCTATTTCGTGTTTTATTTAGAGACAGAGTCTCACTGAGTTGCTTAGCGCCTTGCCATTGCTGAGGCTGACTTCGAACTTGTGATTCTCCTGTCTCAGCCTCCCAAAGTGCCACTGCGCCTGGCTTATAGTTTTTTTTAAAACAATTGTTTAAATGTTAGAAAATGGTATTTGTAACCAAGTTACTTATTTTGAAAAACTCAGTGAAAAAGGAGCAATCATGTGAAAAATAAGAGTTGAAAGTAAGAAAAAATTGCTCTTTGAAGAAAGAAGTGCTGAATATTTACAAGAAAACCTGGTTTAAGTTTAGATATGATAGAAGAAATCATAAAGGAAAATATAAGATTTAACTATAAGAACCAAAAAGGTTCTCAAAATCAGACATGAGAAATTGTTAAAGAAAACCAACAGACTGCAGCCTGGGATAATATGGGAATGTAGTAGACTGGCATATATATCTATATAAATAGTTCCCTTCTATCTGTTGCTTGGAATATATTTCATTTTTTTGAAGCCCTCTGACTTTCTGTCACATAGTAGACTGACCAGTTGCTTTTTATTTAAATCATGACTTTCTTTTTTTTTTGGTACTGGAGATTGAACTCAAGGGCACTCAACCACTGAGCCACATCCCCAGCCCTATTTTGTGTTTTATGTAGAGACAGGGTCTCACTGAGTTGCTTAGTGCCTCGCCGTTGCTGAGGCTGGCTTTGAACTCGCGATTCTCCTGTCTCAGCCTCCTTAAGTGCTGGGATTACAGGCTTGTGCCACCGCACCCGGCTTAAATCATGACTTTCTCATATTGCTCTTTGTGTGTGTGTGTGTGTCTGTCTGTCTTACACACATGAAACCCAGGGGTGACTTACCATGGAGTTATATCCCTCTTATTTTTTGTTTTGAGACAGGGTCTTGCTAAGTTGCAGAGCTAGCCTTGAACTTGGTGATCCTCCTGCCTTGTAGGAGGATCCAGTATAGATGAGATTAACAGGTGTGCACCCTCTTGCCCAGCTCCTTTGTGTGTGTGTGTGTTTTAGAGGTTTTAATTGCTCTTCCACTGCCACACATTCTGTTTTTATCATATTCCTCAAATTTTCCAAAATGTCCTAATTCTTTTTCCTGTATCTCTAGAGTTTCCTTTTCCTAAGAGGCTCTCTTCATGGCCTTTTGTGTTTTCTTGCTTGAATCTGGACAGTTGGTTCTCCAAAGCTGCTGCATAGTTGTCTTCCTGAACTGTCATTGCTCCCCTAGGTTAAAACCATTGTTCTACGCATATTATGTCGTCTTCTTTTGCTTGAATATATACCTAAGTAACTTTCCAAGAAAAGGTCAACTTTCTGAATCTCTTCTTTTAGAAAACATCTATATTGTATCATTATGTGAATTTGGTTTGAAATTCTAGCACTTAGACACTTAGGTAAAAAACAAGTCATCCTTGACTATGTTTCACTTCATTCTTCACATCTAATTAATTCATCAGCAGATGCTATCAGATTTTGCTTTAAAGTATATTCAAAATCCAGTTTCCTCTTACCACCTCTGTTGTTGCCCTCTGGCCTGAGCCACCATCATCTCTCAGCATTTCACTGCAGCAGCTGTTCTCCCATCTGTTGAATCCCTATGGTCTGTTTTTCACATTGTAGGCTGAGTGATTCTGTTAGAAACTCAGCTTTCCATTCCACTCAGTGAAAGCTAAAGGTTTTATAGCATGGGTTTACTCTCTTTTACCTCTTTTATGTCTTTGCTTACAATGTTGTTCCTTGTTTTCTCCTTTTACTTGTACTGGCCCCAATATATAGTAGTCAAATTAATTCAAGTTATATTTCTTTAGAACTTGAAGGCATTGTTCCTTGCCTTTTAGTATCCAGAGTTGATGAAAAGTTTTGTAGGTGACCTGTTTCTTTTCTTTTGGAAAAATTTTTACAATCTTCCTTTTGTCTTTTGTCTTTAGAAATCTCAAAATCTCAAATGATAGATCCCATTTAAGTTTTTTAAAAATATTTTTTTATTAGTTATTTTTGGACCTTTATTTTACTTATTTATATATGCAGTGCTGAGAATCAAACGCAGTGCCTCACATATGCTAGGCAGGTGCTCTACCACTAAGCCACAGCCCAACCCCCCATTTAATTTGAGTGTGGTACTTGTTGCTTTTAGTTGAAATACTAATATTCTCTCAAACTCAGGGAAATTTTCTTATATTTCTTTGATCATTTTTCTTTTTATTCACTGTCTCTGTCTCTTTGGAATGCTTTATTAGTTGTACGTTGGTTTGTTGAGTTATTCATTCATGATTCTTATATTCTTAATTTCTTTGATTTTTCTATTTTCTTGGAAACTCACTAGATATTACCTTCTAATACTTTTGAAAACATTTAAGTAATCAAGTTTTTAATTTCTACACACAGTTTATTAGTCACTAACTTTAAAAAATAAGATCTTGCTGGTGTGGTGCACACCTGTAATCCAGCAGGTTGGAAGGCTGAGGTAGAAGGATTGCAAGTTCAAAACCAGCCTCAGCAACTTAGTGAAGCCCTAAGCAACTTGACAGGACACTCTTTAAATAAAATATACATATATTTAAAAAAAAGTGGGTGCTGGGGATGTTGCTTAGTGGTTAAGCACCCCTGGGTTCAATCTCAGGTACCTTCCCCGCCAAAAAAAATCTTGTTTTATGGAAATACTGTTTTTGGAACTCTTTAAGGATGTTAATTGCAGTCTTTGGAATTTTACCTTCTATTACTTGAATTATCTTTATTTACTCTGGGCTTAGTTTTTCAGTTACCCTAATCTTCTGTTTTTCTGCAAGCTCTCATTATTCTGTAGTCATGTTATATTAGATTATTCATATACTTAAGAAAGTAGGTTGGAGTAGCTGGTATGTATGTCTGTTAAACTTTTCGGTGGGCGGGGGGCTGTAAAATTGGTCTGGATGCAAGTTGAAAACTGGCCATTATTAAATAAGAAGCTACCAAGAGTGGGCTGGGATTGTAGCTCAGCGGTAGAGCGCTTGCCTCGCATGCTTGAGGTCCTGGGTTCGATCCTCAGCACCACATACAAGGCAATAAAATAAAGACATTGTGTCCATCTACAATTTAAAAAAAAAAAAAAAAAAAAAGAAGCTACCAAGATATGTAACAAGAAGGGATTTACTTTATGACAACATTCTGTAGCATAAATACACAATTGAGTGTTGTTTTGGTTCTTCTACATAGTTTGTCCAGTGTTTTTTGTAAGGAGCCTTCTGGTTATTTTGCCTGGCAGTCAATGCCTGGCATATGATGCAAGACCTTGAATTGTGCTGTTAATGAATTCTACAAGTCAGAGAGAGCTATTGTAGATTCTTTTTTTAAAAATTATTTTTAATTGTTATAAAATACACATAATGAACCATCTAAACTATTTTAAAATGTGTAGTTAAATGGTATTAAGGATATTCACATTATTGTGCACCATCACCACTGCCTGTTTCTAGAACTCTTTCATCTTATAAAAAAACTCTGTACCCATTAAATAATAACTTCCCATTCTTCCCTTCCAACCAGCCCCTGGTAATCACTATTGTACTTTCTGCCTTTGAATTTTACTACTGTAGGTACCTTATGAAAGTAAAATCAAATGAAATTTGTCATCCTGACTATTTATTAAGTGTACAGGTTAGTAGTGTTAAATGTAGCCATATTGTTGTGAAACAGATCTTCAGAGCCTTTTTATCTTGTAAATTTGAAGTGCTGCACACATTTAAACAACAGCCTCCTATTCCCTCCCTCATAACTACATCTACTTTCTGTTTGTGTGAATTGACTACTCTGAGAACCTCATGTAAGTGGAGTCATACAATATTTGTCTTTTTTTGAATTACTGATTTCACTTAGCATTAATGTCTTCCAGATTCATCCATTTTGTGGTATTTGATTTCCTTGTTTTAAAGGAATAACATTTAATTGCATATATATACTGCAGTTTGTCCATCAGTCAGTGTACACTTAGGTTGCTTTTACCTTTTGGCTATGAACAAGGGTGGGAAAGTATCTGTTTGAGACCCTACTTTCAGTTCTTTTGAGTATATACCTAGAAATGAAATCTCTGGATCATATGGTGATTCTATTAAGAGTTTGCACGCCTGTAATCCCAGCACTTTGGGAGGCTGAAACAGGAGAATCGTGAATTTAAAGCCAGCGTCAGCAACAGTGAGTGAGGCACTAAGCAACTCAGTGAGACCCTGTCTCTACATAAAACACAAAATAGGGCTGAGGATGTGGCTCAGTGGTCCAGTACCCCTGAGTTCAACCGCAGTACCAAAAAAAAAAGATTTTTTTTCCTTTTTCTGGTATTGGGGATTGAACCCAGGGTCATTTTACCACTGAGCCACATCCTCAACCCTTTTTACTTTTTATTGAGACAGGGTTTTACTAATTTGCTAAGGTTGACTTTCATCTTGTGATTCTCCTGCCTCAGATTCCTGAGTAGCTGGGATTACAGGCATGCGTTACTGTGTCTGGCTTTAATTTTTTGAGGTCCCACTGTACTGTTTACATAGCAGCTTCAGCATTTTGCATTCCCACTAGCAGTGTACAAGGGTTCCAATTTTTGTATCCTCAACACTTGTTATTTTTTTTTAAATTTTTAAAAATATTACCTATGCTAATGGATAGGAGGTGGATAGGTGCTTGATCAGAGCTGTATTTCAGATAAAGGAATCTGCTAACCCCCTGAGAAACATATTGACACAAGGGAATGAGGAATGGAAGGCCAGCTAGGAGGTGCTTGCATTGACTCTGGTTTGCAGTAATGAAGAACTAGTTTAAATGTGGTGGGAAGATACAGTTTTGAGAGAGGATGGAAAAAATGGAAGAATTTGTTTGAATTTAAGAAATTAGATGAGAATGGGCTGGGGTTGTAGCTTAGTGGTAGAGTGCTTCCCTTGCACTGGTGAGGAACTGGGTTCTATCCTCAGCACCACATAAAGGTAAATAAATAAAATAAAGGTATTGTGTCCATCTACAACTAAAAGTATTAAAAAAAAGCAATTAGGTGAGAAGTAACATTGAGAATGATTTTTACATTTTGTACCTGACTATAATAAAAATGTGGAAATAAGAGAAGGAAAGAATAATTTATTGATCTTTTGAGTTTTTATTGATGATGGGAATATTGTTGTGGAAGTAATGCCTAGCAGGGCAGATTGAAATAGGTTAGAAAACAGGTCTGGAATTTTTTTTTTTTTCTTGTGAGAGCTGCTGGGATAATATTGGTCATAGTATTTTGCTTTGAAACATTTATTTTCTTTATAAAAAAATAATCTGATACATTTTTCTCAATTTTTTACAGCTCTTGCAAGCTTAGGATATGAAAAGAGCTGTGTGCTATTCAATTGTGCAGCCTTAGCTAGCCAGATTGCAGCAGAACAGAACCTGGATAATGATGAAGGATTGAAAATCGCTGCTAAGCATTACCAGGTATGCAGAAAAGTAGTTACTACAAAAAAGTCGTATTAAATTGAAATAATTTATATTTAAATTTATAAATGCTTCTTTGTAAACAGATATTTTCTTTCTTTCTTTTTTTTTTGTGCTGGGGATTATACCCAGAACTGTGCATGTGAGGCAAGCACTCTACCAGCTGGGTCATATCCCCAGCCCTAAGATGTTGTTTTGAAGACAAATGCACTATTTAAATGATTTGATTCTTATTATTGAAATTCTTAAACTATTAGAGACCGATTTTGTTTTTCCTCATACATTTGTGGTAAATCCCTTTTAAATAAATGACTTCATTTAAAACATTTGTACATTAGTTTTGTATGTTTTCTTAGAGTGAAACCTAAAATTTCACTGGTGTCATGAAAATTAACATTTGGCAAGAAAATAGAAGTTTAATTCTGAGACTTATGGAGAGGTCATATTTAAATGTGGTCAGACATGTAATGTTTCTAAAACGGCTATACCTATATTTTAGGTAACAATCATTTACTAATATGACTTTTTATTTTGTGATAGTTGCTTATTATTAACTTGGTTTTTATTTTATTTTTAATTTTTTAAATTATTTTTGTGGTGCTGGGGATTGAACCCAGGTGGCCTTGTGCATGTGAAGCAAGCACTCTACCAACTGAGCTATATCCTCAGCCCAGTTTTTATTTTTTATTTCAGTTAAAAGAACAATAAGTTCTTTAAATTAATTAAATAATTAACTAATCTTTTAATTAATTTTAATTAATTGATATACATCATATTTTTATATTTTGTATTTATAATTTATAAAGTTTGCATGTATATTATTTGACATTCAGATAAACCTTGTGATGCATGTCATGTAATGTCATTCCCATGTTACAGATGAGACTAAGGACAGAAGTATCAATGAAGCAGTTCATTTGGGCTTCAGGTGTTTTTATTCCAAATTTCATGGAGTTTGAAATGTTCCTTCTATTGTCTCCCCATGGAATTTACTTCTCTCAGAGATGCTCTGAGTCTTGATTTCTCCCATTGTTTAAGTTCAGGGGAGAGGTGAGGAAATGCTAATCTGGGAAAGTGAAAAAGAAAATATACTTTAAATACACTATATGCTCCAAATTGTAGCTTACTATACAATTTTGGATAAGCATAGTTGGCAAACATGCACACACACTTTCTCCTTTAGGCCATGGCAGATATTTTAAAATATGAAAATCAACTAATATTTAGTTTTCTATTAACTAACCAAGTTAATTGGCATGTGAGATCTTGGAGGCCATTTTGAGTTATTAGTGAATTATTGGTGCACTCTCTAAGTATGATGGAAAAAGAACTTAGCTCCTTGTCTAGGCCACTTGCTAGCCAGGAGCCATTATGTGCTTGTGGGAGAGTTCTTTTCACCCATTTAGACCTCTAATTCCTCACCTGTGTATGATAGTTTGTCATTCTGTTACTTTACTAAACAAGGCCAGCTGATTAATCCTTGTAGACACCAAGTTTTTATAATACTTTATGACTGGCTATAATGTGATATTCATTTTAATATAGTTAACTGAGTTATCTTTGTGTAGCCTACACATCTAACCTACCTTTAAATTCTAGACTGACAGCCTTCTTTTTCTCAGTATAATTTATTTTGTAAAAGCAAAGTTATTTTAGTATTAACCTCAACAAGATAGAATCAAGAGGGCTGGGATTGTAGCTCAGTGGTAGAGCGATTGCCTTGCATGCGTAAGGCACTGGGTTCGATCCTCAGAACCACATAAAAATAAATAAATAAAATAAAGATATTGTATCCATCTACAACTAAAAAAATATTAAAAAAAAAAAAGAATGAGGATAAAAATTTAAAAGGGGAACACATCACTAGGGAGCTCTGACGGCCAAACAAAATGATTGACAGTAGATAGTAAAGCTGTTCCTTATAGGACTAGGCGTATGTGTTGTTTCTTACTTGAAAGATGAATTTATTTTTTGTTTTTTATTTTGGTACTAGGGATTGAACTCAGGGGTGCTCAACACTGAGCCACATCCCCAGCCCTATTTTGTGTTTTATTTAGAGACAGGGTCTCACTGAGTTGCTTAGTGCCTCGCTGTTGCTGAGGCTGGCTTTGAACTCATAATTCTCCTGTCTCAGCCTCCCTAAGTGCTGGGATTATAGGCGTGCACCACCACGCCTGGCTGAAAGATGAATTTGTTTGGGACCAAGAGAAGAGCATATCAGTGCTGAAACATTTCAATAATGTTTTATTTCCTTGCTCTTTTCTTAGGTAGTTTTAAAGAAGTATATCTAAAAGTAAGCTTAATCAGTTTTTGCCACTGATTTACTTTGTTTTTCCTTGGAATTTACTTTTAATTTTTATTAATTATTTGTTACTGTAGAGTTTCAGAAATACACCTATATTGTCTAGAAGTCAGACATTTTAGATCAGTCTTGCTCAGTATAGTAACTGTTCACTGAGTTAACATTTGGAATACTGGGTATAACAGTAGAAAATTACATATTGCTGATTTCCTATAGATTGTAAAGAAATTTATTTTCCTTCCCTATCTAGTTTGCTAGTGGTGCCTTTTTACATATTAAAGAGACGGTTTTATCTGCCTTAAATCGAGAGCCCACCGTGGACATATCTCCGGATACTGTTGGGACCCTCAGTCTTATTATGCTGGCACAAGCCCAAGAAGTTTTTTTTTTAAAAGCTACAAGAGGTAATTATAAAATTTCCTTCATTTTGTTGCATGTGAAAAGAAGTGATAGGCTTTTAAATTAATAAGATGATCAGAATATGTTCTGTATAGGCTTTCCTTTTTGAACTTGCATGGATTATTAAAATTTTTAGCTCTTTTTGGAACTTTTACTACGAGAGTATAGGCTGTGTTTGAAAGCTTATGAAATGGATAGTTAGCTATTATTTTAAAACACTGAATTCTGGAGTAATGCATATGTTTACTTTTATTTTTTAATATTTTTTTTTAGTTGTAGATGGACACAATATCTTTATTTTATTTATTTTTATGTGGTGCTGAGGATTGAACCCAGTGCCTCACACATGCGAGGCAAGTGCTCTGCCACTGAGCCACAGTCCCAGCCCCACATACGTTTATTTGTAATATGTCAAACATTCATTTAGCAAATGTTTTTTGGGTACCTGTTGTATGTAATGCATTGTCCTAATCTATAGATCATTAGCAGACAGATAAGGCTTCTTTTTGTAGGAATCTTACATTTTAGTGTGGGGGAGATGATAAGAAATTTAAGTAGCCAAGGTAATTTCAAAGATAATTACTATGAAGGAAATAAGAATGGCTGATGTGATAGTAGCAGGTGGCCTGACTGTGAGATAAGGATATAAAGCAAGTCATGCTAATTTTAGATCCATTCATTAAGAAGAGTGTCCTTGAGGAGGTCCTGTTTAAACTAGACTTAAGTGACAAGAAAGAGCCATCTAGGCAAAGTCCTTTGTGAATAAAGAATAATTCTTGTAAGGCATATATACTTAGTATGAGAGATTGGGTTGAACATTTAAGTGCAGAGAAATGAGAGCAATCATCATGTGAAAGAGATATGAACTAGAATCATTTTCTTTTAAAGTAAAAGCTTATTTTGATATAGAATTCATATATTCCAAAAATTCACCCATTGAGCTTTACAGTTCATTGTTTTTTAGTATATTCACAGATTATTGCAACTCTGACACTGTTTTATTTTAGGTTGTTATCACCCAAAAAAGAAACTCTAAACACACCTTTTTCCCCCTCTCTCCAGTTGCTGGCAATCATTCAACTGTTTTCAATATCTTTGGATTTGCCTATGGAATAATTAAGTTTTATGCAGAAGATTTAATTTCATCAATGAGGATTTTTTAGATACATGTATATATAAACTCGGCACTGAGTCATCTATCAGATTCTCTTATTTATTGTAATCATAACTCTCAGTTTAATATTTTATTCCAGATAAAATGAAAGATGCCATCATAGCTAAATTGGCTAATCAGGCTGCAGATTATTTTGGTGATGCTTTCAAACAGTGTCAGTACAAAGATACTCTCCCTAAGGTCAGTTACTGTTTTTATAAACACTTGATTATTTTGCATGTGGAAATATTTTTGTGTACAAGAAGTTGAAAACTATGTATTATAAAGAAATGTGAAATTTTAATAGGATCATTTGAAGACTGTATTTATAGAAATGTTTTTTTGAATTTAAGATGCATGAGTAATTTTATATTTAGGGGATGCCTTTGTCTTTCTTCTTTACTAAACTTGTTTTCCCAAGCTAAAACTCTTTCTGGAAAACTTTGGCCATCTGTCTTCAGTGATTTTTATCAACTCAAGGCATTGTGTCATTATGAATCATTGGTGATTTGGTGCTAGCATGAATACTTGAGCATGTTGATTTTTCACATTTTTAATTATTGTCCTGTTTTCTTAGAGATGAGTCTTAAAGCGCAAAAACAGACATAAAGAAAAAAAGGAAAAGAAAACATAACAAATTCATCTGATACTTTGATTAGAATTAAGTTTTGCCAGCAGGTATAGAAAATTGGGCGGCTGCTAATGGACAGCTAAGGAAAAGCCACCATCTAAACCACATAACACAGGAAGTATTATGTTTTAATGTAAACTTTTTTGAAATGGCAATTTAAAAGACTGTTCAGAGATGATCATTTGTAAATGATAAAGCGGATAATTAGACTGACAAAGTGTTGGAATAGTTAAAAAAGAAAACTTAAAAATTGAATTATGTTTCACTACTTCATAAATGTTCAAGGATTAGTTTCATCTCTGGTAGCAGATGATATTTGTTACATGACTTTTTTGTATGGAGTTTATGAATTTTTAATTCATATTCAGGAATCTTTGTAAATTATATTGTAGAGAGCTTTGAGGTAAGTTTCAAATTCACATGAGTATATCAACAGTACCCAATAGTCAGAAAACAAATACGGAATTAAGGTGAAGATTCCTGGGAATTTAATATACACCAAGAGCCTAGTAGAACTTTGCCCAGGACTCTTGGGTATTAGTAGATTTATTCTTAAAAAGAGAATTGGGATCTCCTCTCACCTTTTTTTCATCTGAAAGACCTCATGTTCAGCTGCACAGTGTACCGTTACATCCTGTTGGGCCATTAGTTCAGTCCTGTCACGGAGAGAAGAATGTCACCTACAAAGACTTGGAAACTACTTCTGCAGCATTCCTGGTATTCCTTGAAAATCTCCTGTTTAAGTACCAAGTTGCTCCAGCCTTACCTTGAGTACTGACTGGCATGAATGCAGTTTGAGATTTAGATGTCTTTAATTTTTACTTTTTACTAATAAAGCTCATAAGGTATTTTCATATTCTAGTTATAAAACTGGAATATCTGCAAGTAGTGCTCCAGGAAGCTAGGAAATTATTCACTGGGAGACAGGAAAACATTCAAGGTAGTAATTCAGTTTTCAATTCTTACATTTTTGTCTAGACAGTGATTGTCTAGTATATTTCTTGGATTTTTTTCTATCGTGTACTTCCTAAAAGCAGTGAAGTTGCAAATTAGGATTTGGTGTTTTGGAAGAGCCTCTACCAATATTATGGCTTTTCTAGTTCATATATTTAGATTTTTTAAAATTAATTTTGACTGGAATTATTTTAAAAACAAGGGCAGAATAACACTTTATCATCAGTCATTAACTTAGTGTATTTGTATGTCTGTGATATGTTGAGTATATGGTACTGGAACGTTAGTGTTTATGTACTACTAAATCATTTTACACGTCTTAAATAATCTATTAAGAAGTCTCTTAGCATATGAATTTAAGTGAGAACTTACTTTACTGTCTTTTGTCTTTTAAACATGGTGAAACAGTCAGCTATAGAACAGTTTCATTAGTATATGTGAGTAATGGTGATATAGTCAACTCCGAGGGCTGGGTAAGGGCTTACATGAGAGCTTCTAAAGCCCTATGCTTGATATTCTTCTGTGACTGTACATTCAACTTCTTTTTCTAATGCATGCTCTCCTTTCTTCCTTGTAAACACAATGTTGACTTCATGGGTCAAAGAGAATTGTAAAAACCTAAATTGACTTCAGTTAACAGTTAAAAAAAAAAAGAATCAACAGTAATTTTAATTGGAAGAAAAAATTGAATTTGTAGCCTTCAGTCCTTGCAAATTCATGTGGTCTTCTCTGTTTATACCTAATGACTAACCTATCTCTAAACCATTAATGGGGTAATGCTAATTTCTGTCTCCTTTTCCTTTTTCTTCCTGCATCCCATGTTGTCTGTGATGGTTTGTTTGGTTGGACTCTCCCCTGGTCAGTATTTTTATTTCCAGGAGGTGTTCCCTGTCTTGGCTGCAAAGCACTGTATCATGCAGGCCAACGCTGAGTATCACCAGTCTATCCTGGCTAAACAGCAGAAGAAATTTGGGGAAGAGATTGCAAGGTTACAGGTGAGTTTCTTAGTGATAGATAACTTGATTCCCCATTTTTTTTTCCTAGTGAGATCCCCAGGTTTACTTATAAAACTTTTCCCATTCATTGCCTCTATCAGCAAAGATAGTGATTGTTTTTATCTTCAGGCTTTACTTACTGCATGTTTTGTGATGCAGTCAGAATGTTTTTTGCATGTCATATTTTACCCAAAAAATTCACACAGTTTGCCTTCAATTCTCTTATTTACTCATTTTTTATTATTGTTTTAAAAATATATATATTTTTTAGTTGTTGATGGACCCTTATTTATTTATTTATATGTGGCACTGAGAATTGAACTGAATGCCTCACACATGCTGGGTGAGCACTCTACCACTGAGCCACAACCCCAGCCCCCCATATTTATTTTAATGTAAAAATAGTCTAAATTGATTATTATGCTTTAGGAAGATGTGTGGTACCTAACTTGTGGCCTATCCTTGGTCTAAACTAGAGCACGTAATTCCACAGCTTGAGAAGGACAGTGGTTATGCACACACACACACAAATCTTATAAACAGCAGAGTATCTTCTAGGCAATTGTATCCATAGTGTTTGTGTTAGGAAGTTCAGATTAGTTTTTTCATAAGAAGATGAACCCATACTGATAAAACCAGAGAAAGAATAGAATCCATATTTTTAAATGTGTCTGATTTGTTTAGGGATACTCTGATTATAATAACTATTTTCTTATGTAAAACTGCTTATAAGCAAGAAATTTATGTGGGAAGGATTTCCCCCCTCCAAGTTTAGCATATTTAAGTTATTAGAAGTTTAATTTCTTTTTTTTTTCTGGAAATTCTGGGATTATTAAATTTAAAGGATTTAGTTTCTAGCAACCAGAGAAGAAAGTGTTTTGAAATGTTAACCTAACTTTTAAATACTGTATAAAGGAAAATTTCAAATTTATAAAATGAGATAAAATAGACATTTCTTAGTTGTAGACATAGAGTTTATAACTTAAGTTTTATAGCTTTAGTCGTAGGTCAGATGTTAACACCAAAGGGCAGTTCCTAATTTTAGTAGGCATGAAATATTTAAAAAATCAATTTAAGCTCACAAATAGGCAAACAGAACAAAGAAAGGTGAGCAACAAACCATATTCTCTGTATCTTCTCACTTTGTAGAATACTGCATGATCCTGACAGATCATTAGATGGTTACACCATTAAACCAAGTTTCTAGTTGTTATTACTAACACAGGGGAGTAACCTATTCATTGTGTACATGCCAGAAACAAAAACAAAGCCACGGGCAGGAAAATCAAAACAATAAGTAAAGTGCTAATAAAGGTAAAATTGCTGTTTTTAATTACTTCTGGAACTCAGAATATAGCTCATGAATTGTACCCCTGGGACAATGCAATTTATTTGGCATTATTTGAAGGTAGGTCCTCTTGCTTGGTAGAATTTTCATGCTGCCAGTGTATAATTTTCAAAAAGATATAAAAACATATAAAGATATACAAACAAGATTCCTTAAGATTGATTATATGTCAGATTTATTGAACTTGTAAATGAGAGATTTGGCAAGATGACAAATCGATTTCATATATACAGTACTTTTTAATTAGTTAAAATAATACATTACAGATACTAAGGAGATTGTCCCTATCAGGTGATTCAGGCTGAGGTATTTAGGAATGAGTGGTCATGCCATCTGAACTTTAGTTTCAAATGACTCTGCAGAAAAAGGAAAAAGATCATGAATATGCGTGTGTGTGTGTGTGTGTGTGTGTGTGTGTGTGTATATAGGAAAGTAAGAGATAAGGCAAATATGGCAAAATGGTAACAATATTTGAACCTAGGTAAAGGGCATATTGTTATTTTTTATTTTCTTTGAATTTTTTTAAGGACTTGACATTGTTCAAAATTAAAATTGGGAAAAATAGGTATATATAAAGGCATCCACTTTAACCCTTACCCTTTTCCTTTGTCCTATTCCCTTTTTTACCACTACCCCATGGGTAATTTTCATTAGTTTCTTATTTAATCTTTTCAGGATTTTTTGTTTGAAATAGAAGAAAATACATAGGCAACCATAATATATAATCTTAGCTCTCCTCATTCTTAGCCAAGAGGTGATATAGTATATCTAGCATTGTGTATCTTGCTTTTCTTATATAACAATGTATCCTGACAATTTCTCCATTTTTTTTGTGGTACCAGGGATTGAACTCAGGGGCACTGGACCACTGAGCCACATCTCCAGCCCTATTTTGTGTTTTATGTAGAGACAGGGTCTCACTGAGTTGCTTAGTGCCTCGCCATTGCTGAGGCTGGCTTTGAACTCGCAATTCTCCTGTCTCAGCCTCCCAAAGCGCTGAGATTACAGGGAATTTCTCCATTTTAATGCAGCAATAGAGAGACAGTCCTCATTTTCTTTAGAGCTGCATTGTACTTCATTGTAGAAACCACAGTTTATTGCTGACTTCTATTGCTGGATACTTGCATGTTTCCAATATTCACATTACAAACAATGCTATAGTGAATAATCCTGTACACAAGGTATTTTGTACCTCAGCAAGTGTCTTAACTTGGGTTGCCATAACAGAATGTCATATATTGGAATAGAAATATATGTTTCAGTACTAGAGATGGATATCCAAGGTCAGGGTATCAGTATCATTGAGTTCTGGTGAAGTTTACAGTGCACTTTCTTGCTGTGTTTTCACACAATGAAGAAAGGTAACAAGATTTCTGACATCTCTTCTTATATGAATTAGTATCTCGTGTGAAGGTCCCACTCTCATGACCTCATTTAGTTATTGTTCAAAAGCCCCATTTACAAATAGTGTTACATTAGAGGTGGGGCCTTCAACATAGGAATTTTGGATAACATAGTTCAGTCTATAGCAGCAGGTATATGTTAAATTCCTAGAAATAGAATTGCTGATATCAAAGTACAAATACATCTGTAATATATCTGTAATATGTTGTATGTTCTGTTTGAATCATTGATTCACAGGTGTTTACGTATATGATGTATGACATATGAATCCAGGTTTTCTCTTTTTATTAATGGCTACCTAGTTGTCCTCAAATCTCATTGATTTAAGATTCTCGCTTTATCACATATTAAATTCACCATATACATTTAGATTTTTTATGTTAATTTATTCTAATTAGGTATATATGGCAGCGGAATGCATTTTGATTCATTGAACACAAATGAAGCACAACTTTTCATTTCTCTGGTTGTACATGATGTAGCATCGCACCGTATATACAGCCATACATATAACTAGGGTAATGATGTCCATCTCATTCTACTATTTTTCCTTCCCCTATGTCCCCTCTCCTCCCTGCCCTCCCCTTTGTCCATTTAAAGTTCCTCACCCCCCTCCTTTCCCTTATGAATCACTATCCACTTATCAGAGAGAACATTTGGCCTTTGTTTTTTTGGGATTGGCTTACTTCGCTTAGCATGATGTTCTACAACTCCATTCATTTACATGCAAATGCCATAATTTTATTCTCTTTTATTGCTGAGTAATATTCCATTGTGTATATAAACCACTATTTCTTTATCCATTCATCTATTGAGGGCCATCTAGGTTGTTTCCACAGTTTAGCAATTGTAAATTGTGCTGCTATAAACATTGAAGTGTCTGTGTTACTGTAGTATTCTGTTTTTAAGCCTTTAGGGTATAGACCGAGGAGTGGGATAGCTGGGTCAAATGGTGGTTCCATTCCAAGTTTTCCATACTGCTTTCCAGATTGGTTTTACCAATTTGCAATCCCACCAGCAATGTATGAGTGTGCCTTTTCCCCCACATCCTCCCCAACACTTGTTGTTGCTTGTATTCTTGATAGCTGCCATTCTGGCTGGAGTGAGATGAAATCTTAGTTTTGATTTGCATTTCTCTGATTGCTAGAGATGTTGAACATTTTTTCATATATTTGTTGATTGATTGTATATCTTCTTCTGAGAAGTGTCTGTTCAGCTCCTTAGCCCATTTATTGATTGGGTTGTTTGTTTTTTTTTTGGTGTTAAGTTTTTTGAGTTCTTTATATATCCTGGAGATCAGTGCTATATATGACATGTGTGTGGCAAAAATTTGCTCCCAAAATGTAGGCTGTCTGTTCACCTCATTGATTGTTTCTTTTGCTGAGAAGAAGCTTTTTAGTTTGAATCCATCTCATTTATTGATTCTTGCTTTTATTTCTTGAGCTTTAGGAGTCTTGTTAAGGAAGTCAGGGTCTAATCTGGTATGATGAAGATTTGGGCCTGCTTTCTCCTGAATTAGGTGTAGAGTCTCTGGTCTAATTCCTAGGTCTTTGATCCACTGTGAGTTGAGTTTTGTGCATGGTGAGAGATAGGGGTTTAGTTTCATTTTGCTAAATATGGATTTCCAGTTTTCCCAGCACCATTTGTTGAAGAGGCTATCTTTTCTCCAATGTACGTGTTTGGTGCCTTTATCTTAGTATGAGTTTTACATGGGTTTGTCTCTTTGTCTTCTATTTTGTACCATTGGTCTACATGTCTATTTTGGTGCCAAAACCATGTTACTGTAGCTTTGTAGTATAGTTCAAGGTTTGGTATTGTGATGCTTCTTGCTGCACTCTTTTTGCTAAGGATTGCTTTGGCTATTCTGAGTCTATTTTTCCAAATGAATTTCATGATTGCTTTTTTTATTTCTATAAGGAATGACGACGTTGGGACATGTGCTAGACAAGTGCTCTACCACTGAACTACACACCCAGCCCTACATTTAGGTTTATTTCTGAACTTTTCATTCTGTTTCATTGACTCAGATTCACACCATTTAAATTATTTATACTTAAGATTTTATTGTGTTAGGTATTTTCAAAAATTTTCTGTTTTTGTTGCCTGAATTATTGGAATTATTTATGCTTTTAAATGTAAATTGTTGTGGAAAATTTCAAACAAAAATATGAAGCATCAAATATCCATTACCTAGCTTCAGTAACTGTCAATATTTGCTATTTTGTGTTTCATCTATTTCATCACTCCACTGTTATTTTTTTGGGATATTTTATAGCTATGTCACATACAATCTTACCTCTAAGTATGTATCTGTAATAGATGAAGATCAAAAAAATTGAAACCACAGTACAATGCCATTATCTAGCAAGATTAATGATGTCATGGAAGAAGTAGTGTTTCTAAAGTGGGTCCCTGAGTTCTCTGAGAGAAGTTGGTAAAATTGACTTCGCGCCATCAGGATTCTTGGCATACATAGCAGAAAAGAATTTCAGCATGTGCCAGTCAGAGGCATAGACAGAGATTTATTTAGGAAGTAAGTACATATTCAAGGAAGATTGGAGGCAATCTTAAGAGAGAAGTACTACTGGGAGTAAAGCAAGGAATATGCATTCAAGGAAGAATGTAGGCCATCTCGAGAGTGAGGAACATGGTTTGGGGGTTCCTGGCTCTTCTTTTAAAGGAAACTTGGTGAGGGGTAGATAGGAAAGTATGTAGGAATGATATCAATCTAGTGATCTCAAGATGGTCTTGTGGTCTGGTTAATCTGTCCTTGTGCTTATAAGGTCTTGATTATCTGATCAGTAGATGATGCTGGGAAATCCCTGAATTATAGGTTCCTGAAAATATCATATCTCTTTGCTTAATTGATTTATTTGGGAGTTAATTAAACAGTGTGCAGGTAGATTTACAGCTTTCCAGGGATTTTGGGAGTATCAGGCCTGCAAAGGAGACTGGCTTAGGGAGTGACATACCTGGAAAAGTATGTGGAACTTTTCAATTAAAATCTTATTTCCTTGTCCTTCCTTTATGTCTCCTTTTTGCCTATTTTTTATACTGTCCTACCTCAATGTTAATACATTAATAATATTCACAATTCAATGTTATTTCCAATCTAGTTTAGTGTTCTTTGGTGGTTTTTCTTAGGGAGTCTTGGCTTGTTCCAATCAGGATCCATACAGAGTCCTCAGATTGCATTTGGTTGATATGTCTCTTAGATTTAATTTGTAATAGCTTCCTTCTGTCGGTTGCATGTTGATTTTTTTTACTTTTTCTTATTCTGTGGTGTTTTTGTTTTTGTACCAGGGATTGAACCTGGAGGCATTTACCACTGAGCTGCACCCAGCCCTTTTAAAAAAATCAATCAATCAGTCAATTAATTAATTTATGGTACTGGGGATTGAACTCAAGGACTCTTTTTTTTGGGTACTGGAGATTGAACTCAGGGGCACTTGACCACTGAGCCACATCCCCAGTCCTATTTTATATTTTATGTAGAGACAGGGTCTTACTGAGTTGCTTAGCGCCGCGCCATTGCTGAGGCTGGCTTTGAACTTGCAATTCTCCTGTCTCAGCCTCCCAAAGTGCTGGGATTGCAGGCCACCGCGCCCAGCTTGAATTCAGGGACTTTTAACCACTAAACCACATTCCCAACTCTTCTCTAGATTTTCTTTAAGAGACAGGGTCTCACTGAGTTGCTTAGGGCCTAAATTACTGAGGCTGACTTTGAACTTGGAATCCTCCTGCCTCAGCCTTCTTAGGCACTGGGGTGCCCAGCTTTACTTTTTATTTTGAGACAAGGTCTTACTGAGTGGCTAAGGACCTGGCTAAGTTTCTGAGGCTAGCTTTTTATTTGGGATTCTTCTGCCTCAGCTGCCTAAGCTGCTGGGATTATAGGCATATGCTCCTGCACCTAGCCTATTTTTATTATGATTTCTGTGGTGTCTGTTCTGCCTTTTGCTTCTTTTGTAAATGTTTTTAGTCTTTCTTTCTTCAAAAGAATTTGTATTTTTGTTCACTTCCTTTCCTAATTCCTGTCAGTTCCCATTTCACATTCTCTCAATATCACCCACTGTTGTCTGGGCCATCTGGTCTTCTGTTCATACTTTGTGTTCTTTTAGTACTGTGATTGCATCCTTAAGCACCTAAGTCTATGTTAGTTTTTTAGCATGCTATTTTCATCTACGTTGTGGCAATGTTTGATGAGTTTTCAGCATGTATTAGAAAATTATGCTGTTCATGTTTATCCTTTCCTGTGTATCGTTTCTTTGTGTTGAGGTAGATGAATTACCTTTGTGTTTGAAGGATATTGATTTTACAGGAAGTTCCTGGGTTGGGAATGGGCCTGGGTATCTTTCCAGGCATCATTGTGGAAGGGCTCTCTCTGCAGCCCTGCTTCTCTGGTCCTAAACACCTGGCCTAATGTTTTAGGAAGGGTCCTGTTACGTACCTGTGCTTCCTACTGCTTTTCAATTTGATGCATCTACTTTTTTTTTTTTTTAATTGAGGTAACTTTTTTTTATAGCTTTATTTTATTCATTTTTTTTTTATGTGGTGCTGAGGATTGAACCCAAGGCCTCACATGTGCTGGGCAAGCGCTCTACCACTGAGCCACAACCCTAGCCCTTGATGCATCTACTTTTAAGTTTGTATTTTCCTGACATTTTCTCAGTGCCTATTGCCTTTTCTTCTCCTTCCCTCCTTTTTAGTCTTTCCTATTTTCTACTTTCCCTAGCAAACCTGTTCTTTAAATTAATCTGCCTTTGCTCTTAGCAGCTCTCGTGGGTTGATGTCTCTTAGCATCCCATTTATTCTGTGACCTCCTGGTTGCTTTTTCATAAGCTGGCAGTTTTTAAAAAAAATTTTTATTTTTTTATGTTATTGTTTTCAGGTTTGATTAAAGTAATTCGTATTCAGGGTGGTGCCCTTCTCTTCCCCCCCTTTGTATTCAGCATGCCTTAAGGTCCTCGTCTGAGTTTGCTATTTGGAGGGAAGCATGTGACTAGTTTATAAAGCAAATTTCATTTGCAAATTTAAGTGATTTGAATTTGTGCAATTTCCTGTTTCTCAGTTATACTGAAGAGATATATGTTTTATTTTGGTTATCTTTTTTTCCTTAAAGTTTCTTTTATTTAAAAAATTATTTATTTATTTATTTATTTATTTGTTCTATTTAGGTTTACATGATAGCAGAGTACAATTTGATTCATTGTACATAGATGGAGGATAACATTTCATTTCTCTGGTTGTATGTGATGTAGAATCACAACATACATGCAGTAATACATAGAGCTAGAGCTATGATGTCCATATTTCACCACCTTTACTGTCCCCAAGCCCCCTCCCCACTTCCACCCCTGTGAACAGAATTCCTCCATTGTTCCCGTGTCCTCCCTCGTGTTATGGATCAGCATCCACTTATCAATGAGTACATTCGGCATTTGGTTTTCTGAGATTGGCTTACTTCACTTAGCATGATATTCTCCAACTCCATCCATTTATTTACCTGCAAATGCCATAATCTTATTCTTTCCTATTGCTGAGTAATACTCCATTGTATATATATACCACAATTTCTTTATTCATTCATCTGTCGAAGGGCATCTAGGTTGGTTCCACAATTTAGCTATTGTGAATTGAGCTGCTATACACATAGAAGGGGCTGCGTTACTGTAGTAGGCTGTTTTTAAGTCTTCTGGGTATAGACCAAGGAGTGGGATAGCTGGGTCAAAAGGTGGTTTCATTCCAGGTTTTCTAAGGAATCTTCATACTGCTTTCCAGATTGGTTGTACCAATTTGCAGTCCCACCAGCAATGTATGAGTGTACCTTTTCCCTCACAACCTCGCCAACACTTATTGTTGTTTGTATTCTTGATAATTGCCATTCTGACTGGCGTGAGAGGAAATCTTAGGGTAGTTTTGATTTGTATTTCTCTGATTGCTAGAGATGTTGAACATTTTTTCGTATGTCTGTTGACAGATTGTATATCTTTCATGAAGTTTTTGTTCAGCTCCTTGGCCCATTTATTAATTGGGTTGTTTGTTTTTTTGGTGTTAAGTTTTTTGAGTTCTGTATATATCCTGGAGATTAGTGCTCTATCCGATGTGCATGTGGCAAAGATTTGTTCCCAGAGTGTCGGTTCTCTGTTCACTTCATCGATTGTTTCTTTTGCTGAGAAGAAGCTTTTTAGTTTGAATCCATCCCATTTATTGATTCTTGATTTTACTTCCTGTGCTATAGGAGTCTTGTTAAGGAAGTAAGGTCCTAATCCGACATGATGAAGATTTGGGCCTATTTTTTCTTCTGTTAGGCGTTGGGTCTCTGGTCTGATTCTCAGGTCCTTGATCCACTTTGAGTTGAATTTTGTGCATGGTGAGAGAGAGGGATTTAGTTTCATTTTGGTGCATATGAATTTCCAGTTTTCCCAGCACCATTTATTGAAGAGGCTATCTTTTCTCCAGTGTACGTGTTTGGCTCCTTTGTCTAGTATAAGATAACTGTATTTAAGTGGGTTTGTCTCTCTGTCTTCTAGTCTATACTACTGGTCTACATGTCTATTTTGGTTCCAGTACCATGCTGTTTTTGTTACTATAGGTTTGTAGTATAATTTAAGGTCTGCTATCGTGATGCCTCCTGCTGCACTCTTCTTGTTAAGGAACCTTAAAGTTTCATATTGATCTTGCATATTTCCAAAATTTGTTACTGTATATTTTGTATTTTTGTTGCTAGTGGTAGTGGATTTATTTCCGCTGCTATCTCTTCAAATTGATGATTGTTTACATGTATTTGTTTTATTGATTAAAAAAATTTTTTTAGTTGTAGGTGGACACAATACCTTTCTTCCTTCCTCTCTCTATCTATATATCTACCTACCTACCTACCTACCTACCTACCTACCTACCTACCTACCTATCTACCTATCTACCTATCTACCTATCTACCTGTCTATGGTGCTGAGGATTAAACCTAGTGTCTCACATGCTAGGCAAGTGCTCTACCACTGAGCCACAATCCCCAGCCCTGTTAGATTGATTTTGTATCTAAGCTAACTTTCTCATTATTTAGAATTCAGTTGATTTTTTTCTGGTATATAAATGTCATTTTGTAACTAATATATATTTTTTCCTTTTCTAAATTTTATACCTTTGATTGCACTCTTTTGTTTTGATATGTCTGTGGTTGTGATGATACTGGTAATGTCATCTTCAGTTGCTCTAGGAATGTTATGTTTTTCTGCTAAGCATAATACCAACTTTGCAGTTAAATTTTTATCATATTAAAAAACTATGTATTTCTACCTTACTACGATTAAAATGAATAAATATAGTGCTAGTCAGCTTTCTGTTTCTGTTAAAAATATCTGAGAGAATCAGCTTATAAACAGAAAAGTTTTACTTTGGCTTATAGTTTTAGAGGTTTTAGCACATGATTTGTGGGCCATGTTGCTTTTGGCTTTGTAACAAAGCAGCATATCATGCTGGCAGCACATGGCAAAACCTTAGACTGGGATGTGAGTAGAGGAAGAGGAAGGGGTCTGCGTTCCATTATTCCCTTCAAAGACATGCCCCAATGACTGGAAGACCTCCCACTTAACCTCTTAAAGTTTCTACTACTTCCCAGTAGGAACATTGGCTGGGGATCAAGCCTGTAACACATGAGCCTTTAGGGAACACTTATCCAAATTATAGCAAATATTGAATAGATGTGAACACTTTTTTCAACATCCTATGGAGATATTTGATTTTTAATTTATATTTCTTGTTTTAGAGACTGACATAAGTAGATAGACTAGTATCAATTCCACTAATCCATTTTTATATTCTTGTGATTGTGGCACTTTACATTTTAGCCTTGCTCTATCTCCTTGTCTGATCATTTTACATAAGTGTGTGTGTGTGTGTGTGTGTGTGTGTTTAATGTGTTAAAGTAGTATATATTCTCTGATATTTGGGCTCAAGGTACTCCATGTCTGGAATCAAACTCATTAGTTTGATCAAACTCATTAGTGTTGTTCAACTCTTGTATGATCTTAAAATTTTTTTTATGTACTTGGTCCAGCTGTTGCTGAGAGAGGAGTTTAGAATTTTACTTTGGTGTAGGGGTAGATCTAGCAGGTCTTGTTATAATTACTAATGTAGTGCCAGGTGCTGTGGCACACAGCTGTAACCTCAGCAACCTGGGAGGCTGAGACACGCCTCCATTGTAAGTTTGAGGGCAGCTCAGCAGCTTAGCAAGACCCTCACAAACTTAGTAAGACTGTCTCAAAACAAACAAACAAAAAGCAAAATAAAAAATAGAAAGGGCTGGTGATATAGCTCAGTCATAAAGCGTAACTCCTCTGGCATAAAAAACAAAACAAAAAAGCCAAAAAACAAAACAAAACAAAACAAATTTGCTTATATAGTGAGAGGTTTTTTTTTTTTTTTTTTTTTTTAGTTGTTGATGAACACAATGTCTTTATTTTATTGCTTTGTATGTGGTGCTGAGGATTGAACCCAGGGCCTCACGCATGCGAGGCAAGCGCTCTACCGCTGAGCTACAATCCCAGTCCAGTGAGAGGTTTTTTTAAAAATATTTTTTTAGTTGTAGATGGACACAATATTTATTTATTTTTATGTAGTGCTGAGGATCGAACCCAGTGCCTCACAAGTGTGAAGCAGGTGTTCTACCACAGCTCCAGCCCAAGCCCCTAGTGAGAGGCTTTTGCATGCAAAATTTAAGAAGTTTTGTATCTTTTTGGCAAATTGGCAAATATTAAAACATTATGTTCTTAATTTATTTCTGTTTTTGTGTTTTTGGCTTTATTGTCTATTTTATCTGACATTGCTGTATTTTTGCCACCTATAAATAATATAGTTTGAGCCTTAAATTTGTGTGAGGCAGTTATTCACCTTAAAAAAAAAAGGGTCGAACTTTTTAAAATTTTTTTTCTTGTTGATATTGAAATGACATGCTACTTTTTTGACTTCCTGTGTTGCTGTTTAATTTTTTCCTGATCCACCCTTTCACTGAGAATTCCTCCCTTCATGTGAAGGGGTGAAGGTTAATCTCAGACTTGTATGGTTTCAAGACTCATGTCTTAGGTCTCTGTGAGGGCTGTTAGTGAAATTTACATGTTAATTCTTTGGGTTCATAGACATAAGTCAACAGCCAGCCTTCCTTAATGTCAGTTTATCTTGATTGGCCTTTGGATTTCTTTTACTATAATACGATAATTTACCCCCATGTATGCAAAGGGATGTTTACTACGTGTTATTCTTCAAGTTTTGGATTTTAAAATGGGAGAATTTCCAGGTTATTCTGTCACCCACAGTGCTGGAAATGCAAAGTCATCAAATTAAAGTTTTTATTTTAAATCAATGCCAGGCATGAAAATGGCCAAATGGTTATATTGTGTGCATTTACCAATATGTAACAGTTAATCCCACCATTAAGTGTGGTTAAAATGAACCAATTAAGAAATGGAAAAAATAAACCAGTGCTAGGTAGAGAAAGAAAATGTTCCTTTTTTTGGTCATTTTTCTTTTTAGCATGCAGCAGAATTGATTAAGACAGTAGCATCTCGCTATGATGAATATGTCAACGTAAAGGATTTTTCTGACAAAATCAGCCGTGCCCTTACTGCAGCAAAGAAGGATAATGACTTCATTTATCACGATCGTGTTCCAGACCTTAAAGATCTCGATCCTATTGGCAAAGCCACGCTTGTGAAATCTACCCCAGTCAATGTACCCATCAGCCAGAAGTTTACTGGTATGTTTGATACTTATGTGCATATTAATTTTACTCATCTCTTTTCCAGTTTAATCTGTATTTTTTAGCTAATAGCCACACAGTTGCTCTGATATTTTGATATGATTTGTGTGCATATTGTTTGAAATGAACATGAGAATAAAAATTAAGTGTTGTGGGACTGGGGTTATAGCTCAGTGGTAGAGCACCTGACTAGCATGTGTGAGGCACTGGGTTCGATTCTCAGCACCACATATAAATAAATACAAATAAAAGTCCATCAATAACTAAAAAAAATTTTCTTAAAAAATTAAGTGTTATATCTTTAGTGATTTTTTTTTTTGGGGGGGTGGTACTGGAGTTGAACCCAGGGTAGCTCTTCTGCTACTGAGCTACATCCCCAGCCCTTTTATTTTTTATTTTGAGACAGGGTCTTGGTAAGTTGGTGAGGCTAGTATCAAACTTGTGATCCTTCTGCTTCAGCCTCCTGAGTAGCTGGGATTACAGGTGTGCTCTACTGTGCCTAGCTTTAGTGCCATTTTAAGATGGAAAATAAAATGTTAAAGCATACATAAAATATATAACAGAGTCATAAAGCTTGAAACTGTTTGAATGGTTAAGATCTTAAACAAGCACTTAAAAAGTAAACAGATAAAAATAAATGTGCTTTTTTTTTTCCTGGTACTGGAAATGGAATCCAGGGACACTCACATGTTAGGCAAATGCTCTACTACTGAACTGCATCCCCAGCGAACATAATTATTTCTTAAAATGTAGACTTCTGGAGTCATATTTGTATTAGATAAATAAATGTTATAATATCCTTTTTTATCATAAATATGTGTAGTATGTGCAGTATTTGATGGATCCAGTTGAGATGTCTGAGAAAATATTCTAAGTTCCTGAGTTACTATTTTAGCAAACACATAATGTTTGCCATGTGCCAGAGATTCAAGGAGTTTATAAATATTAACTCATTTATTTTCACAGCAGTTCCATGAAAATGGGTATCATTAATGTCTCCATTTTACTAACGAGGATGCTGATGCATGGAGTGTTCATTTCCCTAAGGTCACATGGCTGGGAAGTGATGGAGCTGCAGATTGAACCTGGCACTGTGGCTCACTCAATTTAATCAATAAATGAGCAGTATTAAACAAAGATCTTTCTTATTCAATGACAAATGCATCTCAAAAGTTTAAGAAAATGGAATTTAAGAAGGAAAGCTTTCTGGGTTAGCAACGTAGCTCAGTGGTAAAGTGTGTAAGGCCTGGAGTTTTATCTCCAGCAACATAAAAAAAAAAAAAAAAAGAAAGCTTTTATTATTGCCATTGATATATAGTGATCTAAGAATTCCCACCATTGTACTTCTAGTATTTATTTACTTATTTATTTACCCACCGAACTACATCTGCAACCCATCATTTAGGTTTCTTTTTCTTTTTGGTACTGGGGATTGAACTCAGGGGCACTCGACCACTGAGCCACATCCCCAGCCCTATTTTGTGTTTTATGTAGAGACAGGGTCTCACTGAGTTGCTTAGCGCCTCACCGTTGCTGAGACTGTCTTTGAACTCGCGATTGTCCTGTCTCAGCCTCCCTATGTGCTGGGATTATAGGCTTGCGCCACTGCGCCCGGCTCCATCATTTAGTTTGACCTTTAAATGTTTCTAGACTATGTGAATATTTGAAAGACGTTTATGAACAGTTATTTCTAAAATTTGAATTTTTGTCTTAAAATTTTGTTGAAACATCCCTTTCTGATTTTAGATCTGTTTGAGAAGATGGTTCCTGTGTCAGTGCAGCAGTCTTTGGCTGCTTTTAATCAGAGGAAAGCTGATTTAGTTAATAGATCAATTGCTCAAATGAGAGAAGCCACCACCTTGGCAAATGGGTAGGTAGAGCTTAACTTTTATAAATTAGCCTCTAAAGTTCTAAAGTTTTCCATGGTGATTCTTTGAATGAATAGTTTATCATCATTTTAGTTTTCTGAACTTGCAGCAAAATGTCAAGTATATGTAATTCAGCAGATGTAGATAGGCTCATACACTCTCTCTCTCTCACATACACAATCTATAACACTTATTGCATACATTGTTTTAAGCCCTAGCAAATAAATTATAGTTAGAAGAAATTTAATTATAGATATGAGGTGAGAACATTTACTACCCGTTTGCATTTTAAGAAATATTTATTTGAGGTTAATGAGAAGTAGAAATGAACTGTGATATATGGTACATTAAGTATTCTAAACCAGTTGTTGTTTCTGGTGGATTAAAGACTAAGAAAATAATTTATTAATTTAATATTAGGTATAACATCAAGAAGATAATATACCATGATTAAGTGGGTTTTATCCCAGGGATGCAAGATTGATTGAGCATATGCAAATCAATAAATGTTATTCACCTCTTAAATATAATTAAGGACAAGAATCATTTGACCTTCTTAATAGATGGATAGAAGACCTTTGCTAAAATTCAGCACTGATTTTTGTTAAAAATGATGGAGAAGCTAAGGATAAAAGACACTTACCTCAACATTAAAAAGGCTGTATATGACAAACCCAAAGCCAACATCATACTGAATGGAGAAAAACTGAAAGCATTTCTCTGAAATCAGGAACAAAACAAAGATGTCCACTTTCACCACTTCTTGTAAATATAGTTCTTGAAAACTAGCCATAGTAGTCAGGCAAGAGAAGGAAATTAAAGGGATACCAGAAGGAAAAGAAGAAGTCAAAATATCTCTGTTTACCTATGCTCAATGTGTATAGCAACACAGTTCATGATAGCCAAATATGAAATCAGCTCAGTTGCTCATCAGTAGATGGATGGATACAGAAAATGTGGTATATATGCACAGTGGAGTTTTACTCAGCTATAAAAGGAATGAAATTATGGTATTCTGGTAAATGGATGGAAATGGAGAACATGATGCTAAGTGAAGTAATAAGCTAGGCTCAGAAAACCAAGGATTAAATGTTTTCTCTCATGTATAATGTAGAGAAAAATAAGAGAAAAAAGGAACTGAGGATCAGAGATCATAAAGATGGAAGATCAGTGGAATAAAAGACAGAAAAGAGAAGGATTGAAAAAGGAGAAGAAATGCAGAAGGAATTTTACAAAATCACATTATGTGCATATATAAATATACCATGGCATTTCACCTTTACATATAAATAGAAAGAACTAATTAAAAATAAATAAATAAAACTGGGCGTGGTGGCACAAGCCTGTAATCCCAGCAGTTAGGGAGGCTGAGACAGGAGAATCGCGAGTTCAAAGCCAGCCTCAGCAACGGCGACGCGCTAAGCAGCTCAGTGAGACCCTTTCTCTACATAAAACACAAAATAGGGCTGGGGATGTGGCTCAGTGGTCGAGTACCCCTGAGTTCAATCCCCAGTACCAAAAAAATAAACAAATGAGTGAAAGGAAGATCAGTAGAGTAGAGGAAGGATAATAGGAGGAGGAAAGAGGGGAGGGAAAAGGTGGGGAATGGGAACTGAAATAAAATTTCATGTGTATATGATTTTTTCAGAATGAACCCAGCTACTATGTATAACATAATGCTCTAATAAAAAGTCAGGTATAATTTGTACGCACCCATTTTAAGTGTACAGTTCAGTTAGTTTTGGTAAATGTATGTGTCCATGTAACCACCACTAAGACTGAGACTGGGAATATTTCTGTTACCCTAAAATTCTCCTATTCCTCTTCCCTTCAGACCCTCTTCCCCTGGTTCCTGGTCACTACTCATGTGCTCCCTGTAACTATAGATTTTACTTTTTTTAAAAATATCTTTATTTTATTTATTTATTTTTATGTAGTGCTGAGGATCGAACCCAGCGACTCACGCATGTGAGGCAAGCGCTATACCACTGAGCCCCAGCCCAGATTTTACTTTTTATACAGTTTAATATGTAATTCATTATATCATGCACAGTATGTACAGTATAATATTGCTACATTTGTACAGTATGTAGTACTTTCAGTATGTACAGTGTATTATACAGTATGTACAGTATATTCTCTACTTGACTCTCATTCAGTTTGCTTTTGGGATTTATCTGTATTGTCATGTGTATCAGTTTGATTTATTTTTGTTTGAGTAGTATTGTACGGTCATATAGTAGTTTGTTAATTTTTTTTTAAGTTAATTTTTGCCTGTTGATAAAACATTTCATTTGCCATGAGCATTCATATACAAATCGTTGTGTGGACATGTTTTAGTTTTCTTTGGTAAATACTGAGTAATAGACTCCCCCCTCCCCCCCACCTTCTTTCCAGTGCTGGGGATTGAACTCCTAGGGTCTTGCACATGCTAGGCAAGTGCTCTACCACTGGTCTACATCCCTAACCCAAGAAATGAAATTTGAGTTGGAGTTGTATAGTTTGAATTTGTTTCACTTTATATGAGATTGCCAGATTGTTTTCCAAAATGGGCCCTCCATTTTACATTCTACCTGCACTATTGTGAGAAATGTAGTTGTTCTGCATCCTCACCAACACTTAAACTTTTTAATTTTAGCCATTCTAGTGTATGTGTAGCCATATCTCATTGGAGTTTAATTTGCATTATCTAATCACCAGTAATGTTGAGCAGCTTTTCATATATTCAGTAGCCATTTATATGCCTTTTGTGAAGTGTCGGTTGAAACATTAGGTTCCTTTTATTTTTGTGCTGCTGGAGATGGAACCTAGACCTTGTGCATCTAGGTTAAGTGCTCTTCTACTGAACTCTACACCATCATTTGGCTCCCTTATTAAACTGTGTTTTTCCTTCTTAATTATCTTTAAAGAGTTCTTTATATATTTTGAAGACAAATCCTTTGGTAGATACATGTGATTGAGAATGTATTCTCCTAGTCTGATTTATTATTTGATGAATGCATGGAATTTGACATCATTTTTCTTTAGCAAGAAGGAAACAATAATTTACTCTTCCAAATGGTTAAGAGGCAGCCTGAGTTTATACAGAACTTGTTTTCTGAGAAGTTCATTGCATCATATCATGTTATTTGCTTTATTGTCTCTTTGAATAGTACGTAAGGATAAGTCCCCCATCCCTATCAGTAAAGGAAGTAAGTAAAAGATTGTTATTGCACTACAAAACTGAAAAAAGGTAAAGATTCTGTAATTCTTAGCTTTCCTATTGTTCTCTTGATATTTTGCCTAAATGATATGAAATTTTGGCTGTTTTGCACATTATTTTTGCTTTGTTAGTGACAGTGTTACCATCAAAAGTATTATAAAAGACTGTTTAAAGAAAAAAATTGGGGGGGGCACCAGAGATTGAACCCAAGAGTGCTTAACTAATGAGCCACATTGCTAGCCCTTTTTAAAAATTTTTCATTGAGACAGGATCTCGCTCAGTTGCTTAGGGCCTCTCAGTTGCTGAGGCTGGTTTTGAACTTGGAACTCTCCTGCCTCAGCTTCGTGAGTTGCTGGGATTCTATGTGTGTGCTACTGAAAAAGAAGAAGTTTTTGATTTTTAATTACTTAGACTAAAAGAAATTGTTTGAGCTACAGGCCAAAGATATCTAGTATATTTTAATGCTGTCATAATTTTTTTTCATATTAAACACCTTTATATGCACTTTCAATGAACAGTATATATATATATATTTATTTATATATATATTTTTATCAACCATCTTTACTATACCCATTCCCCTTTCCTGCCCCCCGCCTCCCCCATGTCATGTCCAGTGTTTCCCTATTTCTCTTATGTTTCCCATTCCCATCTCCCTAATTTTTCTTTTTGGCTTTTAATTGTGAACTATGAAGTTAAATAACTTTTGTAATGATTTTGTCTTACAAAGTCTGTCTTTTTCTGTCTTTCCCTTTATCTTTGCTTTATTTTTCTATTAGTGAGGGTTACCTGCATTTTTTAGGTGCTAACTCCATTGCTATTCATTTGGATATAGGCAATTAATATTTCAAAGATGGTTTAGATTTAAACATGACACAGTATCTCATTTTTTTCAGCGTGTTAGCTTCCCTTAATCTTCCAGCAGCAATTGAAGATGTGTCTGGAGATACTGTACCTCAATCTATATTGACTAAGTCCACATCAGTGATTGAACAGGGCGGTATCCAGACTGTTGATCAGTTGATCAAAGAACTACCTGAACTACTACAAAGAAATAGAGAAATTCTAGATGAGGTATGTTTTAAAAGACATGCTTTTCAAATAAAAACTGTGATCTCTTGGTATTCAGCAGAAATGAGGCCTGGAGAGTTTCACAGGGTAGTATTCATCATCTTGGCCCTTGAATTTACTGTGGCCCCAGAGCTTTCCTCTTCAGTCTTAAGAGGAATCCTGATTGAATGAGAATGAGTTCATTCTTACCTTAAGGGCAAATAAGTGGGTGTTAATAAAATTCATATGACTATTGTATAATGCCAGTATACTATAAGAAATCACCATCACACAAACTGGAATCTTTGTAATTGATGATTTCATTTCTACATAGGCAGATCAGGTTTCTTGAGGAACATGGAGTCAAAGGAAGTTAGGCCATGAAATGCTTTATAAATCTGCTGCATTTATTTACCAGTAGAGATGGCATTTTATTAATAGGAATAAAACACTTTGTAAAAGGTTTTTTTTTTTTTTGACTAAAGCCTACTCTTTACCAATGTAAATTTTTTATGTCAATTTTTCCCTAATTGATACATTTCTTTCTTTAGCTCTTGATACTTCAAAACTTATTATATGGGTCTTCTGGCTAGTTTTGGAGTTATGTATTTTCTTTAGGTGACCTCTCTTATCAGTTCTTGATGTTTTGATTTTTTTCCAGTTAGCTTTCAGAAGATATTACATTTACATAATTTCCAAGTGCATTGGGATAGCAGCAGCAGCAGAGTGCTTAAGTATTTGTGATGACAATATGGATTACCTAAAAGATAAAGTTAAATGCCTACCCTCAGGGACACATAGGATGTGCTTAATAAATTATAGCTGCTTTATTATTTTGTTACTATTATGATGATAGTATTGCAATTATAACTTGATGGTAGTGATGGTGGTTATTCATTTTTCATTGCAAATCAGCTTTGGAAAAGCTTAGGATGAAAACTTACTAAATTAATGACTCTGGAAAGCTGCTATTTATGAGGGATTCTACATTAATTATTAAGTCATCACCAACCTCATCTATGCAGACAGTCAATAATCTGAAAAACTACAATAAATAGAGTGTTTACATACTTTAGTATTAGATCTTTGCTGTGTTGAACTTGTTAGAAATGTAGAATCTCAGACCTCACTCCAGATTTACTGAATCAAAATCTGCATCTTGATCAGATTCCCAGTGATTTACATGTCCATTAAATACTAAAAACTTTGCTCTTGAGGTCATAGACTTTATAATCATAATACCTAACATTCCTTTTAATTCTGTTGATTTGTGGGCCAAGCAAGTTGTTATCTTGTGTTGCAATTGAATGGACATTAGAAATAGCAGATAGATATAGGGAGAAGAAAGTGGAATGTTGTCAGAAATCACATGTAAGTGATGCATCAAGAAAAGTTATTTGTGTGGAGGCACACAAACTCTGGAAAATGCAGACATGGTAAGTCAGATGGAAAGCATTCTGGGAGCATTTAGTAAATAGAAGTTATAAGAATAAATCCTCATTTGATACTTAATGATTTACACACAGTTCAGCAGTTAAAGTCTTGGAGTGTGGAATTATATTTGAATTTGATTCCTGTCTCTTACATCTAGCTGTGACTGGGAAAATGTTTAATTAACATCTTTATGTCTCAGCTGACTTATCCAGAAAATAGTAGTAATAGTGTTTGGCCTGTAGAGTTGTAAAGTGAGATAACACACGTGTCTGCTACTTAGTAGTTATGTAAATTTTAAATAACTACTGTATTTCCTTGTTTTTAAGATGTCGTTGATTGGAAGATATATGTTTGATTTTGTAATAAGTTCTTTTGATAAGGACATTGCCTAATGAAATATACATTAGTTGTGAGAAGCATCTCCTTAAAAAATATTGATGTGAAAAAAGTTTATCTTATACAGACATTAGTGTATACTCTATGTCTGTTGTCTATAAAAATGAAGTGCTTTTATTTATCTTGATGTTTCTAACAGCCTTATGACTTAGGGTTACTATTCACCATTTGTACTTGGAGAGCCTCATTTTAAGTAAGCTGTAAGTTGTGAAGTAAGTTGTAGAGCTGGTACTTGATTTGAGTTGTTTTTCTTAGTGGTAGCTTTTAATTATTTTGTTTAATCTTAATTTTCAGAATTTTGAGGTGTTTACCAATTTTTTCTCTTGTAAATAATCTATTATGTTTGGGACCTGTTGGGTTCTTTAAACATTAGATTCCTCTTTGTGGATTCTATTTCTTTAGATTCCTTTTTCTCCATCCCTTCCATTATTTCCTTATGAGTTCCTGGTAGACTGATGGTGATGCTTCTGGATCATTTCTTCATATCTCTTACTGTATTTTTTTATTTTTTCTCTTTGTGCTCTTGTTCTTTTTTCAGAGAGACTGTCTCAGGTCATCCTTCTAATTCATTAAGGGGCAATTCAGTTGTTTTTTGGTTCTTCAGCCTTTGTCTTTGTATGTGTGTTTGTGTGTGTTTGTGTTTGATCTTTTCATTTCCAAGATACCTAATTGGTTCTTTAAAAAAAACTTGTATGTTACATCCATATTCGTTTTTGTTTTATTTTTAGGTAAAATTCACATAACACAACATAACATAAAATTCACTATTAAACTCTTTAAAGTACATTTAAAGGCTTTTAGTACATTCACAATGTTCTATGAACATCGATACTAATTTCAGAACATTTTCCTTCCCTCCCAGAGAATTTGCAGTCACCCTTCTTTTTCCCTTTCTCTCTGCCCTTGGCAACCACACTAATCCCATTTGTCTCTCTTATGGATTTGCCTGTTTTGGACATTTCATATAAATGGAATCCTATAATATTTGGCCTTTTGAGTTTGGCTCTTTAAAAAAAATTTTTTTTTTTAGTTGTAAATGGACCTTTATTGTATTTATTTATATGTGGTGCTGAGATTCGAAGCCAGGGCCTCACACATGCCAGGCAAACGCTCTACCACTGATGAATTTGGCTCTTTTTTACTTAGCATAATGTTTTCAAGGTTCATCCACATTATAGCATGTGTTAATTTCTTCATTTCTTTTTAGGGCCATATAATATTCCATTGTGTGGATATATACATATTTTGTCAGTCCATTCCTCAATTGATGAATGTTTAAGTTTTTGCCACTTTTTTTTGGTCTATTTTGAATAATCCTGCTATATGTGTATAAGTTTTTATCTAACCACTTGTTTTCATTTCTCTTGGGTATATATACCTGGGAGTAGCGTTCCTGGGTCATATGGTAAGTCTCTCTCTCTCTCTCTCTCTCCCCCTCTCTCCCTCTCTCCCTCTCTCTCTCTCTCTCTCTCTCTCTCTCTCTCTCTCTCTCTCTCTCTCTCTCTTTGATGGTACCCGGGATTGAACTGAGGGGCACTCAGCCACTGATCCACATCCCCAGCCCTATTTTGTGTTTTATGTAGAGACAGGGTCTCACTGAGTTGCTTAGCGCCTTGCTGTTGCTGAGGCTGGTTTTGAACTCATGATTCACCTGTCTTAGCCTCCCAAAGTGCTGGGATTACAGGTGTGTGCCACTGTGCCCAGCCGGTAAGTCTCATTTTTTGAGGAACTGCCAAACACTCTCCTGAATAGCAGCACCATTTTATGTTTTTACCATAAAGGTTTCAGTTTGTCCACATCCTTGCCAATCATTATAGTTTTCTTAAGAAAAAAAATTACAGCTGACCTAGTGTGTGTGAAGTATCTCATTGTGGGTTTGATTTGTATTTTCCTCATGGCTAATGATATTGGTCATCTTTTTCTGTGATTATTTGTCCCTTGTGTATCTTTGGGAAAATGTCTATCTTCTTTGACATTTTTAAAAAACTGGGTTGTCTTTTTGTTGAATTGTAAGAATTCTTTAACATATTTTTAAATGTACTAAAAGCCACTCAGTCATATACTTTGTAGAAGTTAATGGTGAATTTTACAGCCACGCGTTTGCATGATAGACCTTATCAGCTATGTGATTAACAGGTACCTTCTTCTATTCTGTGAATTGCCTTTTCACTCTTTGGGTACTGTTCTTTGATGCAGAAAATTTTCAATTTTGATGAAGTTCAGTTTATCTAGTATCCCTTTGTTCCTTGTGCTTTTGGTGTCATATTTAGGATTTCATTGCCAAAAATTGAAGGTCATGAAGACTTACCTTTAATGTGTTCTTCTAAGAGTCTCATAGTTTTAGCTCTTCTGTTTAGGTATTTGATCTGTTTTGAAATAAATCTTGAATGTGGTGTGAGGTAAATGTCCTACATCATATTTTGCATGTAGTTGTTCTGTTCTAGCGTCATTTGTTGAAGAGAATGGCCTAGGCACCTTTGTGGAAAATTACTTGATATGCCTAAGCCTATGCCATTACCACATTGTTTCATTATTATAGTTCTGTATCATTTTTTTGAAATGGGGGAAGAGTCTTAAGTTCTACAACTTTGCTCTTTTTAAGATTGTTTTCTCTTTGGGGGTTTTTTTTTTTGTTGCAATTCCAAATGAATTTTAGGATCAGCTTATTCATTTCTACCAAAAATGAAATTGGAAGTTTGATAAGGATTACATTGAATATATTTTATTTTATTATATTTTGGTATCAGGGATTGAACCCAGGGGTGCTTAAGCATTGGGCCACATTCTCAGCCATAAGATTTTTTATTTTGTGACAGGGTCTTGCTAAGTTGTTTATGGCCCCACTTTGTTGCCGAGGCTGGCTTTGAACTCATGATCTTCCTGCCTCAGCATCCTGAGTTGCTGGGATTACAGGTGTGTGCTGCTGCACCTGGCTGCATTGATTCTTTAAATCAATTTGGAGAGTATTGCCAGTCTTAATATTAAATCTTGAAATTCATGAACATAGGATATTTTTTCATTTTTAAAAATCTTGTTAATTTTTTCACCAGTGTTCTGTAGTTTTCAGTGTACAAGTCTTGCACCTCTTTAGTTACATTTAAATATTTTATTCCTTTTGATGCTGTTATTTTTAATTTACTTTTTTGATTGTACATTGCTAGAAATATAACAGATTTTTGTGTGTGGAATTTCCTTGAGTTTACTGAATTCATTTATTGTCTTAATAATAATTTTGTGGAATCTTTAGGATTTTCTATGTGTAAGGTTAAGTGAAGTGCAACTAGAGAGAGTTTTATTTTTTTCTTACTAATGTGGATGCCTTTTATTTTTCTTGCCTAATCTCCCTGACAAGTTACAAATATTGAGAATGGACATCCATCCTGGTCTTGTTGCTGATCTTATGGGGAAAACTTCCAGGATTTGATTGTTCAGCAGAGTCATGTATCACTTTACATCAAGGGTGTGTTCTGCGAATACTTGTTAGGTGAATCTGTTATTGTGCAAACATCATAGCATTTACTTACACAAACTTAAAATGGCTAGGACATCACTAAGTGAGATGATCTTCTGGTACTATCATTGTATGTGTATTCTGTCATTGACCAAAACATGGGTATGTAGAGCATGACTATGTGATGTTAGTTGTGGGTTTTTTATAAATGGTCTTTATCAAGTTGAGAAAATTCCTTTTTATTTGTAGTTTGTTGAATGTTTTTATCATGAAAGTGTGTTGGATTTTGTCACATACTTTCTTCTGCATCTCTTAAGATGATCATACAGTGTTTGTCTTCATTCTACTAATATGGTATATTACATTAATTGATTTTCAGATGTGAACCATCTTGCATTCCTGGGATATCCTTCTTGGTCATGGTATATAATCTTTTTGATGTGCTGCTGGATTTGGTTCGATAGCATTTTGTTGAAGATTTTGCACCTATGTTTATGAGAGATGTTGGTCTATAATTTTTTTGTAGTGTCTTTGTCTGGCTTTTAACTTGTGTGTCCTTACACAGATTGAGTATCCCTTATCTGAAAGTGTTTTTGATTTTTTTTGTGTGGATTTAGGAATATTTGCATATATAGAATGATACTGTGGGAATGGTACCAAAGTCTAAATGTGAAATTTATTTGTTTCATGTGTAGTGTATACACATCCTGAAGGCAATTTTACACAATATTTTTAGTGTGCCTGTGTTTTTGTTTTGACCTGTCACATGAAATCAGCTATTGAATTTTTCATTTTGGTGTTATGTTGGTGCTCAAAAGTTTTTGAATTTTGGAGCGTTTCAGATTTTGGATTTTTGGATCAGGGATGCTCATCCTGTTGTTGTGTGTTTTGTAAATAGCACATAGCAGTATTTTTCTTTCTAATTTAGTTTGAAAATCTTTGTCTCTACCTGAAGGGTTAAGTCCATTTGTATTAACTGTTTATAGTCATATATTCAGAATCATGTTCTACCATAGTTTGTATTTTATATTTGTCTCAGAGTTCTCTGGTTTTCTTTGCTCTAGCCTCTTTTCCTGTTCCATACTCCTACTTTTTCTGGTTTTATTGTTCATTCCATTTTTTTTGGTCACTGGCATTGGAGTCACACAGTTATTTCTTTTTTTTTTTAAATTTATTTTTTAGTGTTCAGTGGACCTTTATTTTATTTATTTATATGTGGTGCTGACAGTCAAACCCAGTGCCTTACACATGCTAGGCAAGCACTCTACCACTGAGCCACAACCCCAGCCCCACACACTGTTATTTCTATTCTTGGAAATTTATTCTAATGTGTCTGAGATTCCTTTAAGTTGCTTGCTATTTCATTGGATGCACTGAATTTAAGGAATTATATGTTTTATCATCCTGGAAAATGTTTAGTTTTAGTTTTCACTTTCTTAACTATTGCTTTTCTCCTATTCTCATTATCATCTCTTTCTGGATCTCTGATTATTTGTATGTTGAATCTTTTCACTTAATTTTCCATGTCTCTTAACTTCTCATTTTGTGTATTGTGCTTCATTTATTCACAATTCACAATTGTTTTGGTCTAAGAATCTTCCAGTTAATGCATTCTCTTCAGTTATATCTGCAGCTTTTAGGTACCCATTGATGTCCTAATTTTATTATGTTTTTCATCTCTAGAAATTCTATTTGGCTTTTTTTCAGTTCTTCCTGTTCTCTTTCTCCTGTTATACCTTTATTAAATTTTTTAAAATACATTGAATATATTTTATGTTCTTTTATTTTATAATGCTAATATCTAATCTTTGTGAGTTTGACTCTGATTTATTTTTTAAAGCAGTGACTTGTTTTCTTGTGTTCAGTTTTTTTTGTTCTTATTTTGCAATTTAGAAGCTTTTTATTTTGCAGTAGTGTTAGACTTAGAGAAAAGTTAACAGATTTAGGGCAGGGTTCCTATATATTCTTCACCCAGCTCTTCCCAAAGTTAAAATCTTATGTAGTCATGGTACATTTGTTACAACTAAGAAATTAAACATTGGCATAATATTATTACTCAGATTTTACTTATTATCCATTGATGTTATTCTGTTCCATGATCCAGTATAAAATACTATATTACATTTAGTGTAGAATGAGTTTTGTTTGTGAATTCACATTTGCTGGAACTGGTGGTAATTCTTTGAGGTATGGGTTTAGAGTGAATTCTTTTAGATAAGATTTGTGCTTGTTTTTCCTGTAGAAATGATACTTGTTTAAACTTTTTTCTTCTTTCCTTCTTTCTGTGGCTAATCTAATCAGAAGTTCATTTTAAGACTTTGTGTCCCATGGTGTGATTTCTAGTCCCATGTGCAGGCTTTTGATTAGGAATCTCAGGTGATATTACTTTTCTATTTAGAGCCAAAATCTGTTCAGTCAAGTTTCCTTCTGTTGGACTTTTTGCTTTTTAAAAATTAGTTCCCTGAGAGTTTGGAAGTGTCCTGATTTGATGGAAGAGAGTGCCTTTTGTCTGACCTCTCACTTTTGTTGACTCCACCTGTTCTTGTCTCTTTTGTGTTCAGTGCATATTCTATGCCAGTGAAGAACTACATATCTGGCAAAGTGTAGATGGTGGGCCAATGTTGACTTGTGGCCCATTTTTGTTTGGTTCAGTTTGATTTTGTTTGGAGTAGATTTTTGCTGTTTTTCAGAGAATTGTAAAAAAATAAATGACAGATTGTATGTGACCTGTGTACCCTAAAATATTTGCTCTCTGGTGTGTGACAGAAAAGTTTGTTGTTTTCTGCCCTAAGCTATCAGGGATTGTCAGATACCACTGGCTTTAGCATTTGTATCATTGATAAATTAGCACTTCCTTGTGTTTCTTTTTAGCTAAGCATTAAAAGAGCATTTTAAAATATGTTAAACACAGGGTTTAATCTTTTGTACTAGGATGGAAGTTTAAGTCTTTTATTTTCATGTAATCAGTTTTACCCTTTGTTTTATTTATGGCTTAGATTGAAAGGTTTTTGTTATGGCTTCTTTTTTTAAAATTTAATTGTAAAACTTTCTTTAAAGTAGTCCTGTATTTATTTGGATGTAAGTAATCTCGTATTTTTTCTTCATTTTTATTTTAATGAGAAAGAAAATGGCTAACAATCTTAAATTTTTGTTACTTTTTGTTAAACATATAACTTGCATTTCTGCAACAACAAACAGTTTATATTCTAATCAGTAGTACAGGACTGTTTCCATCTCACTAAACTCTCATCTATAGTGGGTGTGATTATTTTAAAATTGCTTTAAAATTTTTTATGCTGAAAATAATATCTCATTTTTCCCCCTTCCTTTTTAAGTCATTAAGATTGTTGGATGAAGAAGAAGCAACTGATAATGACTTAAGAGCAAAATTCAAGGAACGCTGGCAAAGGACAGCATCCAATGAACTCTATAAGCCTTTAAGAGCAGGTAAAAATGTGCATAAATGACCTTTATTCAAACACTCAATTTGGATCCATATTTTTGCTTAAGTTAGACTCAGTTGTAAGCCCATTTTTACTGAAACTTTGTATTATTATGCAAACCCATGTGTGTCTTTCTCATTTTAGTATAAAGGTAAAAAGTAACAAATGTAGTCCATGCTTACTGTTAGAAGTTCAGATTCTTTTAAAAAAAAATTTTTTTTTGTAGATGGACATAATATCTTCATTTAATTAATTTATTTTTATGTGGTGCTGAGGATTGAACCCAGTGCTTCACACGTGGTTGGCAAGTGCTTTACCACTGAGCTACAACCCCAGCCTACGTTCACATTCTTAAGAAAGTATAAAGTGGAAATTAAAATGACCCACCAACTCTCATTTCCTTTTCCAAGCTCTGTGTATTTTAAAATCATATGAGCTCTATATGTATGATGATCTTTTTTTTCTTGGTAGTGAATCCTGGGTGCTGAAAAAATGAGTTTTAAGAGTTACTTTGAAGTCAAAATTATACTTTTTAAGATTTGAATTATTAAGATTTGTGCTTATTGAGTCGTGTCTTCATGATGGCAACAGACTTGTTTCGTTTCTCTCTGCAAAAGGGATGTATATACTGTTGAGATTTTTCTAAAAATATGTGTTATTCTTTTAAGTCAGGTTGATTCTTTGAGAGAAGAATACTAATTAAATAAGTTGTACAAATATTTGGAGTGATTGGTTTTTGTTGATTTCTTTCTACATTCTTGAGTTGTATTTGGCAGACACTGGCCACCAAATATATTTTAAGATGTAGCTGTGCCCTTGATTTTACAAATGATCTTTTCATTTTTCCAAATACAAAAATGCAAAGATTGACAGAAATTGAGTTTTTATTATCTAGTGAATTGGGGCCATAAAGGAACATAAGTAAAGTATTACTCTTAGAATCATTGCTGTGCTCTGGAAACTTTTTCCCCCCTCAGAGGGAACCAACTTCAGAACAGTTTTAGATAAAGCTGTGCAAGCAGATGGGCAAGTGAAAGAACGTTATCAGTCTCATCGGGACACCATTGCTCTTCTGTGTAAGCCGGAGCCTGAGCTGAATGCCGCCATCCCCTCTGCTAACCCAGCAAAGACCATGCAGGGCAGTGAGGTGAGAGGGTGCATTTTGTTGTGGGTGGTCATCTGCTTAAGAAAACTGTTCAGGCCATTATATACAATGAACTGACAATGTCTTCTTGCCATATTTTTAAAAAATGTAGAAATTGTCTGGGGGTATAGCTCAGTGGCAGAGTACTTGTTTAACATGCATAAGGTCCTGGGTTTGATTCCCAGTACCACCAAAAAAAAAAAAAAAAAAAAAAGACACAACATACAGAGGAGTTAATTTGGGTCATTATATTTAAAGTTATATCCATATATACACCATGTGACAGTTTATTGTACTGATACTAATGTCCTGTAATAATTTTCATTTATTGAATGCCTTTTATAATCTACGTACTAATTTCTAGGTACTATATGTGGTCATAGTATTTATTTCAGGTTTTATAAAAGGGAGAGATTTGAAAGCATAGAAACTTGCCTGAAGTGAGGAAAACAAAACAAACTAAACAAAAACAAAACAAACCAAATTGAGTTTGACTAGATACTTTTTTGACCACCAATTCTTTTTGTCTTACATGTTTTTGTACTGTTTTTATATCACATTCCACTGGATTACCTCCGAAGGGAAAACTGACCAGGTGTGCATGTTAATAAATGGATGATATCATCATTGTATTTCTAATGATGATGGGAAGGAGAAAACCAATAGTAGAGCATCTGAGTTGGAAAGTCTTAAAAAGAGGAGAGGGTGCAGGTGTAATTTAATGGCTGGTCATATGAGGTAGGGTAATATAGTAGGATCAGATGGAGGCTCCAACATAGAAAAATAAGCCAAAGGGCAAGAAATACTCCTCAAAACTTCTCGAAAAAGATGAATTTCCTGAGTAGTAGGTTTTAGAAGTTATCACATTGGTCTTTATTTAGAATAATTTCATATATTTACTCAAAGAAGATTTACTCTGTAAGGTACTGTGGTAGGTACTTTGAAAAATTAACAGTGGAAACCAGCCATAGGTACAGGTAGCTTCCCCAAGGGAAGAGAAAGCCACACAGTTTCAAGGAACCTGAATCTAAGAGGGAAACCTAACAGAGAATTAGATCCTTGGATGACATGAGGGAGAATAGAGAGGAAATGATCAGAAGATTAATTTGTGAATTAAAAAAAAAATAACTAAAAAAAGAGACTTTGGACCCAGGGAACAGCAACAAATTCTGATAACCTTTTCCGTTTTAGAAAAAGATCTGTAAGTATCCCTTCCTTGTTCTTTTTGGTGTCTCATGTATGACCCAGAATATGTCTGGCTTTTGTCCTTTGATTTTCTTACTTTTAATAGAAAAGCAAAAATGATTTGTGCTGGGGGCTGGGATTATGGCGCAGTGGTAGCGTGCTCGCCTAGCATGCATAAGGCACTGGGTTCGATCCTCAGCACCACATAAAAATAAAATAAAGATATTCTGTCACCTACAACTAAAAAATAAACATTTAAAAAAAAAATGATTTGTGCTGAGCAAAATCAAAATTAGTGTGCACTGATTTGTTTATATATTATTCAATTATAAAAAATGGATACTTTTGTTAATCCTTAGTGGTATTTCATAGGGGAGAAAACTTTTATAATTAATGTGAAGTTATTTTATTGAAGCTAGATTTTCCTGAACTGATAGAGCATGAATGTTTTATTAAGCTTGTTGATAAGGCTATTTTACTATCTTATTATGAAGAAGCCTACTACCTTAAGTCTCTTTTAGTCATCTAAAACATCTAGTTTTAGATGTTGATATACTCTGAAAAAAGTGCAGATTGTTGGTAGTTTATATTTAAACATGTTTTTTTTTTTTGTACCAGGGATTGAACTCAGGGGTACTTGACCACCGAGCTACATCCCCAGCCCTGTTTTGTGTTTTATGTAGAGACAGGGTCTCACTGAGTTGTTCAGCACCTTGCCATTGCTGAGGTCGGCTTTGAACCCATGATTCTTCTGTCTCAGCCTCGCAAAGTGCTGGGATTACAGGCGTGCGCCACTGTGCCTGGCTGTATTTAAACGTTCTTATATTAAATACTTTGAATTTCATATAATATTTTTCATGTTTCATGTTCTTATATTAAATACGTTCTTATATTAAATACAATCACTGCTTGTGATTGTAGGTCTCTGATCTACTGGAGTCTGAAATCATCTATGTATGCCCTACTGTGGAGTTGAACCTGGCCAGAGTGAAGGGCATCTTTTTTTTACCCTCCTGCATAAGCATATTAATGACTTATACTAGGTGTTGCATCTACCTGGGGTAATGGAGAGATGCATTTATAAAAAAACTTTACCTCATGAGAGGTATTGCATAAAGAGCACTATCCAAAGCTGTGTGCCCTCCCTGAGAGGATTTTTTCCCCCCTAAATCACACAAAGGCATCTTATAGACTAGTAGAGGACCTGTAGACGTGGCTTTTAATCTTGATTTTTCATATCAGAAAACTTAAAGACAAGTATTGAGAATGACTGGAATCCATTCATTTGGTTCACCACACATTGTGGAAGGCCTGCTACATGTCAGCATGCTGAGCATGCGATCTCTAATAAAGGCGTATCTTCACCTCTTTGTTAGCTTTAGTGTTAGGTAACTAAATCAGGTTCCTGCTTTTCTGTTACTGTAGAGATATTCTCATGTTTGCCTTTCCTGAAAATAAAATGAGGATGTCTAAAAGTAAAGTTGAAAATTTAATTGAGAGCATTTCTTATGTCCCTAATTGTATTTGGTGTTGTTAAATGCCATAAAGAGTTTTATAATGTAAAACCAAGGACAACAAACTATAGAGAATGCCAGATAAAGGAGGCCTCTTGGTTTTGTTTTTACATTCTTAAATGGTTGAAAAATGTTTTTACATTTTTCATGTTTCATTATGTAGGCATTATATGAAATTCAAATTTCAGTGTTTATAAATTTTTGTTGGAATGTAGCCCAGGCTCTTTAATTTGCATATCATCTATGACCTACTAAACTAAAAATATTTTGTTTGGCCCTTTATCAAAAAACTTTTTCAGCCTCTGATTGGAAACAGGAAGTATTGACACCCTGGGTGGTCTTATTCCTGCTGTTCTTTTTGACCTTATCTCCCTCCATTCTGCCTTTTGGGTCTTTGTGTGCTTCAGATAGTTGGCCCTTTTTTCTTTCCTTTGAACCTGTCAAATTTGTTTTTGCCTCAAGATGTTTATATTTACATTTTCTTGGGGTCGGGGGAGGGCTTCCTTTACTATGGCTACTATCTCTTTTTCATTGGGCCTACTTTCTCCTCAATTAAGTGCAGGGTCTCTGGTCTAATTCCTAAGTCTTTAATCCACTTTGAGTTGAGTTTTGTGGTGAGAGATACGGGTTTAGCTTCATTTTGGGGCATATGGATTTCCAGTTTTCCCAGCACCATTTGTTGAAGAGGCTATCTTTTCTCCAGTATATGTTTTTGGCACCTTTGTCTAGTGTAAGATAACTGTCTTTATGTGGGTTTGTCTCTGTGTCTTCTATTCTGTACCATTGGTCTACGTGTCTATTTTGGTGTCAATATCATGCCATTTTGTTACTATAGCTTTGTAGTATAGTTTAAAATCTGGTATTGTGATGCCTCCTGCTTTGCTCTTCTTGTTAAGGATTGTTTTGACTCTTCTGGGTCTCTTATTTTTCCAAGGGAATTTCATGATTGTTTTTTCTATTTCTATAAAGAATGATGTTGGGATTTTAGTTGGAATTGCATTGAGTCTGTATAGTGCTTTGGGTAGTATGGCTATTTTGTCAATATTGATTCTGCCTATCCGAGAGCATGGGAGATCTTTCCATCTTCTAAGATCTTCTTCAGTTTCTTTCTTTAGTGTTCAGTAGTTTTCATTGTAAAGGTCTTTCACCTCTTTTGTTAAATTGATTCCCAAGAATTTCATTTCTTTTTTTGAGGCTACTGTGAATGAGATAGTTTTTCTAATTTCTCTTTCAGAGGATTCATCACTGATGTATAGAAATGCATTTGATTTATGGGTATTGATTTTATATCCTGCTATGTTGCTGAATTCATTTATTCTAGAAGTTTTCTGGTGGAATTTTTTTGGATCCTCTAAGTAAAGAATCATGTTGGTGGCAAATAATGACAGTTTGATTTCTTTTCTTATTCATATCTCTTTAATTTCTTTTGTCTGTCTAACTGCTGATGGCTAGGGTTTCAAGGACTATGTTGAATAGCAGTGATGAAAGAAGGCATCCTGTCTTGTTCCTGTTTTTAGAGGGAATACTTCCAATTTTTCTCCATTTAGGATGATGTTGGCCTTTGGTTTAGCATAGTTTTTACAATGTTGAGGTATGTTCCTACTATCCCTAGTTTTTCTAGTGTTTTAAACATGAAGAGGTGCTATATTTTGTCAAATCTTTCTCAGCATTATAGAGATAATCATGACATTGTTGACTTTAAGTCTATTGATGTGATGAATTACGTTTATTGATTTCCGTATGTTGAACCAACCTTGCATACCTGGGATGAAACCCACTTGATCATGGTGCACTATCTTTTAAATATGTTTTTGTATACGATTTACCAGAATTTTATTGAGAATTTTTCTATCAGTGTTCATCAGGGATATTGGTCTTAAGTTTTCTTTCTTTGATGTGTCTTTATCTGGTTTTGGAATGAGGGTGATACTAGCCTCATAGAATGAGTTTGGAAGAGTTCCCTCCTTTTCTTTTTTCATGGAATAATTTGAGGAATACTGGTATTAATTCTTCTTTGAAGGTCTTGTAGAACTCAGTTGAGAATTCGTCTGCTCCTGGGCTCTTGGTTGGTAAGCTTTTGATGGCGTCTTCTATTTTCTTGCTTGAAATTGATCTGTTTAAGTTGTGTATGTCCTCCTTATTCAGTTTGGGCAGATCATATGCCCCTAGAAATTTGTTGGTGTATTCGGAATTTCCTGTTTTACTGGAGTATAGATTTTCAAAATAGTTTCTAATTATCTTCTGTATTTCAATAGTGTCTGTTGTTATATTTCCCCTTTCATCTTGAATTTTAGTAAATTGAATTTTCTCTCTCCTTTTCATTAGGGTAGCCAAGGGTTTATTAATTTTATTTATTTTTTCAAAGAACCAGCCTTTTGTCAATTTTTTGAATTGTTTCTTTTGTTTTAATTTCATTGATTTCAGCCCTGGTTTTAATTTTTTCCTGTCTTCTATTTCTTTTGGTGTTGATTTGTTCTTCTTTTTCTAGAGCTTTGAAATGTAATATCAGGTCGTTTATTTGGTTACGTTTTCTTGTTTTAATGAATGAGCTTAGTGCAATGGACTTTCTTTAACACAACCTTCATAGACATTTCATTTTGATAGGTTCATTTATTTCTGTATTGTTTTGATTTAATTTTGTGTTTTGAATGTGTAAAAATGTATATGATTCCAAGGTGCATGCAAAGGAATCTCATTCCTGTTCATTCCTTCCACTTTATTCTCATGTATTCCCTAGAAGTAACCATATTTATTAATTTCTGGTTTGCCCTTGTTGATTTTCTTTTTGCAAAAAATACACATGCACACATATGCACATATATGGGTATATATTTATATCCTAATTTCCCTTTTCTGTAACTCTAAATGAGCATACTATATATATACTTTTGTACCCCTCCTTCACTCCACTCTTCTTATGGTGCTGAGAATTGAACTGTTTTTTTTTCTTTTTAAATTAATACATTTAAAATTAAGAATAGGGTACAGGAAATATGGGTGGTAAACAGAGGCCCAAAAGAAGTTCACCTGTATTTAGAAGGCGTAGACTTTTCCTCAGGTCTTTGTCCATCACAAAGGAATGTTACTCTCGATATTAGTGTCCAGGAGATAACTTGGACTGTGGAGGGAAGAGGAGGACAGGAATTCTCAGAAACAGGAGGTTAGGGAGATCCATTGGAGTTAGAATTGTTGCTGGTGGAAAGGGGTGGAAATAGGGTTCATAGGCATCTTACTTTGTCTTTTCCTTATTTTTCTTTCTGTGAGCATTATTGGGATGAGCAGAGTAGAGGGCTTGGGGTTGGTGTTCTCCCTTGTTAGTCCTAGCAAAGTGAGTGAGATGTGAGGAAAAGGGGCAGCTTGAAAGTGGCATTAGAATACAGCTAATAAAAGGCAATATTTGTGAATCACATAGATGTAAGTCAGAGGTTACCTGGACTAAATAGAAGAGGTAGTACTCTTAATAAATAATAAAAAGAGATGTATGTAGCTGGGCGCGGTGGCGCAAGCCTGTAATCTTAGCACTTTGAGAGGCTGAGACAGGAGAATCCTGAGTTCAAAGCCAGTCTCAGCAACAGCGAGGCGCTAAGCAACTCAGTGAGACCCTGTCTCTACATAAAACACAGAATAGGGCTGGGGATGTGGCTCAGTGGTCGAGTGCCCCTGAGTTCAATCTCCAGTACCAAAAAAAAAAAAAAAGGTACCATCTTCCTATCTTTTTCTCCCAGCATATAAAATAAATATATGGTATGTAGTCCCCTTACTTGTGTGCTGTTTTCTAGCCTCAGCCTTTCTCCAGCATGCTTTGTTCATATCTCTCTGACTTCATGTCTCTCTCTCTCTTTCTCTCTCTCACTGTAGGCAAAATAGAGTGTTTTACTTAATGAAATCAGAACTTACCTCACCTCAAAGCCATTACAGGGAGGCAGTATAGAATAGAGTGATTAAGAGATTGGTTTTGCGACTAGGGTGGTGGTGTGCAGCAGTAATCCTAGCTACTTGGAAAGCTGAGGCAGGAGGAATGCAAGCTGGAGGCCAGCCTGGGCAATTAGTGAGATTCTGTCAAAAAGTAAGGGGGCGGGGGCCAGGAAGGCTGGGATGTAGCTTAGTGGTAGAGCATTTGCCTAGCATGTGTATGACACTGGGTTTAATCTCCAGTACTGGGATGGGAGAGGGGGATTGGTTTTAGTTAGGCATATTTAGGTCTCAAATTTCACCTAAAGTATTTCATGGGAGAAGAGATGTCCATGAAGAGGGGGAACTCAATTCAAGACTATCAGGGTTCTTGGTATATGTGACAGAAAAGAATTTCATCTTGAGTCAGACAAAGGCTTATTTAGGAAGGAATATACGCATTGAAGGGAGGATGTGGGTTAGGGGCGTGGGCTAGGGGTCCAATATTTATAGAAGGGATATATCAGGGGTCCGACTGGAGGTGGAGCCGTAAGTGGGAGTTACACAGTTTCCCACCAGTTTCACCTGTCTTGTGTTTCCTTCATTTTACAAGGGCATGGGCCAAGGGCATGTTCCTCAGATTTACAGTTGTGCTTTCTGCATCTCAGTGGCTTATGGGGCTGTTTTTTTTAAGATTCAGTATCTTATCTCTTTATCTTAAATCTCTATCTCATTATATATTTATGAAACCATGTTACTTAATTTTTCTGAGACTCAATTTCTCTACCTTTGGAATAAATATATACCCTATAGGCTGTTATAAGGGATGTGTTACATTGTATTTGTGAAACATTTAAAATAGTGCCTGGCACATAGTAGGTATTGAGTAAATTGTAGCTGTTGCTACTGTTGTTATCCCTGTTTTTGTAATGTAAGGCAACTAAAAGTAATTATATAATGATTACATCTAAATAAACATGATGCTCAATTTATACTTCAGTCACTGAGAAATTCTCTCTCACTGACCATGAAATTAACCTTTATATATTGTTTCTTTCCTGACATTGGCTGCTGCTTTTTTCTTTTTGGCAATTAAATGATATCTTTTTTTTATTGTTAAGGTTGTAAATGTCTTAAAATCCTTATTGACAAATCTTGATGAAGTAAAGAAGGAAAGAGAAAGTCTTGAGAATGACCTGAAGTCAGTGAATTTTGATATGACAAGCAAGTTTTTGACAGCTCTGGCTCAAGATGGTGTGATAAATGAAGAAGCTCTTTCTGTTACTGAACTGGATCGAATCTATGGAGGTCTTACAACTAAGGTTCAGGAATCTCTAAAGAAACAGGAGGGACTTCTAAAAAATATTCAGGTAAAATTTATATATTTAATAAGATATATGTTTAAAACATTATAAGCAGGATACACCTGCATGATACCTGTATCCCTTTGGGAAAATGAAATTGGAAAACATAAATTTCAGAGTGGAACATGATGTATCTATATTTTGTAAAATTTAATGTGGCACATTGATTTTAAAGAGCTATGAAACAAAGCTATTCTTCTGTTCCTAAAATGGTATGTGCTACTTAGAAATGCTTTGATGCTTCAGATATTTTGGGTTTTTCCAAATTTTTAAAAGATTTTTTTAGCAAATGTGGGAAAAAAAATTAGTTGGAATTATTGATTCCTGCAATTATGTGGCTAATATATGCAGACTTTAGTCAGGCTTTGTAAATAATCCCAAATTAAATGTGCTTAGTTATATGTTTGAAGTTAGCCAGAATTTTTATTTACAAATAAGTAGTTTGGACTATTTAATAAGATTTGAAAATTCGTTCTTTTAGTAGTTAATATGAAGCATTAAACATTGTTTTTTTACTTTTGAATATTTATATATAATATAAAGTATTCTGAAAAATTAGTTTCATCTTAATAATTTTTTTGTTATGCATTAATAGAAATCTGTAATCACTATTGGTTATGTTTTGACTCCCATTGGATTTGTGATATTTTTACCTAAGAAAAGATTTAAAGCATCATACTACCTCAAAAAGAAATTTTGTTAGGTATTTCTAGTAATTCTGCAGGCATATATTATCATATATGCCTCTCATAGTTGAAAAATGTATGTAGAAATATTATGAGCTACATTAATTTTACAAGCAATTATAAATTACATGTACTTTTCTTTTAACAAGGTCTCACACCAGGAATTTTCAAAAATGAAACAGTCTAACAATGAAGCTAACTTAAGAGAAGAGGTTTTGAAGAATTTAGCTACTGCGTATGACAACTTTGTTGAACTTGTAGCTAATTTGAAGGAAGGCACAAAGGTATGAAGTAATACAAAAGAAACAATAGCTAACAAGTTTAGATAGGAAAGTATAGTTTGGGAAATTAATTGGTATTTCTAGCTAGACCAAGTTATTTCTTTGCTTTGAATTTGTTGGCTTTGATGCCTTTTGCTTTTGTGAAGTTTATTATTTAATAAAGATGGCAGTATTTCACTGGAACTTGGAGGAATGAATTGTATAGTTCAGCTGGCAGAAAAAGGGATATAAGGAATTAGTACAGAGATGTCAAAATATCTTTTTAAGCGTTAGGACATTGAACATTTTTAGAAAATTGAGGGAACAGAAGTAGTAGAAGGCTGATCTATGGTGTGAAATGGGGACATGGCTTTTATATTCTGTGCTGGTGATTTGGTGAGGATAGACTTGTGACCTGCCTGAGTATCAGAGTGCTTACTTTAAAAAGAGTATGTGTGTGTATGTATGTATCAATATGCTTACTAAAATATGTTGTGTACATGCATTTGTATGTGTATATGTGTGTGTGTGTGCACGTGTGTGTGTGCCAGGGATTGAACCTAGGGATACTTAACCACCACTGAGCCATATCCCCAATGCTGTTCTAATGTTTTGTTTCAAGACAGGATCTTGGTAAGTCCTTAGGACCTCACTAAGTTGCTGAGGTTGGTCTCAAACTTGTAATCCTCCTGACTCAGCCTCCTGATTTGCTGGGATTACAGGCATGCCACTGTGCCTGGCTTACTTAATATATTTTAAGTGCTTGTATCTTAAGTTTAGGAACGTGCCTTTTTTTTTTTTTTTTAAATTACCCCCAGTACCTTTAGTTTTTCAGATGCATAAGATCCTATCCTATGATACCCAACTCCATAAAGATCACATATTAAAGTTACCTTGATGAGATACAGTAGGTATAATGTAAAACTCTGAATAGAGGGGGAAAATACTACATTGCCTTCCAAATAGGACAGTAAAATGTCATCTTATTTGACTTAAATACTTTGTTCAAATAGATAAGTTGAGAAAACTCTCCAGAGAGCCTTTAGAAATTCTTGGAAGATTGTCTGAAATGATGCCTACATTTCTCTTGTGAATGTGTACATTTAGTCCTTCCTCTTAAGTAGTTTTAGTGTCATTATGTAATAGTAGTATTTTCTTTAGAAATTGGCAACATGTTCATAATTATGAAACTTTTAACTTACTGCCACTTAATTTTTGATGACAGTGTTCTTTAAAAATTATTTAACAGTTTTTTTTAAAATGAATTTTAGGTCATATTTAAGGTTAGGTTGTTGGGCTTAATAAGTGCTATGGATATGTCTTGTACAGAGGATTCAGTTCTTCAATTTTTACTATCATTGGCAAATTAGCTTTAGATGGTGTTACTCCCTAGATTAAACAATTGTTCTTGTTTATTACTTGTGTTTGTTGTTTGCTTATAGTTTTACAATGATCTGACTGAAATCCTGGTCAGATTCCAGAACAAATGCAGTGACATAGTGTTTGCACGGAAGACAGAAAGAGATGAACTATTAAAGTAAGTTTGTTTTGTGTATCAATTGTATTTAAAATATTTTGTCTTAAAAAATATTATTGAAACTTTTCGAGTGAACTTGGTAGTGTGAGATCGGAATTTCCTTTCTTTTCTCCTGAGTATTTGGAAAGCAAGAAGCTGCATAATTGGGATGAAAGGATGAAAAGCATCAGAAACTAAATGTAAAAGTAAGGTCACAGTAGTAACAATAAAACAGTTTAGGGTGGCAGATCTCAGGAAGTGCCAATGAATAGAAACAGTTTATCTTGAAGTGGCAAATAGATTTGTTTTTTTATTTTATTTTATTTTATTTTTTTATTTTTCTCAAAAGTTGCATTTTAATACATGTTATCAAACATAACAGAAAAAAAGCAAATTTTCAGAAGCTGTACACACTGTTCACTGAAAACATTTGTTGAGGCAAATAGAAAAAAAAATTGTTACAATCATAATTTTTCTAACTTTGCACAAAATTATAAGCAGATTACTTAACATAATATAGAAAGTGTAGAACATGGGGAAGATGGTAAACAGCTCAGAAAATACCGTCCAGGTACCTTTCTGAAGGAGACTACTAAGAAAGCTGGACCAATGCTGAGTAATCAAATAGAGTTGACTCAGCATTGATACAAAGGAACTATATTTATAAAGGTGAAAAAAAAATGAGTCAGGCGTGGTGGCGCAAATCTATAATCTTAGCACTTTGGGAGACTGAGACAGGAGAATGGCAAGTTCAAAGCCAGCCCCAGCAACTCAATGAGACCCTGTCTCTAAATAAAACACAAAAAAATAGGGCTGGAGATGTGGCTTAGTGGTTGAGTGCCCCTGAGTTCAATCCCCAGTAAAAAAAAGAACAAAATCAAACATAACAGATGAAGAATATTCACCAAAACATATTGTCACAGAATATATGAAATTTTTGAGTAAATATATCGTCATGAATTAAAACAACTATCCTGCAACATGATAAGCAAAGAAAAGGTGTTACCCACTGGGGAAACAGTATTTGAAACTTATTCATACTCAGTAAGCAAATTTGCTTTATTTATAACGAACTCCTAAGTAAATGAGAAGAAAAAAAAAAACAGTGGGAAACTAGGAAAAGGATGTGAGCATAAATTTTGCAAACCTGGGAATACAAGGGACTCATATTTAAATATTTATTCAATACAAAATGAAAGTTAAAATTACTGTGGGGTAACATTTTTTCAGATTGGCAAAAATCTGAGTTTGATAATGTGCTTTGTTGAAATAGATCTCATACATGGCCATGAGAGTACAGAATGGTGCAGTCTTTGTATAGGGTAATTTAGTTGTAAAGGTCAAAATTACAGATTTAAACATCCTTTTATCTTGCTGTTCTAGTTTTGAAACTATTTTGAGGCTGTATGTACTAGAAATGACATTTATGAGCTTACTTACTTCTGCATTGCTTACAGCAATAAAGGAATAGAAATAAATCAAGTGTCTAGGGCTGGTGAAATAAATAAAACTATTATCTCTACAGCAAAATACTATGCAAATTTTAAAAAGGGGATATCTTCAAATTACTGATATGGGAAGATCTCTGAAATAAATAGAGTAGGAAGAAGTAATGTGTAGGTTAGAGTACAAAGTATGCTTTTTGTGTAAAAAGGGAAAAAATAAAAATCAATGTTTAAAGGCTACAGTCGTAGCTCAGTGGTAGAGCTCTTGCCTAGCACAAGTGAGGCACTGGGTTCGATTCTCAGCACCATGTAAAAATAAATAAATAAAGGCATTGTGTTCATCTACAACTAAAAATACAGTTAAAAAGAAATATTCAGAAGGGAAGCTTTGGATATTCTTTGGAAGAAATATTTTGAAATATTTCTTTTTTTTTTTGGCATTGAAGATTGAACTCAGGGATGCTTTACAATCATGCTACATCCTCAATCCTTTTTATTTTTTATTTGAGACAGGGTCTTGCTAAGTTGTTGAGGGTCTTGCTAAGTTACAGAGGCTGTTCTTGAACTTTGCGATCAGTCTTCCTAGTTACTGGGATTACAGGTGTGCACTGTGTCTGGCTATTTTCAAGTATTTCATATTTCAAATTTCTGATTTGAAAACTAGATTGTTATTATATGCAAGTATATTTCTGTATTTGTACTATAAACAAAGTCAGTTCTGAGGTGGTCATAAACTTATCAAGTGTTTTCAGCTCAGTGATCGAAAGATGAATGAATGATAGAAAAGTAGACCATATGATAATATTAGCTTTTAAAAACGTGAGGGTTTATTTTGTTAAAATCATTGTTGATACTCAAGACCTAAATTTGTTAAAGTTTTTTTTTAATTGAATATAATGTACACCAAAAAGGTACATGTAAGGTACGTTTTACAAACTGATCATACTTAGGTAGCCAGCAATTAGATTCATACATAGGAAATTCTCACCACCTCAGAACAATCACTTAGGCATTCACCCCATTGTTGTCCTCTTTCCACAGGACAACTACTGTTGCTTAGGAGAACATAGATTACTACTTCTTGTTTCTGTACATTATGTAAATAGAATCATATGTACTCCTTTGTGATTGGCTTTTACTCAACATTGTGTTTGTGAGATTCATCAGTTTTGTGTATTTGTAGATTGTCTGAATATACTATAAATTATTATCAGTATTTTAGTAGTTTTCTAGTTTTGAACTATTATAATAGTGTTGTCATGAACATAGTAAAACACAGCTGTCTAATATTACTAGTAGCAGTAGAAGAACAGAAACAAATGTCTGAGGCTGGTTAAATAATTAAAGCTACCTCTGAGGCAGACACAGTGTCATACACTTGTAATTCCAGATGCTTAGGTGGGTGTGGCAGAAGGATCACAAGCTGGAGGTCAACCTGGGGCAACTTAGCAAGACCCTGTGTTTAAAAACAAAACAAAACAAAAACTGGGGATGTAGCTCAGTGGTAGAGTGTTTACCTAACATTTGCAAAGCTCTGGGTTCCATCTGCAACACCCTCAAAAAAAGATAAATAAGGGCTGGGGTTGTGGCTCAGTGGCAGAGCACTTGCCTTGCACATGTGAGGCACTAGGTTCGATCCTCAGCACCACATAAATATAAATAAACAAAGATATTTAAAAAAAATAAATAAAATAATGATACATTTGTAGGGTACAATACTTAACCATGCAGTGACATATGCAATTAAAATTGTAAAATTTCCTAGAAGCCACAGTAACAAAGTTAAAAGAAACAAGTAAAATTAATTTCAAAAATATATTTTGTTTAACCAAGTATATTCAAAGTCTCATTTGAATATGTAATCAATGTAAATGTTTTATCTTTTTTTTTTTTTTTCCACACTCTTAGAAAAGCGGTATATAGTTCAGTTTAAGCTTAAAGAACACTTTCAATTCAGGCTAGCCACATTTCCAGTGTTTAATAGCCACATGTACCTGACAGTTACTGTACTGGATGGTATGTGCTTTTGGTGAGCATGTGTATGCAGTGCTGCTGGACACATATCTAGGAGAAGAAATGCTGGGTCATAGGGTATGTGTATGCTCAGCTTCAGTTGATGTTGTCAAACAGTTTTCCAAAGTGGTTTTTCTGATTTATATTCTTATTAGCAATATATTAGAGTTCTAGTCCAAATAAAACTAATATATAGTCCTCAAAAACAAACAAACAAACAACAACAAAAAACCCTAACAACACATTCCTTAATGTAAGTAAATAATTGCTTAGAAGATAAACGTTTTTGCCCTTAGCTATTCTGGTGGATGTGTGGAGTTAATACATTGTAGTTTTAATTTTTATTTCCCTGATGGCTAATATGTCCTTTTTATATTTCTTTTAGCTGGATACTTTGATTTTTAATATATATATATTTTTAGTTGTAGATGGACACGATGTCTTTATTTTATTGCTTTGTATGTGGTGCCCTGTGCCCTTGAATTTGTCATGAAAGATTTTAATGAAAAGATACATTAAAAATCAAAGTATCGGGCTGGGATTGTAGCTCAGCGGTAGAGCTCTTGCCTTGCATGCGTGAGGCCCTGGGTTCGGGTTGTATCCTCAGCACCACATAAAAATAAATGAATAAAGATACTGTGTCCGTCCATCTACAACTAAAAAAATATTTAAAAAAATTTAAAGATACAGAAAGAATGTTATACTTTGTGCTATACTTTGTTTTCATTAAGGATTTAAATACAAATGTCAGTAGGAATAAGTCTGGTAGCATTTTATTTTTACTTTTTAAATTATTGATCTTATGATTTATTAACTTGGATTTATGTCATTAGTAAGTGGTTGGGCTCATTTGCCATATGAATATATTTACTAAAACCATCTCTGGTGTTTATCAAAGGAAAAGAAAGGTCTTGTGTTAGGACTTTATAATATACACATATTTCTTAGGTATTTCAAAATCTGACCTTTCACAATTTTAATATTTTGATGAAAAAACTTTATCTTCTAAGCAACTATTTACTTATGTCAAGCAGGTTTTTTTTTTTTTTTTAAAAGGAATGTATATTAGTTTTCTTTGTAGTGGCAAATTCATCTTTCTTCTGAAGGTGAAAATGTGGGTGACAAATGTGAAAGGTAGCTATTGATTGTTACATCAGGGCACCAGGTACTGTTGCAGACATTTTGGGACAAGCTTGTTTGTGTATGTTGAACAGTGCTGGAAGAGGTTGACTGACACCATGTATTATTAGAGTAGTTTTTACTTTAGGTATTGTTTTAATGATTATTTAGGGAGATAGATTTCAGGAGGAGATTTTGAAATTTTCATCTAGTTTTTCTTTTTTTGGTGGGGGTTACTGGGGATTTAACCCTGGAGTGCTTTACCACTAAGCTACATCCACAGCCCCCTACCCCCTTTGATTTTGAGACAAGGTCTCACTAAATAGCTTAGGGCCTCGATAAGTTGCTGAGGCTGGCCTCAAACTTTCAGTCCTCCTGTCTAAATCTCCTGGGTCTCTTGGATTATAGGTTTGTGCCACTGCACCTGGCTGTTATAATATTTAAATGGTCTTGTCAACAGTTTATCTTGTGAGTTCACTTCAGTGACCAGTTTTGAGTTATCTTTTAATATAAAAATATCCCAGTGTCAGATTTCTTTGAATATCTTTAGAAATTGTTCATCTATAAATTTTCATAATTAGCTTTTACACCTATTGTTTTATTTTCTATAAACATTGATATTGTACACTGATTAAAGTATATATAAGGCAACTCTGAATGCTTGTGGTTTTTTGATAACTTTTGGATAGGTTATGGTAGGAATTTTCATTCCCCGAATAACTTACTAGAAAGTGGGCAGTCTTTTAGGACTGCTTGCCCAGCTTAACATATTTCTTACTTGAGCCATGACTGTGTGATCTCTGAAAAAGTTTACCTTCTTTCCTAGTCTTCAGAAATAAAATATGATTTAACTTCATTTTATTAAATAGTAGGAAGTAGAAAGAAGATCTATAATGATAATATTCTAATATATCATCCCTGTTTATGTACCATCTTCTGTTTCATATATGAAGAAAAGGAAAACAAGAAAATGACATGGTACTTTGTGAGTTTTAAAAACTTCTTTGTGTTTAATTCTAATACTCTTGTCTTTAATAAGGGACTTGCAACAAAGCATTGCTAGAGAACCTAGTGCTCCTTCAATTCCTACACCTGCATATCAGTCTTCTCCAGCAGGAGGACATGCATCAGCTCCTCCAACTCCAGCTCCAAGAACCATGCCGGTTAGTAAGCCAAATATGTTTTTAAAATAGAAGGTTTCCATTAGTGATAGTTTGTTTGCTCTAAATGATAAAACAGGTTTTATATTGGAGGGATCTAGTGGTCACTATATCTGTGTCAGGTGATCAAACTTCTGATGTTTTGCAGTATGTAGAACATGGCATCACTTGTGAGTTCTTGTTAAAAAATGTGTAAGCTGAGCCTAGTCAAGTCTTTAGAACTAAATTTGTGTTGATAGCAAATAAGAAACTAAAATGTGCCATTTAGCAACAGTTGGACAGTTTGGGACCATTATATTATTCTACTAAGTTGGTCTTTAAAATAGAACAAAAGGGGAGGGTATATTCTAGATTAAAAGAACTGAATGATGCATTATAATCAGATGTAGTTTATGGAACCTTGACTGATTTTGATTCATAAAAACAGCTATAAGAGCTTTTCTGTGGTGGATAGTGACATTAGAATAATTATTGCATGTTTTAGCCAACTTTTCGCTTGAATCTAGAGTGGATATTTGTTGATATTGGGGAATAATTGTTAATATTTTTAGGGTGAAAATGCAATTGTGATTGTGTAGGAGAGTACCATTATTAGGACTTGAGTGCTGAAGTTTGTAGGGCTGATATGAAGTTTGCGATTTACATTCAAGCGGTTCTGCAAATATATAGGCAAATATTTGGGTGTAGTTATAGATGAAGCAGATATGCTGAAGTGTTAATAGCTACTGAATTTTGTTGGTAGATATATTATTGTTTTGTTATACTTTTTTTTTTTTAAAGTTTTCAGTGTTTGAAATTTTTGTAAAAAGAGTTTAGGGAGTGAAAGGAGTTTACAGTAATAAAAACATACCTATGCTGCCTTTTTTTTTTTTTTAACCTCAAATGTCTAACCATTGTTGGAAACAGTAAATGATAAAATATTAGTTATTAGGAAAAAAGCAGTAGCTATGGAGTTTTTGCAATTTGGACAGTTATTCTTCTACTATGGTACATTTCTAGAGTCAATAAGTCAAGAGTGGGAGTTAGAAATACATTTGGTTGGATGCTAGAATTTTTCATTTGCCCTCATTTATTTTAATTAATAGCAGTTTGAAAAAAACAAACATTTTGTAGTCAGTGCTTATTTTTTCTAACAGCCTGCTAAGCCCCAGCCCCCAGCCCGGCCTCCACCTCCTGTGCTTCCAGCAAATCGAACTCCTTCTGCTACTGCTCCAGCTGCAGTGGGGACTGGGACTGCTGCACCAGCTCCATCACCAGTCCCTGGCTCAGCTCCTCCTCCACAGGCCCAGGGACCACCCTACCCCACCTATCCTGGATATCCTGGGTAAGGCTGCCAGCATCATGTATCCCATTGAAGTGACTAATGTTGTTTCTACCTCTGGTTAACCTTTTAAAGACAGTGTCACCCCTTCCCTAAGTGGAGGTGTCATGAATAAATGAGCTACAATGGCAGCTTATCCAAAAATGAAAACAACATCATAGATACTTATTTGAATAGTTTTCAGTCATTTCTTAGGTTTTAAAAATTTATACTTTTATTTTTTGCATGTTACATTAAACATACTACTTCTGTGTCAAATTTAGTATGTGTTTTCTTGGCTGCCTTTATTTATGTGAAAAATGAGTGCCTTTTCTGAGCTCTCTGTAGCAAGACTGATGAGGCCTTGTTTATATACCTGTACTTTGAAATCTTGGCATTTAATAACTTATTAGGTAGAAATTTACCTAGTTTTGAATGTGCGTACTTAAAGGTTAGCCTTCTTTGTGGCAGTTTCTTTCTTTTTTGGTGGTTGGAGGGTTGGGGATGGAACCCAGTGTCTTCTACATGTCAGGCAAGCTCTCTACCACTGAGCTACACTGCCGCTGTCTTATAGTAATTTCTTAATCTTAATTATCCAGACACTTGACTATTTTAAAAAATATGCTCTAAATTCTATTTAATAAGTATACTCTCTTCAAATATTAGAACTTTATAAACAGTAAATATATGTTCATTATAATGAATATTGATTCTTGGGGAACAGGAATGTATTTATTTTTTCCTGGTACTGGGATCTGAACTCAGGACCTTGTGTGTTCTAGCAAGTACTGTACCACTGAGCTATATCTCCAATCCCCAGAAATGTGTTTACAGTATTAGTTTTGCCACATCAAAATAAAGGGACTCTGTATTTATTTCTTTTGTAATAGTTGAATATTTGATCTTATTTCTTTTAATAGTATTATTTTCTGGATAGTATTAAATATTTGATATTCTTTTAATAACAGGATAAGAATGCTTTTTTAAAAATATTTTTTAGTTGTCAGTGAATCCTTTTTGTCTGTCTATCTATCTGTCTGTCTATGTATGTATGTATGTATTTATCTATCTATCTATCTATCTATCTATCTATCTATCTATCTATCTATCTACGGTGCTGAGGATCAAACCCAGGACCTCACATATGCCAGGCAAGCGCTGTACCACTGAGCCACAACTCCAGCTCAAGAATGCTTTTCTTTAACATATACCTTGAAACAATTCCTTTTTATCTCTTTTGTTCTCTAATGTACAGAAAAAATAGAGAAAAATGGCTTTCTTTTAAAAAATTAAAAACTGGCTTTAGAATAATTATTGTATGTTTCATTTTCTTGTATTTTATTTACCAACCTATTGTTTTATGTTTCTTCTTCCCATCAGGTATTGCCAAATGCCCATGCCCATGGGCTATAATCCTTATGCATATGGCCAGTATAATATGCCATATCCACCAGTGTATCACCAGAGCCCCGGGCAGGCTCCATACCCAGGACCCCAGCAGCCTTCATATCCCTTCCCTCAGCCCCCACAGCAGTCTTACTATCCACAGCAGTAATGTCTGCTCAGAAGCTCAGCTGGTTCAGTTCAGAGGGAGAGAAATACCAACCTTGCAATAAGTATACTAAACTCTATGCTCTGGTTAATATAATGTTACTGTACTGAATGCAGTGTATAATTTCTGTCTGTGGCTGAAAGCTAAAAGCTGTGCCCCAGTTCCACATTTGATTGCACATGTGAGATTTTGCTGCTATTGCAGTATAAATACTAGGTATAATAGGATTTGAAATAAATCACATTACAGTTCATAAAAGTTGAAAATGAGAAATTAAACCTGCAAATGAAACGTTTGAAACTAGTATACTTTCTACATGAGATGCGGTTGGGACATCAGATACTTATAAAGATGGTTTAAGTATTGATATTCAAGGAAATCTCTTTTCTCTATTGATTTGTTGATTTGGTTTAATTTCCATTATGATATTTTACGTAATCAAGGCATTGTAAATCTTATAATTTAAAAATAAATTACTTAAGAACAGTTGTCATTGTTATGTTTTGTCATTGATTCTCATTATTGTCTAATTTCTTTCTGGTATTAGTCTCTAATTTTGTATGTTCACAAGTTAAACCAGATGCTGTGTTTAAGTGCACAAGCAGTGCAGATTAATAGTCAGGTTAAAGGACATTTTATAGTAAGACTGGAAGAATAGTATCATAATTTATCTTTCATATGCTGATTAGTAAATTACTTTTGACATTTATTTAAAAAGTCCTATAATGTGGAAGACACACAATTGTTACCAAAGATTCTTCAAATAAATATACAAATATATATATATATATAAAAATTTATTTAATGTTTTATTGTTAGCTTCGCCAAGAAATTGATGCAAATTCTGATAATAATTCTTTTAGTTTTTTTCCATAACCTGGTTAAAATAAATACATGTCATTGACAGTACTGTCGAATGTAATAGAATTGTTTGGAGAAAATTTATTGTACCCTTCTATTCCTTTTTTCCATCTTTCTGTCTTAACCTACTAACATTTAATGCACAGTGTATGTGGATATATCTTAGCCCTTTCCCTTCTTTTTTTTTTTCTCCTGAAAGATTGGACCATTTTATAATATGGAAAGCACACAAAACAATTGTTGGGAACATGTGCCAGTTCTGAAATAGGCTGTATATTTAGCATTAGCCTTTGCTGTTAGGATAGTCACTGTATAAACCTCAGTGAAATAATGAAGATGCACCATGGAAAGAGAAATGAAGAAAGGTGTGAGTTGGGCATCATCACAGTGGGGGCTGTTGTGAACACATTAGGTTACAAGCAGATTTCCAGTGAATTTGTGTTTATTTTCTGAGTTTTAATACTGACCTTTTCTTGAATTATTGTTTCATTTAAATGATACTGTCACTTGGTCCACTGTTGTTTTCATTGACTATTTAGATTTATATTTTGAATGTTAGACTGAAGGTATGATTGTACAAGAGTAAATTCGTTTAAAAATATATGTATATTTTAAAGAATCTTACTTTGTTGTATGTAGAAAACACAAAGACCTGTTAATTCAATATAAATGACCTTTGATTACATGGAATATTGACATTGGGTTAAAGTCTTGTAGTTAAACATTGGCAAAAATAGTTTTCTTTAACGTATCACTAAGTTTTAATACTTTGGGTTTATCAAAGTGTGAGGTGGGTTTGTTTGATTCCTCTGTAAATGGCATTTAAGTTCTACATTTTCACCACTTGAGTTATCTTATACTAACATAAGACACCCAGTGAGAGTTAGTGATATCCCAAATTGCTAGTTCATAATTCTTATTAATGCAGAAACAAGGCAAAAACAAAATTGGCCTGAATATTCTCTTGGGGAAAGAGGGCACTAAAGGAAAGGGTAAGTGCATCAGAAGGCCACAAGCAATATAAGGCCAGCTATATGCAAAGCTGGGCCTGCTCCCAGAGAGCCACAGAAAGATGATGTAAGAACCTTAGGAAAGAAGCCTCCATGGTTCCTTGTGGCCACTTCTCTCTGCTCACCTGAGTCCTCCTCAACTCTATTAGTAAAGCCTCTTTTATATAGTGACCCAGACTCACTGTCTTATCAGTTCACTTATGCTTAAGGTTTTTAAATATACTTTATTTTTGTCACCTGTGTTTAGGTACAAAAAAATCTGTTTTTGTAGCCCCTGAGTGCTAGATTTGTCTTCATAGGCTAATATAGTTGCATTGAGGAGACGTGAAAAGAAACCTTCTCTTATATGTATTTTACATTCTAGCAAACAGGAAGAAAGCCCTCACTCAGATTGGTTTTTGTTATGAAATTTTTTAATCTGCTGCCTAGCTTCCTGTGTTCCACAAAATACCCTAAAAACCAATGGATAATGCTGTTTGTTTACAGGTAGCAGGGCTCCACTCTGTGGCTCAGGTATGTTGTTTCTATGCGTATAGTTCGGCCTTTTTGTTATGTTCTTAAACTAAAGGAATGATTCCCAGGCCATTTATGTTTGGCTTTGGGATTCTGTTTTAAAATGGATTATGCTTACAACAATGAAGCTCTGCATAGAGAAACAAGTAGGGATAAAATTGTCTAACTTCTATTTCCTGTTCCTGGTTGGAGACAGATGGCCTGACTTCTCAGTCTGGTGTAAAACATTGGTTTAAAGAGAGCTATTTCTATGCCTCTTTATTTCTATACCTCTTTATTCTCCGTTAAGAAAAATATCATTTAGCACTGCAAAGGAGTCTTTGTAAACCATCCCTGTACCCATGCTTCATCTTCTTTGTAATTTGTAATTGGCCCCACCCCTGACAAATCTAAGCAGTAATAGAAAACAAAAACAAAAACAAAAACAAAAAAGCCCAAAAACCCCCCAGATTTCACAGAGCCTGCTGTCCCTAATGTTCTATCCCAGTCAGCAGCCTTTCCAGTCAAAATGCATTTTAAAACACGTTTTCCATTAAAGCTTTACAGTTTGCAAAAGTGCTTTGTACATTTTCTAAGTTCATAAACAGGATAAAATATAATTTGTTAAGTAGGCTTCAGTTTGCTATGGGAATTTTTTTTTATGATTGGTATAGCTTGAATAGTCTTGCTACAACCAGTGGCATCTCATTTTTTTTAGACTTCTGCAATTAGTTGATTTTCAGTATAGGAAAGGGTACAAAGCAGGAAAAATATCCTGCTAACAGCGTTAAAATTGCTGGTTAAATATAGACTTTAGAACTAACTGGTTGATTATAAGATTTACATGGAAGAGCAAAGAAGGAAAATTATATTTTTCAAGAAAGAGAATATTCAGGCTTTATTTCTGGTATGAAAGTTTATATTTTTTAAGAAATCCTATAATATCACACCAGAGATTTTAAATTCTTTTCTGGTTAAAAACATTGCTGGTAGTTGGATTATATTTTTATTGTATTCATTTCTCTTAGGGGGAAAATTGTAAAGAAACAAAAAGGTTCCAGATGAATGTATCGTAGAAATAAAAGTTGAAAGATTCTTACTTCCTTGGAGTATGAATTCTTATTTAAAGTGTTTATCCTTCAGCTTTATAGTTTCCATAGTTTCTTTGATAAATGGTGGGTTGGGAAATAGAAACACTCACTTTGACTAAATACTTGAGACTACAAAATGAAGACAGTGTTGTATAATTTTTTTTAACAGCTGTGAACTCTATAATTTAAGTGTCATGGGTGGACCATGTTTTTCACTACTTATAATTTACCCTGGTTCTTTCAGATATGTATTTAAGAGCCAAGTTTTAGGCTAATTTTTAGAAATGATCAGCAAAATTACCATAATATTCAGTTGATGGTGGGGGGGAAGGGTGAAATTACTCATTTTAAAAAACATTTTCTTCATTCTTCTCCCATATTTTAACTTCATAGTTGAAGCTATATTATTATGTAGCTCAGTATACACAATTTTTATCAGAAAATGTGTTGATATGTATCTTTAAAATTTGTTGAATAAGCTGTCTCTAGGAATGAGTCAATAGTCTGATGTTCCTTTTAAACAATATTCTAACATAACAATTGAGCATAGTTAAATCAATTTTTCTTTTCACTTGTTTAGCACACAGTTTGTAAAATATAGAGTTCACACTGAGGGGTTTGGGATCTCAGAAGAGTGAGGTGAAGGAATAGTGGGGATCCAAGGAGTCTTCCCTGGAACTTGGGTTTTGCTGTGTCCCCAGCGAAAGTGGCTAAGCCACCTGCATGCTAGGGCTGCTTTAGAATTTGCCACTATTTACTACTTCAGGGCAGGATTGGTTTAGGAACTACCTGTGAACAGACCCGAATTTGACTAGGGCCGCAGAACTGCTGCAGGCCACTGAGCTGCAAGCCACAGGATACTGTCTCCCAGTGTCTCTGCCTACTGCCTGGTATTACCTTTGTAGGCAGTAATCCAGGGAAAATTGAAGTTGTCCACCTTTTCTGCTCATTGACACTCCTGCCTGTAAGGGATCCTGTTTCTGTCAGTTCCATGGCACCTGATACCCTTCCTTCTCATGCTGCTATCCATTTATCCTTTTTTTTTCCTTCTGCTTAGAAGGAACCTTTGATCACTTTGGACTCAGCTGGATAATCCAAAACAATCTGCTTATCTTAAGGTCAGCTGATTAACAACTTTAATTCTATTTGTAACCTTAATTTCCCTTTGCCATATTAACAAATAGTTTTCTTATTTTGCTCCTTGGGTTGTGCTGAATATGATGTATCCTCTAGTTTCTCATCAACAGAAATGTAGAGATTTACATTGCAGTGGTGACTCTGAAGGACAGACGGGCTCAACTATCAGTTTCATCATTGTCTTTAATGAAAGGAAGATTCATTTCCTTCATATTTTGTTTTCTTAAAGAAGGGCTTTATCAGTTTCTTCACCATTGGAATTTTCAGAATAGAAATACAATGTAGAAGGGGGGTACTCTGCACAAGGCAGGCATTTTGTAGATATGGTGTTGCATAAGAGATGTCTGTTGCTAAATCTTTTTTACCCCATACGGGTAATGTACAGAAAATTTAACCATTAAAATTGAGATTTTAGTAAAATTATGTGATGATACATGAACCTTTAAAAAATTAATAGATTTTTACTTACAGCAATTGGAGATTTATAGAAAACTGAGCAGAAAGCACAGAATTCTCATATACCCCTGGCCCCATCCCTTTACAGTTTTTTCTATTAACATCTTGCATTAGTGTTTAATTACAATTAATAAACAAATACACATTTTCATGAACTGGACTCCATAGTTCACATTAAGGTTCATTCTCTAACTTGTTCTGTTCTAAAAAACCCTGTGTTTACCTATTCATCAGAAGAGGTGCATGTTTTCCTCTTTGCATCATCCCTCCTCCTCAGCTCTGTCAACCATTGATTTTTTTATTGTCTCTAGTTTTAGAGTTTTCTCCATGTGTTTTTATGGCTTGACAGCTCATTTCTTGTTTTGTGCTAATATTCCATTTTATGGATATGTTGGATATACCACAGTTTTATCATCCATTCATCTTGGTTGCTTCCAGTTTTTGACAATTGTTAACATTCTTGAGCAAGTTTGTATGGACATAAGTTTTCAACTTATTTAGGCAAAAACTAGGAGCATTATTACTGGAACAGATGATAAGAATATATTGTGCTTTGTGAGAAACTGCCAGCTTCCAATGTGGCTGTGTCATTTTGCATTCCTACCAGCAATTTATGAGAGTTCCTATTTCTCCACATCCTGCCAGCATTTTTGGATCTTAGTCATTTTGGTATGTGTGTAGTGGTACATCATTGTTTTAATTTGCAATTTCTTAATCATTTGGGACATTGAGCATCTTTTCTTATGTTAATACACCATCTTCTCTGATGAGTTATCCAGAACTTTTAATCATTTTCAGATGGGGATTGTTTTCTTGTTTTATGGGTTCTTTACCAGACCTAGTTTGCAAATATGTATTTTTCCCAGTTTTTCTTTTCATTCTCTTAACAGTTTTTTTCACAGAACAAAAGTTTCTTACTTTAATGAAGTCAAACTCATCAATTTTTTTCTCTTATTGATCATGCTTTTTGTTATATCCAAAAATTTATTGTCAAACAAAAGGTCACCTAGATTTTCTCCTGTCTTATCCTCTAGAAGTTTTATAATTTTGTGGTTTGCATTTAGGTCTATGATCCTCCTCTTCATTAGTGGAGGATAATTTCACCGAATGCAGAATTCTAGGGTGGTGGTTATTGTCTTTGAGCACCTTAAATATGTCACTCCACTTTCTTCTTGCTTACGTGGTTTGTGAAAAAAATTCAATGTAGTTATTATTATTGTTCCTCTGTAGGGTGGGATTATCTCTGGCTTCTTTCAAAATTTTATCTTTAGTTTTTTTTTTTTTTTGCAGTTTGAATAGAAATCACTGAGAGATTTTTCTGTTTATTTTGATTTTTTGAGACTGAGTCTTGCTCTTTCCCAGGCTGAACTTGAACTCCTGGGCTCAAGTGATCCTCTTGCCTCAGCCTCCCAAGGAGCTGGAACTACAGGTTTACTACCCTCCAGCTCTGTATTTTTCTCTTTCCACATTTTTTATTGGTGCATTATTGTTACAGATAATGATAGTATTTGTTACATATTCATACATGCATACAACATAACAATATGCTTTGGTCAATATCACTTTCTCCCTCCCTCCCCACTTCCCACTCCTGATCCCTTTTCTCTACTCTTCTCCCTTTGATTCTGTATTTATTTTGATTAGTGTTCACTGAGCTTCCTAAATCAATGATTTTATGTCTGCCATAAATTTTTGAAAATTCTAATGCATTATTATTTTAAATATTTCTCCTCTTTCTTTACTGTCTGGTGTTCCATATTTTACTTGTTAATGCTGTTGTTTCACAGTTTTTTCCAATTTTTCATGTTTTCCTCTTTGCATTTTAGTTTGGGAAGTTATGGATTTATCTTCAACCTCAATGAGTTTTTACTTATCCATATTTATTTTACTAGTGAGCCCATCAAAGGCATTCTTCATTTCTATAATAGCATTTTGATTTCTAGCATTTCCTTTTGATTATCTTTTTGGAATTTCAGTCTCTGCTTACATTTACTCACTTGTTCTTGCATGCTCACTTTTATATTAGAACTTTTAGCATATTAATTATTATTTGAAGTTCTGGGTTGAGTATTTCTCTAATCTCTGCTGTATGTGGGTTTGGTTCTGTTGCCTGCATTGTCTCTTCTTGCCTTTGGCATGCCTTGTCATTTTTGTTGTTATTGAAAGGCAGACATGATATATTGGGTAAAAGGAACTGAGATAAACACGTTTGAGGATTATGTTAATAAATTCTATGTTCATCTGGTTAGGAACCCAACTATGTTTACTGTTCATTGTAGCTATAGGGTCTGAGACTTGAGTTTCCCTGTACTGTCTCTGTTTCCCCTGGACACTCCTTAAGCACCTTGCAGTTTCTCCAGCTGCAGTCCTCCATTATGCAGAAGCCCTGTTGTGGTAGTGAGGTGTGGGGCTGGCAGAAGTGTTCTATAATCGTATGACAAGGTCTCAGTCTTTAAAGGAGCCTGTGGCCCTGGGCTGTGACCTTCAAAAATGCTTCCTAGCATTAAGTCTTCAGCTTAGGTGTGACAGCAAGGCTGGAGAGTGCCAGAGTTGGATTTGCCTTCCCTGACACTGAGGCTCTGGTAGTTTCCTCTGAGGGTAGACAACAGCAAGCTTAGGTGGTCATTTTCATCTCTTGCTGTTGGAAGCTCAGGGAATTTTTAAAAAATTTTCATCAGGAGAATCTGGTAGGCTGCCTGGAGGTAAATCTCATGATTTTATGGGGCCCCATAAAATCCAGATGCTGGAGTTTTAACCCTCAAGGTGGTCCACAGTGACCATCTAGTAGTACATCTATTACAACTTTTATCCCTCGCTTCCCTCATCCTGACTCCAGTGGCTTTTGCTCCCAGTAATCAGTTCCATATTCTCTTGTTCCTTTAATTTTGGGTATCTGTTAACCTGTGACCTTGGTTTTCTGATGGATCCAAGAAAGTTGTTGATTTTCAATTTGTTTAACTTTTTTCTTGTGAGAATGGAGTGATGACATCCAAGCTTTTCACAGGTCAAAGAACCTAGAAGTTTAGATAAACGTTTTGATAGAAATACCCAAACTTTTTATTGAGCTTAGAGAATTTATTTCCTCTCTAATGTGCTCTTGATTCTGGAATCTCTATTGTTATAGATACTAGATCTCTCCATGTTTTCTATGTACAGACATAGATTATCTGGTAGATAGCATATAATAAGCATTCAATAATGTTAGCTATTATTTTCACATATTATTTTAATCTCTGGTCTTTTTCTTGATTCTGAGGAATTTCTTGAAACAATCTCCTAATTCAGATGCATTTTTCTGCAGTGTTCAGTCTATCACACACTGTCTCCAAAACATTTTTTAGTGTGGCTGTAATATTTTGTGATTTAAGGCAATCCTTACTGACCTCTCATTTCCCCCTATAGTCAACTGCTGCTCTAGTTCATTTCTATCCTGGTAGCCACTGTGTTCATATGACTTGATCAACCTTGACTGTGCACTTGCTAATTGTTAGCACTGTGGCAAGTCTTTGAATAATAATTTATTTAGGTTTCACAAGAGCTTTACAAAATTGGTATTGTATTCATACTCATTTTAAAGAGTCAACGTTGTTGAGAAGTTGAGCTACTGGTTCAAGGTCACACGGCTGTCAAACAGTTGAGCTGGGGCTCAGGTTTCCTGCATCCTATTGCTTCTGATGTCTCTAGGTTGGTGGGATTCAACTTATGCCACCCACTGCATTTGCGCCATCTCTGGAATGGCAGAGATGTTTATGTTGTGCAAATATGCACTAGTGGTCTGCTGCTGCAGCTGCATTCATTCTGATGGATTCAGACCCTGCTTGAGAACTTGTGAGCAGAAATCAGTCTCTCAGATGCTTCTGTTGCGTGTGGAATGAGATTGAGTTTGAATGAATAGTCTGACTGTTTTCACCCACTGGTCAGTTGTGAGGGTCACCAGAATGGAGAGGAGGTGAATCACTTATTCCCCGATATTGAAGAGATTCACTTCATTTCCATCAAAAAGTACCATATACCTGGGAGAGAGGTGCCTGAATTGTGACATTCAAGAATATTGCTACAGGGGCTGGGATTATGGCGCAGTGGTAGCGTGCTCGCCTAGCACGCGGGAGGCACTGGGTTCGATCCTCAGCACCACATAAAAATAAAAGATATTGTGTTCATCTACAACTAAAAAATAAATATTAAAAAAAAAATATTGCTACAAAGGCCCTGGCCTGGTCATGCCACGTAAGACCTAGGTAAATGGGTTGTCTCAGTTGTTGGGAGGTAGTTGTATTAGACCATTTTCTGTTGCTATAACTGAATACTACAGACTGGGTATTTATAAGGAATAGAGGTTTATGTACCTCATGTTTTCAGAGCCTCACAAGTCCAAAGGACATGTGAGAGCTTTCTCATTAGATTATAACATGAGGGCATTAGATGGCAAGATAGAGCAAGTGTGCTAGCTTGGGTTTCCCTCTTATAAAGCCGTTAATGCCATGATGGAGGCCTCACCTTCATGACTTGATCTAATTCTGATTATGTCCCAAAGGCCCTACTTCCAAATACCATTAATGTGCATTTGGGGATTATTTCTAACATGTAAACTTTCAGAGAATACATTCAAGTCACAGCTATTTTAACATGGTGGAAATGAACACACAAGAAACTGTTTTGAGGGAAATGAAGCTCTTACTTGGTCCTTGGATAAGAGCATTTGATCTTGTGGCCCATTCCTGGGATGCAGCAGATAGGTGGATGATAAATTGCAGAGTTCAGTGACATCCTAAAGGGGAAGCCCAAGAGGTTTCAGGGTGCGCAGACTGAAGGAGGCAACTTGAGCTGAGTGAGGCCAGCTCCTCAGAGTTCCAGGGCAGGCTTTCAGGGAGCTGCAGCCACTGTGGGCACAGGGGGCTGCAGTAAGGTGTATTTACTTAGCTTGCATGGAGAGGTGCTCAGGGCTCTTCAGGGTGTTCTGCACTTCACAAGACCTGGGCTCCAGCATAGGTGTTGACAACCAGAGTGGCTAGCCTCATGCCAAGCTCTGACAGACTCTTACCCCTATTCCTTCTAACCTGTTGCTGTAAAGGACGGGTACTAGAGGCTGAAGGAATCAAAGAAAAAGGCTGAGTTTTTGCTACTCAGGTCAACAACTGCAGACATTTCCACACACATGTCCTGAAGGATTCTCCCAAACTTCTGGGAGGTGGGTTGTGGAGCTTGAGTCGGTGAGGTGCCACCTTCAGCTGCCCTTGGTGGGGTGACTTGCTTGGAGGGGCAGCGAGGTGAGCCAAGTGTACCCCACCTCAGAGGGGGTGGTCCCGAGGAGGCCACTGTGAGCATGTGGTGGAGATATGGGAGCACTTCGCTATGTTTTCAGTCATGGGAAAATCTGCAGTTGGTGATAATGGCTGAGGGGCGCTCGGGGGTGGGCTGGGGATTAAAAACCTGGGGTGGGATATCAGCGTTCCTTCCCAGCGAGGCTACTCGGAGGAGGAGCCTGCCCCTCCCGCGCCTGCGTCCACGTGTGGGGTGTGCGCGTGCGTGCGCGAGAAGCGGGAAACGTGGTGGAGGTGCTAGTTGGGCGGTGGGGTGTTTCAGACAATTACGGGGTATTGCAGAGGTGAGAAAGGGAGGCAGGTAAGAGACCTCAGTGGATAATAAAAAGTCCTGAAGGCTTTTAAGCAGGGCAGCAGTGTGGTGGGATGAGGCAGATTTGGCTCCGCAGGGAGCAGGGACACTTTTGGATTTGAGGTGGAACTGCGTGGCAGTTTAGAGGCCTGTGGACAGTGGGCCAGGCCCTCCAGCCCAGGGTCCTGGATTGTCACGCTGTGTGAGTTTGCCCATGGGCGAGGAGCCTTTGGTGGTCCCTCAGTCCTGCTGACACGCTGCCTTTCACAGAGGCGCTGAGAGGACCAAGGTTTGCCCTGTGGAGCGGCTTCTCTTTCAACTTGTTATCCTAAGTGCTGGGTGTTGGTGGGGTCTTATGAGGTGGGGGTCTCTCACTAAAGTAAATGTATTGGATTGGCTGTTTAATTCACATTCTCTAGTTCCCACACACCTTGGAGAAAACAAGAGCACTTTCCTGCTTGAAATATTGTGAAGCTGATAACCTCCTTGCCTCAAGAGGAGAGACTGCTCAATGCATAGATTAAGCTAGATTAGAATAGCTGGGTTCCATGAACCCCAAAGGGCCGGTGAATAGAATTCAGGAGATCAGTGGAAAAGATGAGTGCTGTATTTCTAACTGAAACTTATAATTTCCTTCAGTTATGCATGGCACTGAACTGACCTTTGTCGTATTACCAGAACCTGTGACTTTATCACTTCTAGAATTCCCAGATATTTGCATATCACATTACAGTTGATGCTCATTTCTCAAAATGTCATTTATGTTCCTCACTACATTGAATTCATGGTAATTAGACTTGCCTCTAGGTCTTGCTGTTTGCTGTATTAAAAAAGCAAATGCTAGGGCTGGGGGTGTAGCTCAGGGTGGAGCACTTTCCTAGCATGTGCAAGGTCCTTGCTTCCATCCTCAGCACTGCAAAGAAAAACAAAAACAAAAACAAAAACAAAAAACAAAACCAAATGAAGAAAACAAAAACAAAACCCAACACACACACCCCCATTCCCATACATACACCCATCACATATTTGTATGGCCCTCACTTAATAATTGGATACATAAATTGAAATATAATTGACTTTATTTATAGTTATATACGTTTTACCTTATGAATTTGGGAAAAGGTCCATATGCTTTTCTTGATTATCAACATGGTTCTTGACCCAAAAAAGTATATTAACCTCTGGACACTGGAAAGCTTATCGTTAGGAGCCGCAATTCCAAGTTTAACCACAAGAGGGAACTATTTCACAACTTATGTTTTAAAAGATCACAGCAGCATTTTTGTTATTCCCTCTTAGCTCTTTTAAAATTGTTCAAGTTTTCTTTACTGTTAGCAGTGTAATTGGGGCCAGTGATGAGGCTCTGTAGCTGACACCCTGCCAAGAACTGAAACATCCTTGTCTTGTGAATCCAAGGAGGCGTGATATAAAAAAGTGAGTTTCTGGGCACTTCTAGTTTAACACCAGGTTTAATGTCCACAGTTTGTTTGCTGTTTTCCCTCCATCTCATCCAAACCCTTGTAGAGCAGAAAGGTTACCTGCTTTGTTCTTCTGATAGGGATAGACCTTCTGTCAAGATAGAAGCATAGCAGAAGGTTTTTATGTGCTGTGTTTGTGTGTATGGGGAGGACAGTGTGCAGAGGTAGAGTGGGTGCATGAAGGAGAGAATTCGGAACTTTCTAGGTGGAGGGAGGCTGTGATCATGTAACAAAATTCTGAGGACCTAGCCATGCCTTCCACTTGGTTTCACAGCCATTGCCCTTAGGGCCGATTTTAATGGGCACAACTTTATGCGTTCCTTAGTTCTTTGGCCACATCAGCACTTAGGTCACTGGATATATTTCAGGGCACAAAATAGAGGTCTTAGAGTGTCTAATTGCAAAGGGCAGCAGCCACTTTAACGAGTCAGCATCGTTTGTTTGGAGGAACAGTTCTGCACACTCTGACTTGCCTTGAAGTAGGTCAAGCTAGAGAAAATGCAGCAAAACGTCTATGGGGACAGAGTCCCTATCACCGAATCTGTGTTCAAACTTACCAGTGACTCTAAAATTAACATTTGTTACACTGTCCATTTCTCTGAACTTTAAGGATCCCCCCTTCTGCCAGTTTTAATTACTAGCATTCATTCATTCATTGGTTCACTCATTCAGCAACTTGCTATTAACAGCTGCCCTTTACAGATTCCATCCTGGACGCTGGGGCCCTAGGAGAGAAGCAGCTGCAAAGGCTGTGGATCTATAAAGCTGCTCAGAATGTTGGGTAAGGTCTCTGAGTAAGGTCCCTTTAGCTATGCCTATTAGGCACATTGTTGATCTTCTCGGAGCCTCTATTTCCTCAGATGTGAAATGGGAATAATCTACCTTACAAGATTATTGTGAGTGAAGAAAACAGACAGTGTACATAGCTAGCAGGGTGCCTAGCTTTGCTTATGAGAAAGAGCTTCTGCGTCCCTGGAGCCTGTGGTGTGCATGGGCCAGGCAAATGTTAGCAGCCAAGAGCAGGAGCTGCTGCTACATCTGTCTCACTGTAGGCACCGGCACCCCAGTGAGCTGGTGATCTTAATACATGCTCTTTATTAAGGTGCCCAAGATTGATTTTGTGAGATGACAGTATGACAAATTGGTTAAGAGCATGGACTCTGGAGCTGGATGGCCTGGGCTAAGTGCCAGGCAGGACAGGTATTAGCTGCAAGGCCTTAAGCAAGTAACTTAGGTTCACTGTGCTTCAGTTTTCAACTTTTAAAATAAAGGCAATAATGTTACTTTCTGCATCAAGTTATGTGTTAGTGCATAAAAAGCATTTATATCCCTGGCATATTGTGATAACTCAAAATTATGAGCTGTTGTTATTGCTATTATCAGCCTAGACAACTTGTTAAGTGTTCTCCAATGGCAAATCGGATTGACGTGACTCTACTGGACAGTGTAGACCAGTGGTCTACTCTGTTTCCTTTATGTGCTCAGGTGACAGGGAGAGGATGGGATGGTGCGTGAGCAGTGGTGGTGTGGTGGTAGGGGAGGTGGTGGAGTGCTGGTGGGATTGTGGTAGTGAAGTGGTTGTGGGATATGGTGGGATGGGGGTGGAGTGATAGGTGGGGTAGTGGTGGTGATGTGTTGATGGCCAGGTGGTGGTGGTGGAGTTGTTGGTATGCTGTTAGGGTTGGTTGTGGTAGTGTTGGGATGGTGGGTGGTGGTGGTGATGGGCAGTATTGTATGGTATGGTTGTTGTTGATGGAATGTTGTGGGGTGGCGGTGGGGAGTTGCTGCTGGGTCAGTGGTATGATGCGGAGTGGTGGGCTGCTATTGTGGATGGAGTGATGGTCAGGTGAGGTTGGTGTGTTGATGGAATGATAGTGGGTGTTGGTGGAGTGATAATTTGGTAGTGGTGTAGGTGGGGGTGATAATGGAGTAGTTGGTGGTGCGTGATGGAACTGTGGGGCGGCATTGTGGGGTGTGGGCACTGGCAGTGTTGGTGAGGTAGGAGACCTGGCCCTTTTCTGTACACTTTTTTTCCTTTTAAAAAGGCAGGTTTTTTTTGTTTGTTTGTTTTTGTTTTTAAAGAGCATTATAGAGCCAGGCATGGTGGGGCACACCTATAATCCCAGTGGCTCAGGAGGCTGAGGCAGGAAGATCATGAGTTCAAAGCCAGCCTCAGCAACTTAGTAAGGCTCTAAGTAACTTAGTGAGACCCTAAGTAACTTAGTGAGACCCTGTCTCAAAGTGAAAAATGTAAAAGGGCTGGGGTATGGCTCAATGGTTAAGCACCCTTGGGTTCAATCCCTAGCACACACACACAAAAAAAGCATTATAGTTATATATAATACTTGGTTCATTTTGACAAAATCATACATGTTTGGAATTTGAGTTACTTCATTTTAGTTCCTGTTCCTTCTCCTCCTTCCTATTCTCCTTTTTCTACTCTACTGATCTTTTTTTCCACTCATTTATTTATTTATCTTTGATTGGTGCTTTAGACATATACATAAAGGTGGAATTCCTATGGTATATTTATATATGCACATAGAGTGATTTTATTAAAGTCATTCCACTTTTCCTCCTGTTTCCAATCCCTCCTCCCTTCCTATCTCTTTCTTCTACTCCACTGGTCATCCCTATATTTTTATGATATTGCATCCTCCTCTCTGCCTTCTTTCCCTTATTTTGTTTTAGTTTCCATATATGAGAGAAAATATTAGACTCTTCATATTCTGAGTCTGGCTTATTTTATTTAGCATTGTGTTCTCCATTTCCATCCAGTTGCCAGCAAATACTGTAATTTCATTCTTTATGACTGAGCGGAACTCCATTGTGTATATGTACCACATTTTCTTTATCCATTCATCTGGGCTGGTTCCATAATTTGGCTATTGTGAATTGTTGTGCTATAAACATTGAAGTGCCTATATCACTTTGGTGTGCTGATTTTAGTTTTTTTGGTAAATACCCAAGAGTGGGAGAGCTGGGCAATTTGGGGGCTTTTATTCCTAGTTTCTGGAGGAAGCTTGGAGGCCATCTTTGCTGTGACTTCCATAGTAGGTAACTTCAGGCCTAGGTGTGTCCCTGATTGCAGCTCTGCAGGACTCCCGCCTCTTCTTCCAAATGGCCCTGGTGCTTCCTCAGCCGAGGTCAGTTCCAGGTGTGCTGGAATTCTAAGCAGCAAGACTGTGTTCTGCTTGTGGTCTCAGAATTTGCTTCATTCATTCATGGACGTGCCGGCACTTTATTTTATAGTTTCATCTCATGCCCTGGTTTTTTTTTCTCTGAGAAACCACAGGCATTTTAAAGATATTTTACAAATGTTTCTTATAACATCCCTTTGATGTTGGGGTCAGATAAAAGAACCTCGCTTTACAGGTGACAAAATTGAGGTGATTCTCCAGGGCACATGTTTCATAAACCATTGAGAAAGTGGCATCTGGTTTAAGACCCTTCCTGTGGCTGGCAGAATTAATTTTTGTTGAGAAAACAGGACATTTTGTTACATTTCAACTTCCCCTCTACTATGGAAAGGGAGACGACAAGAAAGGCTGCCTCTTTTCTCTTTTTAGAGAGCCAGGTTGGGCGCCTTCCTCCTTCTGTATTTGTTTGTGACCTGGTTTCCTTGCTGAAAGGAGCAGAAGCCAGATTGGGGGTTGGATGCTGCAGAATGTGTGAAGCTTAGGTGAGTGAGGGGTGTCTGTACTGTCCTTAGCACCCCTGGGAAGCATCTTGGCGAGGAGAGGTTGGGGGGAAAAACCCAAACCCAAAAGCTTCTATTGTTTTTGACCACTCAAAAAAACATTTGCTTCACATTCAGTAAAGCTGAGAAAAACCACATTTTTCTTGGTAAAAGCAGCTGCAGTTTCTTCTAGAATGCTTTTGAAGAACAGGCATTGCTGCCACTGTTCCTTCCTGTCCTAGATGGTGTTTCGTTGGCACAGGAGGCAGGACAAATGGAGTGTGCCTTCGAGTCAATGTGTTTAAACTGAAAAATGAATAAAATGATGTTCCTTAGGACATACTGATTTCCAAAAGGCTGCTTCCTAAAAATGCTAATTGTGCATGTTAAACAGCAACCACAGACTCCCAGCAGTCTCACCGTGTCCTATTTGTAGATGTTTTATGGAGGTGATTTAAACCTTAGGACTCTCCCTTTCTTCCCTCTGGTGAAAGATCTTGGTGTTATCAGCTCATTAACTTGTGTTCCCATTATTTGCCTGTAGTTGCAGTCCTGTGCTTTCAATAAAGGGGCAGAGCACTGTCGGGGGATGTCCAAGTCAGAGGTGGCCTCAGTGGTTGATCAATGGTAATGGCAACTTTGCAAATTTAAGAACAGCACATAAGGCAAGAATGAGAAGCCATATGAAGTGCTGATGGAGGGCAACTTTCTAATATTCCCATCCTGTAGCTGGGAATGCATCCACATGAGATGTAGGCTGTGAAGGAGGAAGAGTTATGAACCATTTGGTGCTTGATATTGAGAGTCTCAGAGGCCTGTCCATGCTGTTTTGTGGTGTAGAGTCTTGGAGTGTTTACTTAACAGAGAAATCTTGTGGATCTGCTCTGGGCCAGGCTCTGGGCTGGATATTGGAGCTTCAGTAATAAGAGGACATAGATTCTGTCATCAGGGAGTAAACAGTTTTAGGGGAGAGAGGTGGAGAGATGTGCATCCTAAGAAGTGCAATTCAAGGGAAAGGTGCCATGGCGCATGCCTGGGATCCCAGCAGCTTGGGAGGCTGAGGCAGAAGGATTGAAAGTTCAAGGTCAGCTTCAGCAACTTAGTGAGGCCCTAAGCAACCTAGCGAGACTTTGTCTCAAAATAAAAAATAAGAAGAGCTGAGGATGTGGCTCAGTGGTTAAGTGCAAAAGAAAGTGAAGGACAGAGTAGGAAGTGTTGCTTTAGAATGTTGTTCCAAAAAGGATTTGAGGAAGCTGGACCTCTGCACAGGTACTTTAGAGATGTTTCAGAGGTAGACTGTGCTCTGCTGAGTCGGAGGAGGAAGAGACTGTCGAGGACCAACTGCCAGAGGCCACCAGGAATATACTTGTAGTAAGGGTTGAGTTCTGGTTCTGAACTTGCTGCACCAAAGGATAATGGACTCCACTGAGAACCATGGAGCATCTGGCAAGAGGGAATTGGGAAGAGCTTATCAGAAGATTTGGGCACATGTTTGGTGGTTGGGAGGGTATAATGAAGTGGGGCTCTCTTCTAGATTGCTTCTTCAGAAATCCAGTAGGTGGGCATCTTATATAGCCATAGTATTCAATCAAACACTGTTGATTAGGGGGTGGGAGGATGGAGTAGGGTAGAGATACCCCTGGGAAAGAGGCACTAGTGACCCACATGAGCCCTGGAGAGGGAGGTTTGGTGGCTTTTGTTGCATAGTGCCTTTGTTTCCATCTCTGTTCAGGCGTGACTATGGATTGTCTTTGTTTTTGACTTGTGGGAGTTCTCAGCTGATGTTGGAATTCTGTGAAATTGTTCTTGTCCATTAGGGGAACATCACAGTCTAGGAGGAGGCAACTAGGCTGACTACCAATGGAAAGATCTCAGGGTTGCTTTTTTATACCTTCTGAAAATGCTTGGTCTGGAAACTGAGGATGTATAGCAGTTCTCAAGATCAAGTAGGGAGAGCATCTCAGGCAGGAAGAGGATATAGCCGGAGTAGATGGAGGGATGCTTTGAGTATCCCAGGAGGTTGTGGACACCGGGAGTGGCTCTGGATGCCAAGAACAAGGGTGTGTGGGGGCTGTCAGGGGGTGCAAAGCCAAGGAGCCAGACAGGGCCAAATGGTGAAGGGCTTGTGAGTCTTGCTAAGGAGTTCTGGCTGAATTCCTCGACCGTATTTAACCATATTCATCTGAGCACTAAGAGCAGCTGATCAACTAATATTTATTGAATTAAAATATTGGTTATTGAATTGGACCTGATTTTCCTTGTACATTTCTCCCTCCTCTGCCCCATTATTGCTATCAAAGTCAAAAGCAAAAGCTCCTCGAGGGAGTGGTATCCTCCTAGGAATCCAGATATCCTTCTCTTAACAGTAATTCTTGGAATACTGTAATCCTGGGTTCTTATGGCACATTTCGTTTGTCTCCTTCCTTTTTCAAAGGGGGACTTGAAGCACTAAGTACCTGCGTGATGCTCCACAGTAGATTGTGAAAGAATGAGAACTTGAACTCAAATCTCCTACTTGTCCCGCTCTTTGTACTACAGCAACCTCTGTACCGTCCTTTATACCTTTCCCAAACTAATTCTTATATTTCCATGCCATGTCCTGAGTCTCCACAAGTTTCAGTCTCTACAGAGACCTCCATACTCAAGAGCAAAATCCAGCTGCCAGAAGTCTTTGAGAATTCCATTCATTTCATGACTCTGTTGAACTGTAAGGGGATACGACTCATAAACTGTAGTAACACTTTTCAAAGGCCTTTTCCTCCACTCTTCTCTCAGATACTCCAAGTGTTCTCTTGTGTGAATACCCAAGCAGCTTCTCTAACCACAATCTGGGGCTGAGTTTTCTCTGGGCTTTCTTTCCTCTCTTCTAGTTCTTCATTAAATAGATGGACCTAGGCTCTCTGCCCATACTCTCCCTACTTGATTCCTTGTCTCTCAGGACCCATCTCCCCCCTACGTCAATCCGTCAATCCGAGTAGTGCCTGGTCTCATGTTACAGAAATCTCAGTATGATGGCTAACACAAGTAAGAGGTCTTTTTTCTTTGGTACCAGGGATTAAATTTAGGGATACTTGACCAGTGAGCCACATCACTAGCCCTATTTTGTTTTTTATGTAGAAACAGGGTCTCACTGAGTTGCTTAGTGCCTCACTGTTACTGAGGCTGGCTTTGAACTCGCGATTCTCCTGTCTCAGCCTCCCAAAGTGCTGGGATTACAAGTGTGAGCCACCGCGCCTGGCTACAAGTAAGAGGTTTATTTCCCCAAAGAAGAAGTTCATAGGAAAGTTCTCCATGGCTGGTCCAGTAGTACCTTCTGGTTTTGTGGTGGCTAACCTTCTTATTCCCATAGTTGACTGTTGAACCATTAGGCATCATGCTTTTCTTCTAGGCCAAAAGAAGGAGAATGGCCAAATGCAATAGGCATGTGTCTGCTGATTGTTCTCTTTCTGTCAGAAAACCAATTGCTTTCCCAGAAGCCTCACCTAGTAGATTTCCACTTACATTTCATTGGCTGGAAATGAAATTGCTAGATGCAAGGCTTATCATCTTGCAACTCTGAAAAAAAAAAAGTCAGTGTCCTCTGACTAGAGAAGGGAAGAATAGATATTGGGTAGTTATTAATGTCTACCATATTTGTCTGCTAGATTTTGCTTCAGAATAATTTGGGGGCTGATATGGCAAAAAAACAATGCTCTTTTCCATTCCGGGGTGAGGGAGAAAAGCTGATGAAGCAAAATTATTCATAAGTGAATGAATATTAGCTTAAATGAGTAGGATCAGTTCTAGAACACATCAATTTGTTTTCACTTTGCAACTTTTTAGCCTTTAAAAATAGAAATTTATATTGACATTTAGGACATATTGCCTATAGGAAATGGAACACAGTTTTTATAATGCTTTATACTTAGGATCAGGGCTTTACTCTGAGATAATCTCAATTCCAAGAGGAAAAATTTCCAAATACATTCTACTTGTAAAGATTGTAGTTGTTTTTCTCTTATTGTGCATTAAAATAAGTGGAAGGAAAGAATTCCACCAAGCTCTTGATACTATAATTTCAGTTCTCATTTTTGTCAATGTTCACATAGGCATTTCATTTTATTATAATAAATGCATACCAATTGGCAGTGATCTATTCTTTTCTACTTAACATTATTTTGTAGGCACGATTCTATGGACTTGCAGTACATATAATAATGTTTAGTAACCATTTGATATTTTGATATACTATAATTGGCTTGGCCATTTTCTTTTGATTAGAGGTGATTTCAAAAATATTTAACAAATTATATTTCATTGACACTTATTAATCAAAACAGACTAGGCCACAGAAGCAGAGCATGTGCTGCAGACCCCTGCTGGACCTGGCATTAACTCTCTTGTTGCTGAATTGTAGGGCACATTATTAGTGGTAAGGGTTTGGGGACTGAATATTTGCTGATAAGGAGAAAGTGTAACAATGTAATAACAAGTTTTATCAATTAGTTTTTCTGTATAACAAACTACTCTGAAACTTAATGATTTAAAACTCAAACAAAATAAAACCAATTCAATGTATTTAAGCCATAATTCTGTGGGTTGGCAATTTGTGCTGGGGTCAGCTGGTTGATTCTTCTGGTTTTATGTAGTCTGTTGCTGGCCAGTTAGGCAGTAAGCTTCTTGCAGGGTCAACCGGAGAGTGGAGGTGACTTGATCATGTGTATTCTATCCTCCAGAAGGCTAGCTTGGACTGTTCACATGATGGAATGTAGTTCCAAGAATACATGCAAGGATTCTTGAGGTATGGGCTTGAATTTGTCATAATCTCTTTTCTGCTACTCTTTTTTTTTTTTTTCCTCCCTTGTGGTACTGAATTGAATCCAGAGATGTGTTCTCACTGAGCTACATCTGCAGCCCTTTTTATTTTGAGACAAGGTTTTGCTCAATTGCCCAGGCTGGCCTCAAACTTGAGATTCTCCTGTCTCAGTCTCCTGAGTAACTGGGATTACTGGCATGTACCTCTCTGCCTGGCTTTTTTGCTACTCTTATGAGCAAAGAAAGTCATAAATTCAGATCCGAGGGTCAGAGTCTAGACTCCACTTCTGGTTGGGAGGAGCTACAAAGTCACATTGAAAAGTATGGATACAGGGGCTGGGATTATGGCGCAGTGGTAGCGTGCTCGCCTAGCACGCATAAGGCACTGGGTTCGATCCTCAGCACCACATAAAAGTAAAATAAAGATATTCTGTCACCTACAACTAAAAAATAAACATTAAAAAAAAAAAGAAAAGTATGGATACAGAGAGGATAATAATTTGAGCTCCATTTTTGTATGAAATCTATCATGCTATTGCATACAAGAATGGCTGGCTGAATATCAGCTGTGTTGCAAATTAAGCATTCATAACTTGCATTTTTTTGGACATTGCATTTAGCAGTGCTATGAACATCACATTCTTCTTGTGGACTTTACCATTCTTGGCATTAGAAAAGTACTAATGGAGAAGGGTTGAAGTTCTTCACTTACTCAAGAATCATTCATGCAACACCCCTTTGCTCTAAGTGGAGGGATGGCAGAAGCAGCAGGCACTTGTGTTCATAGACTAGCAGGGAGATATACAACAGTGAATTGCATAATGTGGAGTGTGGTTCCTGCTTTGGTGTTATTATGTGTGAACAGGGGTCTGGGAACATGTGCAAATGTGGTGTGTGTGTGTGTGTGTGTGTGTGTGTGTGTGTGTATGTGTGTGTGGCTTGTGTAAGGCAAGCTTTCTAGGGCTAATGGAAAGATTTAGTTTTGAAAAATGAGTAATCCATGCAAAAATGTGGTGAAAAGTGAATTTCAGTAACCATAAGGTATTTTATCCTGATAATTAGGATGCTCTGGGTTCACAGCCAGACTGAGATGAAAATCAGGGCAAGACCTTCAGTCTGCCATGGGCCTTTATCTTGGGGGTAATGGGGGAGCACTGAGACAGTTTGTTGTGTAGGTTCTGAAGGTTGAATTGAAGAGAGGGGTACTCACCAGTGTGCACTGTTTGTTCCTTGTAGTTAGGCAGATTCTTGTCCTGGAACCAGAAGTGTGGGGGTTACTTTTTTTTTTTTCTTCCTGAACACACTCTGGTTCACTGATTTCACAGTAAACAAGAAGTAAACTTCGTTTTATCTCTTATCTTCCACCAAAATAAGTTCCAGATAGACCAAAGATATAAGTATTAAAAATGGAGTCATAAAATAGTAGAAAATGAGAGAATTACTTTAATCTCAAATTGGGCTAGACTTTTTGGTTTTTGAATTTTTTTTTCTATTTTTTTATTGGCGTATTATAGTTGTACATAATAATGAGATTCCTTACATATTCATCTGGGCACAAAATATAACAATATAATTTGGATAATATCATTCCAAAGTTTTTTCCCTTTCTCCTCCTGGTCCCTTTTCTTGACTGTACTGATACTCTTTGGTTTTCATAGGACTCCATTCTCACCTTTCTTTTCCTTTTTTATCTCTAGCTTCCACATATGAGCGAAACATATGACCCTTGAGCTTCTGAGTTCGGCTTATTTTGCTTAACGTAATACTCTTAAGTTCTACCCACTTCCTTGCAAATGACATAACTTCATTCATCTTTGTGGCTCAATAAAGCTTCATTGTGTATACATACCATATTTCTTTATCTGTTCATCTATTGATGAATACCTAGGCTGGTTCCATAGTTTGACCCTTGTGAATTGTGCTACTATAAATATGAGTATGCATGTATCACTATAGTATGATAATTAATTCTTTAAATACTGAGGAGTGGCATAGCTGAGTCATATGGTGGTTCCCATGCCTGGTCTTTTGAGGCACTTCCATACTGATTTCTACAGTGGTTGTACTAACTTACAATCCTACCAACAGTGTAAGAGTGTTCCTTTTTCTCCACATTCTCTCCCGCAAGAATAAGTTTGTATTCTTGATGACTGTCATTTTGACTGAAGTGAGATGAAATCTCTGTGTGATTTTGATTTATGTTTTCAAATGATACTCAATTGAACATTTTTTACATATATTTGTTGTCCATTTATATTTCTTCTTTTGAGAAGTATCTGTTTAGTTCATTTGCCCATTTATTAATTGGTTTATTTGTATTTTTTTGTGTGGGTGTTAAGTTTTTTGAATACTTTATATATTTTGGGTGTTATTTCTCTTTCAAAAGAATAGATGGAAGGATAGTAGAATGAAACACATTATTACATTATGTACATATATGACTGCATGACCGATGTGATTGTACAACATGTACAATCAGAAAAATGAAAAATTATATCCCATCTATGTATGATATATCAAAGTGCATAAATACATTCTACTGTCATGTGTAACTAATTGAAACAAATAAAAAAATTAAAAAAAAGCAGCTGGTAAAGATTTTCTCCCGTTTTATAGGTTCTCTACTCACATTCTTAATTGTTTCCTTTGCTGTGCAAAAGCTTTTTAATTTGATACTATCGCATTTAATAACTTTTGGGCAAGACTTTTCTTTTTTTTAAATTTATTTATTCTAATTAGGTTTACATAACAGCAGAATGCATTTTGACTCATTGTACATAAATGGAGCACAGCTTTTCATTTCTCTGGTTGTATACATATAGAGTTATACCATATGTGCAGTCATACATGAACCTAGAGTATTGTTGTCCATCTCATTCCATCATCTTTCCTGCCCCTGGGTCCCCTCCTCTCCCCTCCCTCTTCTTTGACCAAAATTTCTCCCCTGTTCTTCCCATGCCCCCTCCCTCAGTATGAATCAGCATCCACTTATTAGAGGAAACATTCAGCCTTTGGTTTTTTGGGATTGACTTACTTCGTTTAGCTGGGAAAGACTTTTCTTAGAATTATATAAACTCAGATGTCATCGTGAATGAGATTGATGCATTTGACCTCATAAGAAAAAAACAAATTAAAAACATCTGTATTGCAGAAACACCATATGTAAACTGTACATAAAAAAATAAAAACACCCCAAATAACAAGAAGGGTCCATGAACAGCTGAAAAGAAAATGAATTCAGCTGTTATTGGATGAAAATATTCTATATTCCATTTCATTTATATTATTTTCTGAGTTCTGAAGAGTCTGTTGATTTTATGTCTGGATGATCTATCTAATGGTGAGAGAGATGTGTTGAAATCACCAAGTATTATTATTATTTTTTAATATATTTTTTAGTTGTAGATGGACACAAATATCTTTATTTATTTTTATGTGGTGCTGAGGATCCAACCCAGTGCCTCATGCATGCAAGGCAAGTGTTCTACCACTGAGCCACAATCCCAGCCCCACCAAGTATTATTGTACTACAGTCTGTCTGAGTCTTTATGTTGAATGAGGTTTGATTTGTGTAAATAGGTGCACCAACTTTTGAGACACAAATATTTACTATTGTTATATCTTCTTGTTGGATTGTTCTCTTTACCAGTATGACCTTTGTCTCTTCTGATTAATTGTTTACTGGTCTGCTTTGTCAGATATGACAGTAGTTAGTCTTACTTGCTTTTAGGGTCTATTCGCATGGAATATCATTCTTTATCCTTTTACTTTCAGCATGTGGCTGTCTTTCCTATATTACACGCCACCAGTGTATAAGTTTCACAGGAAAAAACAGGGACCAAATCTGATTTGTTCACCACTATGGACCTAGAACTTATAGTACTTGGCACGTAGTGGGTGGCTTAGTAAATGTTTAAACAATAAAGGAATGAATGATAAATTACTGTTTGTGTAAGTTTTTAAAAAGAAAACAGAGAACATCTTTCTGCCCTTTCCTACATGGCCTATCCCTCCCTGTTACACAGCAGTTTGGCCTGAGAGATAGTTAAAAGGACAGGCCTACCTCCTGCAGTCTGTGTGGACATGAGGAACTTTAAATTAATGGTTGAGGAGAGCCCTGAGAGCATGTGTGGGCAGCATTTGGGTACAGTGCACAAAGGTGTTGGTACTGCCAGGCTGTGAGGCTATTAGCACAAGGGACAGGGCTTGGAGAGGCTTGAATAGTTACCATGAGAGCAGGTGATAGCAAGGTGCACCCAGGTTCACACAAATCCCAGCTTGCTGAAGTGTTATCTAACACAGCAGGCCCAGTGTGATCCTCCTTCCTTTTGGAGCAGAGAGATGCCATTTAGCATTTTTTTGACTCCAGCAGAAGCTGCAATCTGGGATGAGAAGTCTTTTCTTGCCAACTCATTAAGGATTGGTCTGGAGTCTCGGAAACCCTGCAAACACAGGCCACTTAGCTGAAAAGGCCTAAAGATGTTTCCTCATCTTGCTTTTTTTTGTGGCTTCTCTCTTGGTCTCTCTGGGTAGTGGAACAGGGGATGCTGAAGGAAAGAGGGTAGGTGGGCTGGAGGGCAGAGGACAATGGCACAGATGCTACCTCCTGTGGTCTCAGGGTCTCCTCCCTTTTTTCAGGGACCCACATGTCTGAGGAGCTATGTACTCTGCAGCTGTAGCCCTGTTAGGAATCAAGAATGTTCTCTTGCTGGGTTGGTTCAACATTGTATTTACTGATCTCTACTGCATTTCTGGCTCTGTGCTGGGCTCTGGGAGCCCAGATATGTTCATTATTAGCCTGGACTGTGAAATGGGTTGATAATCATTCTTATATCTTAGGCCTGGTTATGAGAACTCAAAGAGTCAAGGCAGAGTAAACACAATATTCCCTGGCATGTGGTAAATGAACAATAAAATGCATAGGATAGCAGTGGAAACTAATTACACTGAAATTTAGTTATCAAAATTAAAATTAATTTGTGATATAAAAGTATATGTTTCAGGGCTGAGATTGTGGCTCAGTGGCAGAGTGCTTGCCTTGCATGTGTGAGGCACTGGGTTCGATCCTCAGCACTACATAAAAATAAGTAAACAAAATAAAGACACTGTGTCCATGTATAACTAAAATATATTTAAAAAAAAAGTATATGTTTCTTTCTTAATTCATTAAATAGCAATACCCAGTGGCAGTTCTAATAATTACTTTTAAAATAGGGTGAAAGTATATATTTTAGACCTCTGTTACAACTCTTGTGTGGCATGAAGTTACCATGCATTTTTATTGGGGACAAAGTCATAGTTCCTGCTAATACCTATGTGCTTCTTTCTTTGTTTGTCTGTATTCATAACTGAAGAAATTGTTGAATGTCACTAATGGGTGAATGAAAATAGAGATATAGCTTATTTTTTTACCCAAGTTCACTGAGGCCCCTCTTTCTGAGGGTTCTACCCCAGGGTAAGAGCCCTGGTCTAGAGGGAGGGAAAGAGAGAATTTAGGATGCTAGGATGGAATTTTGGACCAAAAAGAGGAGAATAAGTTTGCAACAGGGCAGAAGAGAGGCCCCAAGAGGTAGGTGGAAAATGAGGAGAGTTTTTGTCTGTAAAAGCCTTGGGATGTGATCCAAGAAGAGGGTGGTCAATTGTGTCAAATGAAAAGTTCTGTAACATGAAGACTGGTAAATGTCTGTGGCCTGAAGGCATGTATTTGTCTTTTTTACTGATCAGCTCCTGGTACATTTCATGGCACATGGTAGGCATTCAATGTCTATTGAAGGAAGGAATGATGAATTGTCCTCTTTCCTCATCAGATCCAGTGGAAGACTATCTGTTGGGTGGAAAGGGTGATGGAACCTTCAGGCAATTTCTCAAATTGATTTTTTAGCTGAGGTATGGAAGCAGTGAAGACTCTTTGGGATTAAGAAGTCTCCAGAGTTTGGAAGGCTGTCCTACATGCATCGTGCCTTCAGGATGGAAATTCAAGTGGCCTCTCCCCATCCAGGAGCATTGGTTTGAAGTCCCTGGCTTCTTGCTTTGCCACTGGGGTTACTTAAACTCAGAACTGGATGTCTACCAGGGGATGATGAATTCCCCTGAGGATTCACCTTTATTTTTGCCCCTTCACTTGTGGTGACTATCAGCAGATGGACACAGGATGAACCTGTATGTCTGAGAACTGCTCCGCTGTGTGCCAGATCTAGATATCCCTTCCCCAGTGCCTTCCTGAGTGATCTTGAGCCATTTGTTCAATCTCCTCACTCTGATGTACCCCCTTCATATGTGGGGTCACCTCTGTTGCTTATCTTTTACTCATGCTCTGGTGCTGTGGGCAGGAGAACTGGCTCATGTGTGATTACCCCAAGTGAAGTGTCCATTATTACCAGGAAGGTTTCTCTATTGTAAGTTTAGAACTGTTTTAAACAGAAGGATATCCCAGGATGATGGTTGGGCTGATGGAGGTAAGAATTTGGTAATGAGAATAACAGAATTTGGGATTTGGTGAGGATTTAAAACTCATTCAGTTCAAGAAATTTTACTCTGTGGGGCTGGGATTGTGGCTGAGTGGTAGAGTGCTTGCCTCGCATGTGTGAGGCACTGGGTTCGATCCTCAGCACCACATATAAATAAATGAATGAATAAAGGTCCATCAACAACTAAAAAAATAAAAAAAAAAAGAAATTTTACTCTGTGCTTCAGGGACTTCTGAAGGTTCCATGGGGGGCTTTGGGGAATCCAAGATGGGGAGAAGAGAAGACAACTAGGTGGGGTTCAGGTCCTGCAGGGCCCATGGAGCATCTCCCTTATATATTGGAGCACCTCCTCTGCAATAACATTTGAAGAAATAATTCTGGTGCTCAAATTTTTGAAAATCACTGATTTAGTTCCACTCTCTTATTTTATACAAAAGGCAGCTTGGGCCCAAAGATGTAGAAATCTGTACTCAAGGTCAGACAGAGCTGGAATTAGAACTTTGATGAAGCATAAAGAATTTTTTTACAGTTTAAGTAATACTTATAAACCATAGAACCATTTTTGTAGGTACATAAGATACCATGCATTTTCATGAATCATGGATGATTTCTTCTAATTGAGTTTTGTTTGCTCCAAAAGGTGTCTGGGAAAGAATGCTTGGGATTCTTATATTTTGGAAACTCTTTTTTACTCTTTTAGCCTAAGAACTGCAAGGTAAATTGAACAGGCCTATCAAGATGTTGAGAATTTTTCACATACAGAGAATTGAACCCCCAAAGAAAATGGCCTAATGGGGTTAATAAAGGTCAGCATTCCTTAGGGAACTGGGAAATTAATCTGACGGTTGAAACCTCTGAGGGGTTAATGAAAATTGTAAAGCAACAGCTCTGCATATTGAAAAGTCTATAAATAGCTCAAAGTCCTGAACTGCCTCCCGAAGCTGTGATATCTTCCATATTAACTTCGGCAGCACTGTGCTAGGCTAGGATACAACTTGAATTTATTCCAGCTGCATCCAGAAGACCTCTGAAATATCTTTCAGCCATTATCAAAAAAGTGAAGGACAGAGTGTTTGTGTGTATGTGTGTGTGTGTGGGTGGGGGAGTTGGAATAGATGAAAGGTTAACTGATTATGAATTATGTGCCAGGTCCCCTTCGAGTGAGTGCTGAGGGGACCATGTCTGTGTGTGTGTGTGTGTGTGTGTGTGTGTGTGTGTGTGTGTGAGAGAGAGAGAGAGAGAGAGAGAGAGAGAGAGAGAGAGAGAGACATGGGGCTGTGGGAGGGGGGAGAAAGGGAGAGAGGGAGGAGGGTGGGGAGAAGAGATTTGTGTGTGGTATCTGAATTCAACTAGACCATGTAGGCCTCCTAAAGGTTAGAGCTCCCCCTTTCCTCCTCCTTTTTTTTTTCTTTTTTTGGTAACAGGATTCTGGGTAACAGGACATAATAGACTCACTTATGAACTTTAGAGATTGTTGACTTCCAGCTCCTCATTTTTCATGGGCTTCTCTGAAGCCCAAAGAGGGAAAGATGGTAACTGGCTTGAGGCCATGCCTCTAAGCCTCTGCCAGCCAAGGACCTGGGCTCAGAGTTCCCTGATCAACCCCTACAGAGATAGCTGCCCTTCCTCTGTGTTTTTGAAGCTCCCTGTTCCACTTAATTACAGCTCATCTCACCAGGTATTTGTCCATCTTTCCTGCTAACTTCTGACCTACATAGCAAGTACCAAACTACTTGATTTGGGTGCCCCATAACTAGCAGAGGGTCTTGTTATGCTGCAGGTGCTCACAGAATATTTGTCAGTGGATCGACTGAATGAATAAATGAGTTTTCTTAGAGAAAACTGTCTGAGAGTCGAATTTTCCTGTAAGGAGAGTCAGGAGGTCATGAGAAAAAGTTTTGTACAGAGGCCATAACTGCCCTTCTTCTCCAGATTAAGAAATAACAATGCCTTTCATTTCTGTACAATTTATTGCTACCAAAAATGTGTTCATTTCTCCTCGTGTTCACTTCTGAGAAAGACTGGGGAGGCGTGTTATCCTTACTTTATGGATAAGGAACTGAGGCCCTGGGACACTCAACACTAGTTCTAGGCCACAGAGCTGCTAAGAGGCCAAGTCTTCTGTACTCTGGTGCTCAGTCAGGACCCTGTTCCTTTCTAGGGGTGGGTGTCCTGTTGCACTGCTTTAGGAAAACCTTGCAGAACATTTCTGAGTGAGAGATATCATGGTCAGGAATTTGGAGAAAGAAAATCAGAGTTAGCATCTATTTAGTGCTTTCCAGGCCCTTCCTGGTGTTTTCTCACAAATCGTCTCATCAGTCCCCATGACAGCCCTGGGATGCGGCTCTGATCATCTCTCACACTGCATAGGCCAGGCAATGAGTGATTTGCTTCTATCATTTAATTGATAAATGAAGGTGTTGAAGCTGGGCTCAGGTCACCTGAGCCCTACCTCCAAGGATTGTCTCACAAGAACATCAGCACAGAGAATAACAAGTCAGATCTGAAAGCAGAGAGGAAGGATCCATAAACTGGATCCTGTGTATAAGATGATGGGCATTCCTAGGCCAAAGGTTGTACCCAGGATGGGACTACTGGGAGACCCATGACAGAGGAGGCAAGAGAGAAGCTGAGAGAGGAAAAGTACTACAGAAGATGAGGAAGCTATGGGGGAAAAAATAAAGAGGGATAAGAAAGAAATCAGTGATTTATCAACAGGACATGGAAGGAAAAGAATGATGTAAGCCAAACAAATGTAGAGAAACAGAACATATAGCTCTCCCTGGGAAGTGCTTTTAAGCTGCAAAGTGTAAAGAGAAGCTATTTTTGTATTTGTGACATTTTAGGCTTTAGCTACTTGCAATTTAAAATGAAAAAAGAAAATCCCAAATCAACCTAACTTATTCCTTACCAAGTTAAGGAAAATGACAGAGGAAGGGCGCAACACTTAGCTGCTAATTGCTATTCTTTGACAAACCACGAAGAAGACTATCCTCAGCTTTATTTAAAATAAGCATGTTCTCACCTCCTTAGTTTTTGTCACTGACATCACTGCGGAGGGAAAGGTGGTGAGATGAGACCAGGAAAACACGTTGGAACCCAGAATCCCAGCAAGTTCACACAGATGAATACCATCATGAAGGGGAGGCCCAGGGACAGAAAGGGCAGCCCAGGACACCCCTGCAGACGGCTGGCCTCTGAGTCTCCTCTGTCCCATGTCTTCCTCCCAGAGGGACAGCAAGCAGGGCTCACTGGGGCCTTAGCCCTTGCATTCTGGCCCTTCTCTTTGTTTGAGGTTCTGATTGATTTCAGATTTAATTTTTAACTCTCCTGGCTCTTCCAGGCCCTGCAGTGTGGCTACTGCTTTGTCTTCTGCTGTCTTGACCCTCTAGACAGCTAGGGGGCAGCTGGATGGAGGTGGGATCTATAGCCTGCAGGGTCATGGAGCTGTCACAGGCATAGCTTTTCTGTTTGTTGGATTTTAAAGGAACATTCTCCTCCCTCACAGCTCTGTATTATCTTATACAGGTTAGGATAGACTCTTCCAGCAGGCCGACGGGGCTGCTCTCTTTGGATACCGAGTTGAGTAGGATTGATTTTTAGATGGCAGCTTTTTCTCAGACAGGTCGAAAATGAAAACAGCCAGGAGATGAGATTGTGGGGAGGCATTTGGAACTCAGACCTCAGAGTTCCTTACAAAGACTTGAACTCCTGTGTGTCTGATGCTCTCTGGACTCCTTCTAGCTCTGAGCCAGGCACACAGTAAATACTCAGAAAATATCTGCCAAATGAATCTCAAGAACTTCCCTCAGGGCTGCAAGGACCCAAGACGGGGTGGATGGTAGGGAGGGAGGATGGCTGTCATGTTCTATGGAGTGATCTTCATTGCTGAGAGCCATTTCTTGCTCTCTTTCACCCCCATTTCCTATTCAGATTCCTTTTCTGTAGGAGAAGATGAATTTGAGACTGTTTCCTCTTTCCCCCTCATTTTTCCCCCCTCTTTGAATGTGATGATATCATTGTCGTAATCCTCGTGGTTGGCATTTGTCAGTGACTCACAGCTTTGCTATTTTGGTGGTTGTACATTTCAGTGGATAATTGTCTCCCCCTCTCCCCTGAGCATGACACCTGCTCACATCTGCAGACTTCCAACACAACAAAACCTCGCCAAGCAGTGACTGCTTGAGCCTGGTAGTGAGGGTGGGAGCTACCATGAATGACAGATCGTAGGTGAAGCTGTGGGTGAAAGTCAGGCAGTAGTCCTAAAAGTCACCCTGAGGCTTAGCGTTTCTTAGATACAAGGACATGAGGGAAGTCTCCCAGGAAACGAAGCATCTCCTTGACACCAACCATGGCATTGGTGTTCCAAGTGGATAGAACTTTCCAGATGCGCCATCAAGGCACTCCTAAGAGAGGGGAGGACTTTTGAGGGGTGAACCTTCAGAGCATGGTGTTCTGGAGTCTAGTGAAGTCCTTGGTGATTAGAGGGGTTCCCTCCTCTGGGAAATCCCTCTGTCTCTTCGAAGAGAGTGCATGCAGGTTTCTCCATGGCAGTATTCAATTTGGCTTAAAAAACTGAATCTCTTGCTCAATAGGCTTTCTCTCTGATCTGTCCTGCTTTTTGTGACCCGAAGTGACCTCTGCTGCCTTTGGCTCCCTTGGTAATAATCTTCTCTAGAGTCCACATGGTTAATAATGTTAACTGTACTTAACTCATGTTTCTTTTATATTGATTTAAAATTCTCACTGAACACGTCATAGACTGCACTATTGGGGTATTTTCTTGGTCTGTTTTAGCAACTGGACTGATGCACTAGTCGTATCATATCTGTGAAAGCACCTCATATACCTTTTAAGAGGCTTTTGACGTTTTGTGAGAGTAGAGGACTTTTCAGTGGGTAGCGAATCTCTAATTCTGTTATTCCAAGAGTTCAGCATCCTAGGCCATAAGGATTTTGTCTCAGATCATAATATCCTGATAGAGCATAAAGGGATAAATCTTTTGTTACTACTTAGCTTTTCCTGACATTTATGATTTATTTTCCAAGTAAGACTCTGGGCATTTTGGAATAGGAACTGTACATTCCCACAGCACCCAGCACAGCAATTGATGTGATTTGAGGCTTTAGGCTTCATCTTGATCCTGGCTCACTCACACATTCATTTAATCCACACAGATTTATTAAGCATCTGCCATATGCTGGGCACTGTTACAGGCGCTTAGGTTCAATAGTCCTTGCCTTCTGGAGAGAGAAGACAACAGAGACAAGCCTATACAATATATAGTACATGGGAAATGCCAAGGAGAAAAACTAAAGGAGAAAAGGTACATGTGAAGTGTTGGTGACTGGTCAGGGAAGGCTCCTTCTTGGTGAGGACTAAGAAAGTGAAGGAAGGGGCTGGGATTGTAGCTCAGTGGTAGAGCGCTTGTCTCGCATGCGTGAGGCCCTGGGTTCGATCCTCAGCACCACATACAAAGCAATAAAATAAAGACATTGTGTCCATCTACAACTAAAAAAATATTAAAAAAAAAAAGAAAGTGAAGGAAGAAGTCTTATAGATTGCTGAGGGAGGGGCTTTTGGAGTAGAGAACTTAGCAAGTGCAGAGATTCTGAGGCAAAGTGTGCTTGGCATGTTCTGTAACTCTTCCTCTGGCTCACCAGGCCCTGGGTACTCTGGCTTCTGGCCTCCATGACTTCCTGTCCTCCCAGTACCCACGTCCACACCAGCCACACTGACCTTCTCTGTGCGGGGAAGAGCATACCTCTGTGACCTCTTTTCCTTTCCTCTCCAGAAAGGCCTCGAGGTAACGAAAGGGCTCCTCTGATCTTCACTGTTAGGAGCTCGAGTATTATCTTGCACCTTAGGTCTCAGGATGGGGCCACATGGCAGTGTCCTCCAGGGAAGTATCTTCAAGAAGGTTCTCAGTGGTGGTAAAGATGGAGGAAGACATCTTAGAGTCAGCAGAAGTAAAGTTTAAACAGGGTGGAAAGGAGAGGAAGCTCTAGGTGACTGAGAAGACTACCCCATGACATTTCCAGGAAGCAAAGTGACAGTGGCCTCCTTGGAGTTCACCTCTACTGCAAGTCCTGACATCATCTCTTTCAAACACTTCCCTCAGAGTTTTCATCTGAAACCCCAAAAGTCATTTTTTTTTCCCCAAGGCTTTTCTGGAGATTTGTTGTAAAATATTCCCAGCCCTTGAAATGTTTGCTGCCTTTAAAAATGTTTAAAAAATAAAATCATTTTTTTTCTCCTAGAATTGCCATTCAAATGTAGAAAAATAGAACAGAAAAGGCCTTGGGAAGTTAGAACAATTCAAATGTATTCACCTCTCGGTGCTTCTAAAGCTTTAGCTTATGGCTGCTTCTCGAGACTGATTATGGCTTCAAATAACAAAGAGATTTAGCAGGCAGGAAACACTTTTTAGCTATCAGATTGAGGAAGTTAGAATTAGGAATAAACTTTACTAAAAAATGTTTATAACTTTCATTTCTTTATGTGGGAACTTTAGTACGGAATTAGACTGAATAAAACCACCATCTTGGGTAAATAAAATAATTCTATTCCTCACGCTGTCAGCAATTTGAGTCCTCAGTTTGGGGACCCAGCAGAATTGTTCATCAACAACCTGTGTTCCAAATGACGCCCATCCCTATGTAGCCACCTAAGGGCACAAAGCCCCAAGGACCAGGACCAAGGAGCAGCTGCTTATGCCCAGGAGATGGGCGCAAGGAAGGTCTTGCAGAAATAAAAACAATTACCACAAATTAGAGGGATGGGGAGGGGTTGTGTGTACATGGCCCGATGACAGCCCCGGGCTGGGATGTCAGTTCTTACGTTCCCTAGGAGAGCAATTTACAGCAGACAAGCAGGTTTCAGAGGCTTCAGGAGAGATCAAAAGGCAGCAGCTGTTATTACATTGTCTGTTCCTCGCATTCTTCCTTTCCACCTTCTAGCTTTTCTTAGCATAAGGGTCTGCACTTGTGGCCTTGGGAACCCCTGTCTATCCTCATGTTCATCATCTCTCATAGAATAAAGTAACAGTGGAGGGGCACTTGGTGCTTTCCATCAGTGAATGATAATAGTGAGCCACTCAGCACTGGCTACAGGGCTGATTGTTCTTGGTGGGTCATATTACTGCCCCCATTTTATAGAGGAGAAAGACGAGGCTGAGTGAGTTTCAGCGTCTTTTCCAAGGTCACACTGTAAGTGGTAGAGTCGGATTTTAAATTGCAAGCACTTAACCAGTTCCTGTCCTGCTTGCAGAGTGGACTTGCCACACACTTGAAGCAGGAGCAAGCTTTCGCAGCGTTGACCTATGGACTATGCAGGGTCCCCTGTGCTGGTTAGAGACTAAGCTGAGGATCCTTCTGAGTACTTATTTGCTAATTAAAGCTTGGTGAGCTTCTGTTGCTCCTCTTGCTCTTTGCTCCTCAAGTGTGGTCTTGGCACCAGCAGCTTTGGTATTGCCTGGGAGCTTGTTAGAAAGTAGACTCTAGCACCCCTCACATTGCCAGATCAGAATCTGCATCCCCCCCATGGTGCTGGGGATTAGAACCCAGGGCCTTGTGCATGCATGTACTCTACCAATTGAGCTATATCCCAGCCTCAGAATCTGCATTTTAACAAGACCCTCTTATGATTTGAATGCACAGAAAAATATGAGGGGCATTGCCTTTACAGAGGTCTTTCCTAGCAGAAAAGCTTGAGAAAGCTAGTTGAAAGGGGCTTCTTTCATGGGCTGGGGCTGTGGTTCAGTTGTAGAGCGCTTGCCTCGCATGTGTGAGGCACTGGGTTCGATCCTCAGCACCACATAAGAATAAATAAATAAAATAAAGATATTGTATCCATCTACAACTAAAAAATATTTTTAAAAAAGGGGCTTCTTTCAGAACTTCTGGGATAGAAATAACAGCAAGAAGCTCCATGCTAATGTGTCCCCAGGATCTGAAACAGAGATTTCCCTACAAAGGTGGACAAAGCCAAACTCACTCCTAGCTTTTATTTCCAGGGCAATAAATAAAATAGCTTAAAGAAAGGCTCTCAGCAGCTCCCTGAGAGTTAGGCAGATGTGACAGTATGCAAACGCTAGATGGCAATGGATGGACAGGCATCAGCAGAAAGCATGTGAAGCTCTGTTACTGTCAAGGGGCAAGACAAAATGATAAAGGCGTGGGGCGGGGGCGGCTGAGCACAGTTGGGCTGTGAAAGGAGATTGTTGAGATGATATTAAAGAAACTGAGACTTCACCAGCCAAGTCTGGGAAGGCTATTTTGTGGAATGAGAGATTTGGGCAGTTGTAATTGCTTCTTTTTTTGCCTCTAGCTATGTTAAACACACACAGTCTCCCCACAGGGGAGAGATGTCAGCAGCTGGGAATGGTGAAGCTATAGGGAATTAAGTGTGGATAAAAAGTTCCCAATCCACTTGGTTCTGCTCCCTGAGGTCAGGGAAGGCAGCGGCGGCCAGTTGCAGCACTGGTTAGTCAAAGCCGGCCTGCAGGAATGAGAGCATCCTTTCCCACCATGCACCGGGCTCTCCGGATGTGCCCAGACACTGCTCAGTTGCTCGCTGGTAACACCTTCTTGCCTCTGAAAGACTTGGAGAAGTGTTCAGATAATAATCCTCTTCTGTCCAGGCTAGGAAAAGAATATGTGGGATTGTTTTTCCCCTAAGATTCTCTCTTCTTTATCCTGAGACTAACTTGTGGGGTAGAGTCCCATAACACCCATGTTGGAGAGGATTGAGTACATCTTTGGACTGGAGGAACTTGGCTTAAGAACATGCAAATTGTGGGGTCATCTTATAAAGCCCAGCCTCTTTTGTTCTATAGTGGTTGGTTCCAGCAGGACCCTGTCATCAAGCTGATGGAGGTAAAAGTTGTAGAATTTTGTTGGAAATCTATTCAAGAAAGAGTATGGTTTCCTGACTATTTAGGGGTAGTGCTAACTGAAATAACTTGAGGTCATGACAGGTGGGAGGAGATACCTTATTCTTAGAGATTTCAGTATTTAAGTTTAGCATCTGGACTTTTTCAAGCTGTTGTTTGTCTTTAACCTAAATTTAAGCTTGGCTGGACAGCTGACCCTGTAGCCTATTGGTAGTTAGGGTTGCAGAATTATAAAATGGATGTTAGAGAGCACCTGTCCGTCTTTTGTTGGAGGCCCAGAGAGATCTGGTTGATGTATTTCAGTAAACTTTAGGCAAAGACCCATTCTGTGTCAGGCACTGTGTTGGGAACAGAGGCCATACTAAGGTATGAGGCACCCTCTCTCTCAGCATTTGGATCAGTGATCAGCTTATCCATCTACTTTATGGATCAGTTTATGGCCCAGGTCACTGGCAAGCCTGCTTCTAAGTGGTGAATGTGGACATGGAATTATAAGTTTCCTTCCTCCTTCCTTCCATGTCTCCCTCCGCCTCCTACCTTTTCTTTCCTTTCTTCTTCCCCCAACCTTTCTTTTTGAATTCTGATGATACATTGGGCCTCTAGAGGGACTTGCATTTACCAGGTAGAAATAAGTAAGCAGCAATATTAGGGATTCCAAGGTCGTATTTGATCACTTTTGTCCCTTCCCCAAAGGCCTCAATACAAGATATAGTGCTTTCAGATGCGAGAATGAAATTTTATTTATTTATTTATTTATGGGAACTTGCCTTGTACTCTGAGAGGGAAAAATAAACCAAGCTAGCTAACTCAAAGGTTAAATTTCTCTCATTTCTCTCTCTCTCTCTTTTGCTTAAGGAAATATACTTTCTGTGATAGATAAGCTCAAAAATACTCTCAGGAGGACACTGTCCAAAAGGAAACCCAACCACTATTTATGATAAGTTGCCTTAATTCTCCAGGTTCTTGCATTTCCTTTCTCTGTTAAGGTATGTTACTTGAATGTGTTTTGTAGGTAGAAAGAAATGACAAATTAAAAACAAAGATATTACCATCTTTACTGGAACATTGCTGAAAAACGTACATGCATATTACATAGTGATATACAATGACCTGAATTTCTCATGTAAATTGGCCCCTCGCCCTCCTCACTGAGGCCAGATTTGGTAAAGGCTGGCATCCAGGCCTTGATGTCTGTGCTGACCAAAAAGAATTAGAGGCCTGAACATCAGGCACCTGAAGTTTGCATATAATAGAGCTTCCAGGCCTCTAAAAAGCTTACATTTTATTCACAAACACAGGCATCTGCTACTAATTAAAGTATCAGGGTATAATTATACCCTTTCTTATTAGTAGATATGGAATCTGACAGTTGCTTAGATACAAAATAAGCAAGTGCAGATTGTGTTCTGCGCCCTTCACAGGCTGGGGAGACAGAACAACAGAATTTTCGAATGCTCTACATAAATGAGTCTTGCTGCCCAGAAAATGTAAAGTTCTGAATTATTATTGGTAAATTTGCCTGGGAACAGATGTTAATCCCATCACAACTCTGTGATTTGAGCTTTAATATCATTCAATTATTTCCCTTGTTTTGTCCCTGGCCCCTACATTACACCCTAACCACAAAACAAAAAACACCCATCTTTCTGACATAGACATAGATAAAGCCTGTAATCGAACAGCATTGCAGGAAGAGAGCAGATGAGACTTCCTCGGGAATTTTGGAGTCTGAAGACACCTGCCTGGTGACTGGAATGGGAAGGCTATGTTGTGGCTGGCTTGGCCTTTGGGCTCATCAGAGGTCCACTTTGGGCTCAGGGGTGTAGATTCTGCATTCTGAGGAGCCTCCTGGTCATTCTGAGATATCCTCTTTCCCTTCTCAGATGTGTGTGTGTATGTGTGTATAATTTTATTTTTTTGTGATGCCATGGATCAAACCCAGGGCCTCATGCCTGCTAGCCAAATGCTGTACTGCTGAGCCACATCTCTAGCCCATCACATAATATAACCAGTGACCTTCCATCCTTCAGCTCTGGAGTTCAAGGACCATGTCTGCTTTGGTCAGCTGGCATACCTCTAGAGTGTAGCATGGTGCGGGACATGAAGAGGCTGCTCAATAAATAGTAATTGAAAATAATGAACTCTGCTGATGTCCTCACTTGCAAGTTACCCTGGGAAAGGTAACTATTTCAACCTTAGTACTGGCCATTTATTCCTCAGGATGTATGAATTGATTAAATGAGGATTTGGCAAACTATAGCCCCAGAGCTAAGTTCTGTCTGCCAACCTGTTTTTGGTTGGCATGTGAGCTATGATTTTTAAATGGTTGAGGAAAAAAATCAAAAGAAGAGTGTTTCATGATACATGAAAAATATATGAAATTCAAATTTCTATGTCTATAAATAAAGTTTTATTGAGACACAGCTATGCCTACCAATTTACTTATCATCTATGACTAGAGGGGAGGAGTTGAGTGGTAGCAACGACATGATCTGTATAACCTATAATATTTACCATCTGGCCCTTTCCTGAAAAAAAATTGCAGGCCTCTGGATTAATTGGCTCATTCTCCAGGGATTGCTTTTGGTATTGGGAGAATGTGATGGAGGAAGGGGAGAGGGTGTAGGGGCGAGACGTGGGGCCGTCTAGCCAGAAGAGAACAGCCAGCACTCTGGAAGAACTCTCTAGCCCTCTTTACACTGGTGCCAGCCCTGGACCTTCCAGAGTGGAAGTTTCCAGTTCCTCATTGTAATTCTGATGAATGCTCTCAAGAAATGCAGCCATAATCATTTCTCAGATTGCTGCAATGCTCCGATGCAAAGGACTGTGTCTTTCTTGGTTGTTGTAAATCCTTAGTCCAAAATGCGCTTTCTTTGTCAAAGACATAAAATTTTGTTTCCCAGGAAGTGTTTGGGTAATAAATCTGTCTGTGTGAGTGAGGGTGAGCTGGAGCTTGTCTTTGGAAAGCAAACGTCTTCAGTCTTCAGCCACTCAGCAGTCCCTGGGGAAGCTGCCCCCACATTTCAGCTTCCCCAGGCTGTGTTGTCCCCCACTGGTTGCATGCCATAAGCTTTCTGCTTCTTTAGGGTGGAGCCCTACCCTTCCAGTAAAGTGCCTTTGTGATTAAGCTGGCAAGGATGCAATCAGTCTAGTTAAAGCCTTGATAATCCACTTGATCCATCCCAGTTATCCACCTAAATCCCACGAGGCATCTTGTAGACCTGAGTCTTATTTCTTTGGGGTTTATAGGAGCACCCTCCAGGAACAGACAGCATCATATCATTTTCTTATTAGCCATCTAAATTCTGAATTATTGTCTAATTTTCTCCAAACCCTCTACTTTATTTGGAAAGAGGTTACTTCTGTCTGGGTTGGTCCCAGCCTCTGAGTTCCTGGAGGCCTGCCTCATTTGTATGTATAAAAAAATGCCCAGGGTCTTTTGATGGTATATTTAAGGAACTGGGAATAGGTTTGCTTTCTGAGTGACAGTGATTAACGTTGGCATTGTTTACCTTAAGTAGACCTGGGTTTTGAAAATCATAAGCAATAAGAAGATTGTTATGCCTTTTTCCAGGGTTGAGTAGCAGAGCTTCCTGTGGGAGTGCTAGTCAGTGATCTAATCTGAAAGGGTGTATTTTTAAAGTAAAGTAGGAAATGGTTGGTGGAAAAAAAATGCAAGTTTTAACTTTCTAAATAATGGCATTCGTTGCAGTGATAAGTACTAGATACCTTAGGTAGTCTGTATAGATTCTCTCTAATCCTTACCTGAATCTTACAGGATAAATGTTGTTACGTCCATTTTGCAGTGGAGGAAACAGACCTAAAGAGGATGAATCACAGACAGGAAATGGCATAACTCAACCTCATGGGGGTGTGACCTCAGAGTACACCTGTATAACATCATATTATGCTAGCCTTATGGAACGATGCTTAGGTCACCTCCTGCTTTAAGGACAGAGAGAATTTTAGAAAGAACCAAAATACAAAGAAGTAAATGAATGAGATGGTTGCATGTGTGGACCTAACCAACGTGTGGTTATGCATCTTTTTTTTTAAAATATTTTTTTAGTTGTAGATGGACACAATGTCTTTATTTTATTGCTTTGTATGTGGTGCTGAGGATCGAACTCAGGGCCTCACGCATGTGAGGCAAGCGCTCTACCACTGAGCTACAACCCCAGCCCCTGGTTATGCATCTTAACACAAAGGTGTCATGAGGTCCCACATTTTCTTTCACTAGAAGACATCTTCTTTCTTACTAGACATTCCAAAGTAACTTCAAAAGAAGGTTTAAAATGATTTAGTTGAAAGTATTTATTTATTTAATAGATTTTTTAAAAATCCAGAAGTGATAAGAAGTCATGTAAAGGAAACAGGGCATCTCCCACCCCTGGGAGGCTTTTCATTAGGCTCCTTATAGGACTACATGGTAGATTGCAAAATGGTCATAGTTCCTCTTCTTCCTTGTAGTCACACTTCTTTAAAGGCTCTGTGGCTTTGAAGGTTGTCCCATCAAGTTTTCTTCCCCATCCCTTGAACGGGGACTGCGTCTGTGCCTGGCTGTAGTCTGTGGAATGTGATGGCCTCGTGCCAGTTCCCAGCCCAGGTCTTGTGTGCTTCCTTTCTTTCCCTCTGAAATGTGCAGAGCTATCTACCATGTAAGTAGGCCCCAGCTTAGCCTTCTGGAGGATGAGAGATCACATGGAACAGACAAATCATCCCAGCAAGTGCAAAGGCCAAGAAAATGGAGGATGCTTGGTGTGTAGGACGAGCAGTCAGGAGGCTAGGGAGAGTTAAGGGGAGAGTTGTAAGAAATGAGGTTGGAGAAGTGGCCAGGATCCTTGTAAGCCACGATGAAGACTTTCAGTTTTATTCAAGTGGGTCATAGCGACAAATGAATAAATGTGCAAACAGATAAATGCAGGCATGTATGATCAACCAGGGAACAGGAAAGTGTGCACAGTTAATAGCAGGTGAAGAGAACAACTGGTCATAGCTTGGCATGGAAAAGTTCTCTGGCATTTGAATCTCAAAGAAGAGCAAATCCCATAATGCTCTGTGACAGACTCAGCTTGTAATAAACAGAGTGGGAGAATACAAAATGATGAAGCCCTGGGTTCCATGTTGCTCTCTTTCCAGATTTGGGATCCTCAGTGGACGTTATATTAGTTCTTGTATTGATTATTGACATCTAATACCCACATTGAGGGTTCAACCACATTTGAAGTAGTGGTGACCAGCAAATCAATGAGAATAAATGAGAGACCTTACACCACAGGGCCTCTTAGGCTGGTGTGGAAGGAAACTCAAAGCAATAATGATCAGTCCTAGATTCAAGTCTCTGCTGACCCAATCAACCACATTTTTCCTTTCCCCAACAAAGTGAGAAAGATTTCTGATGTCATTGAACTTCAAGGATATGAAGATACCTGTAATGCTGGAGAATGAATCAGTCAGCTTTTGCTGCGTAACAAATCAACCTGAAACTTAGTGGCTCATGATACTGTGGGCCAAGGGTAGTAGTTCTCCTGGGCTGAGATGACCTGAATGATCTCAGCTAGACTTTCATATAGTCTGAGGGCAATTAGTGTATTGACTGTGACTGTTCTAGAATGGCCTCGCTTACGTGGGCTGGTGGTTGGGAGGCTATTGCCTGGCACACTTCTCTTCCACATGGAGTCTCATCTTCCAGGAGGTTAGCTTGTGCTTGTTCATGTGTTGACAGTGTTCATATGGTTCCTTCTGCAGTAAGAGAGAGCAAGCCTCCATGTGAAACTGCTTTTCTATCCTCTGCTCATCTTATGCTTCTTGTTAATGTCTCATTGGCCAAAACAAGTCTCTTGAGGTAAGCTTAGATTTGAAGGGTGGGGAAATAGACTCCATCTCTGGATGACAGAATTTGTGAATCACCTAACAAAGAACTTGTAACCTTTTTTTCTTTTGTATAGTCTGTCATACAAAATGAAGGAATGTATTTTTTTTCCTCAAACACTCTCAAGAGACAAATTAAAAAAAAACTCAATTTCTTTATGACAGGGTGCTTATGTTAATTCATATGGTAGACATAGACTTTGTGATTTTGTTGTGTATAATGCATATAATTGAATTATAGGTAGATGTTTTTGAAAATGATTTTTTTCCTTGGAAATGTGACATATGGTGATCATCTTTAAGTTGCTAAATAATTTTCCTGCTCTTTTAACATTCATAGCAGATTATTATTCACCTAGGAATAGGAATGCTATCATTTAGATTCATGTTTATATGTCACACACACAATTCCTGTGGTACAAAAATGGGCCCCCACATGAGAGGTGAGAGTACTGTTTAAAAAGGGAACATCATGCCTTTGGGGAGAGCTCCAGGCATTTTCCTCTAAGGAAATATGCTTTCTAGTTTCAGTCTATTGGAAAGCAGATGCATGGCCTTGGGAAAGTCATTTTTAACTTTTCTGGCTTTGAATTTCTTAATCACAGTAGAATTTTCTTCTAGCACTCAAGTCTACAGTGGTTCTTCTGGGCTTCTTGGAGAGGACCACTTCTGTCTGGGAGGGCCATTGCCTGTTCCAGGACCATCTAGGAATTGTTTAGTTCCATCTGGGATTCTGGATAATTTGATTACTAAAAATAGATGGAAATGTCAGGGCCTTCCTGGGCAAGAGGGACTCTACTTGGGAGGGGGAGGCCTTGACTGGCTTCCTGTCCCCTTGAAGTCTAGTGTAGTGGAGTCTCCTCTGAGCAAATAGAAGGATAATGGTTAGCTGGAGCTGAACCTGTCAGCTGCCCTCTGACCCAGAGATGTTCTGCCCTTGGTGAGAAAGCACAGGCAGGAGCAGTCTGTGTAGGAGACTGCAGCCAATGCAGAGGTCATCCACTAATGACCTCTCTAGAGGTGCACCTAAAACTTGGCCTTTCATGCACTGGTACACGAGCCAATCACAAAACAGCTCCTCATCTAGGTGATGGCTCTGATGGGCCCTGCTCCCACTTTGCCCGGCCTGGGAAGCTTCCCACACATGCTGTTTCTCCCTAGTTTGACTTTAAGGACTTTGTTTTCCTTGTTGTTCTGTGAATACCTGGTAGACACTTGGCTTATCTCACTCCTTGGATACGGCATGAGGTTGTGGGCCAGTCGACACATTCCTGTTCTGAGATCGCTTAGGCAAAAACCAAAGTGGCTGTACAACATGCTTCTTGGAGCTTCGTGTTGTCACTGATGCTCAAGTGATGGGGTGTGTGTATGAAAAATGAAGTGCCTTGAGAGTTCAGAGGGTTGCAGAGGTACATTTCATGCTGTGAAGGAATGATGGGATCTGGGAAGAAATGGAGATAGCATGTTCTAACTTAAGTCCTCTAACTTCAATTTTGGAAAAATTCCATGAACAAAACCTACTTTTGGTTAAGTTGGCTTCCTCTTTGAGTCCTGTAGGAGTTAAAATTTCTGAGTTTCACATAGAGCCAGACTGCTGACCTTTTACCCCTGCAACCTCATGCCAAATTCGTAATAGACTTCCTCAACTCCCTTTACATTCTCCTTGGAATCAAACTTTTGATTTTCTGCTCCCCACCTTGAATGATTCTCAGGGATAACCCTCAAAACCCCCTCATAGATGCTGAGGCTGACTGGCTCCACATTTGGGAGATGGATTGAGCCACATACTGTGACACAGAAAGGATTTGACATTCTGTGATGCCACCCTGCCCCCTGCAGGCATGGCATATCTATTTCCTGGGGCATAGAGATGCTTCCTCCCTTCCTTGGCCTCATTTGAACTTTCTCATGGATTTCAACAGAGTGAAGGAAGTTAAAGTGGATGAGAGTGTTGTCAGTGGAAATGGAGAGTTTGGATGGATTTGAGAAATATTTAGGAATTAAAATGGGCTGCATTGGGTGTGGGGGTGGTGGAAAGGGTAGTTGCTTGTTTGGTGCCCAAGTTTGTTTTGAGTAATAAGAGAGCTGATGGTGCTGTTTTTTGAGTTGGGAACTATTGTAAAAGGAATAGATAGTCACTATGACCTTGAATGACTGTCCATAAATATTAACCATCCTGATGCATCGTTTCCTCAAGAATAATCACTGAGGTCTCCCTGAAATAGTCCTTGACAGGAGCACATAGAGAAGGCTGGCAGCTCTAAGTGTTCACAAACAGTAAATAATCTGCTTCCTGCAAAGGACCCCCGCTCCCTGGAATGCCAAGCCTGGCTGCTTCCCAAGCCCTGGGCTGTTGAGCACAAACCATTGAGACATCATTGATGGGAATAAATGAAGAACAAATTAATCTACTTTGGAATGAATGATTGGATTTTACACGGACTTGATGGCTTGTGTTTCCTGCAAAGTCAATTTGTTTTTGATCTGAGAGTGCATTGCTTTACAGCACTACTCTTTTGTAATGGCCAATATCTTTTCTAAGTGTGAAGTGAAACCCTTCAAGTTCCCTCCAGGAGTAGGGTAGTGGTGATGTATGTATGTGGAGTCTAAATCTCAGAACCTGAATTCAGCTGGGCCCTCACCAGCCTACCCAGGCAGCTAACATTAGATAGAAATTTTGGTTGCAGATACTTGAGGGTATCTCTGCTCAGAGAGGACCTGACAGAAAGCCCCACATCTCCACCCCTTATGGTAATGGAGATGCCTTGAGCTGCACATTTTGGGATCACTGGTCTATGTGGAGAGAGACATTACTAATGCACAAAGAATAGATTTGATGTGGTCCTGGCAGAGAAAGATATTGGTTTTTTTTGTTGTTGTTGTTTTGTTTTGTGTTTGGTACCGGGGATTGAACTCAGGGGCACTCTACCATTGAGCCACATCTCCAGCCCTATTTTGTATTTTCTTATTTAGAGAACAGGGTTTTACTGAGTTGTTTAGCACCTTGCTTTTACTGAGGCTGGATTTGAATTCGCGATTCTCCTGCCTCAGCCTCCCAAGCCGCTGGGATTACACATGTGCGCCAGTGTGCCTGGCAAAGTTATTGTTTTCATCAGATTTTTCACTGCTGTGACCAAAAGACGTGACAAAAACAGCATAGAAGAGGAAAAGTTTATTTTGAAGCTCATGGTTTCAGAGGCCTCAGTCTATAGATGACCAACTCTATTGTTTTGGGCCTGAGGTGAAGCAGAACATCCTGGCAGAAAGGTACGAAGGAGGAAAGCAGATCAGCACATGGAACCAGGAAGAGGAAGGGGGTGGGAGGTGGAGAGAGAGAGAGAGAGCACTCCTCTTACCACAGACAAAATAGAAACCCGAAAGGTATGACCCCAATGACCCATCGTTTCCAGCCACACTCTGCCTGCCTATAGTTAATCCCTATTAGGGGGTTAATGCACTGATTAGGTTAAAACTCTCATAACCTAATCATTTCATCTCTAAATTTTCTTGCATTGTCTCACACATGAGCTTTTGGGGGTACACCTAATATCTAAACCATACAGACATATATATATATGTATCTGATGTATGTGTGTGTGTGTATATATATATATATTGTGAGATATATATATATATATATTTATTTATTTATTCTCTTTCTCCAGAGAGAGAGAGAGAGAGAGAGAGAGAGATCCACATACACATACACATAACCCCTTAACCCACATTAAGAAATTACTAACAAGATATGAGTTATTTTTAGATAAGTGTGCATTTTCTAGAGTATATCCTTAAAGTAGCTTCAATTGGGTTGTTTTAGAAAGTTTTAAAATGCACAGTGTGATTTCTAGCCCTTTAAAGCAAAATGCTCTAAAATCAATTCAACTTTAAAATATTTTGTTTTTCATTATGGGACATTTTAAGAACATACAAAAGTGAGTGCATCATATAATGAAATCCAGGCATTAACATCCAGGCTCACCTATTCATGGCCAACTTTGTTTCATCTGTATTCCCCACTTCCTTCCACTCCAGATTATGAAAATTCATAATGTACTCAAACAGTACACTTTCCTCTTGGGTGTAGTTCTCATATCTGCATACTTGCCCTTACCAGAACTTTCCTAGGCTCATTTCCTGGAGAGGTGGGCTAGTATAGAAAGGTGTATAGCTAAGATAGGTAAAATTCTGTGTTAGGTAAGAGCATATAGAGCTTGAGAGAGACTTTCCTATCTACATTCTTACCTGGACATATCTAGGATATTTACAGGTTGTTTCTGGAGGACTAAAGTTTAGGACTTTTCATCTCTTGAAAGTGGAAGTGTTTTATTGTATTGTGCTGTGGTAGCACTTTCTTCCTGCTTTGAAAAGGAGACCATTATTCATAGATGCAAATAAAATAATTATTTTTGATAAATATTTGAGACATTAATGAGGGATTCTGAGTATACCGAATACACCACTTGTTAGTACTGTCTTTGTGCCTTAGCTCAGAGGAGCTCTTAGGGAATTGCACTCAGTTGTATACCAAATGCCTCCAGACTGTTACATTTTCCTCCTATCCCTTCCCCTCTGTTTTCTGTCCTTTTCGATTAGTTGGTTCTTCACTGTCTCTGCTTTTTGAAGTGTTTCTGACACAAGTGTTTATGACAGAGAGAGGAACTGTTAGTTGCTGGGTCAACCAGATAACCATGCCTGTTTTACACCATAACCTGTAAGTGTGTGTGAAATTGTGTCCCTAAACTGCATTCTCCCAAACAGATGAGAACTTCCTATGTTCCTAGTGACAGGCTCTGAGGATGAAGGTACAGACAAGGTATGTGCAGCTGGGGGTGCAAAGGAGTAGTCCAACAAGTGGGATCTTGGGGTCTCACAGTCACAGCGGCTCCCCCTAATTTCCAGTAACTTCCAGTACTCTTGGCTTGGGATGTTGCTCCTGAGAATGCATAGAGAGTGAGCACATGGACCAAGCACTGTGAGCATTTGAGGGGACATTCCAATCATCTAAACTTAAATTGAAGAAACTAGGATGAAGAAACTGTTTTACTTACCTTCTCTTTCTCCATTATTCCCTTTTAATCTCTGCCTTAAGCATTTTTCCTTTTTATATTACCTGCCTTTCCAAAGTGGTGAAAATAGTTTTTTCAGGATGAAAACCTGAAGGTGCAGCATCAGTCCTAAACACAGGGTGCTCAAAATAGGTTTCTCTTGGGGGCAACAAAACCACCCTTACTTTATTCAATTAGTTGGAATTCACAAAGAAAGGGGCAAGTTGAGGAGGAAGCTGGGAAAAGGTGGGGTTACTATCACAACAGACACCTCATGGAATGGCATATTTTTTTTTTAATTTTTAATTTTTTTTATTTTTTAATTTTTTCTCAAAAATTGCATTTTAATACATGTTATCAAACATAACAGAAAAAAACAAATTTTCAGAAGCTGTACACACTGTTCACTGAAAACATTTGTTGAGGCACATAGAAAAAATTGTTACAATCATAATTTTTCTAACTTTGCACAAAATTATAAGCAGATTAAGGAATGGCATATTTTTGAAGGGCTTTCCATAAAGACTGGAGTGGGGACAGAGGTTGGCACGCGGTTTTGAGATGAAGAATGTGAGGTGAGATTTAGGAGTGTGGGTTGAGATTTTTGTCCCTTATTGTTTATCTGTGTCTTCCTTCCCTGGACCCCTACACTGCTTATCCTCCCCGCCACCTGCTACTTTTTATCCTCACTACCCAGGCTTCTACTTCCCACACCAGACTCAGCTTCCTACCACAAGTGTGCTACAGCCACATGCAGCTGTTTCTCTTTCTTTTTCCATCCTTTAGGCTCATGCATTTGCAGATTCTACCAGTGTGTCTTTTCAGGGTGAGAACAAGAGGGTTTTTTTTTTTTTTTTTTTCCTTTTTTAATAGGAGCCTTATGCAGGAGAAAGTTGGGCTGAGATATTTCTTGGCTTCTTCATCTCCATCTTGACTTAAAATAGTGTTAGTCCCATCAAAAGGTGATGACTGAGGGCCTGGAAACCACCAGGTGTCCTGACCACAGAGGTGCCCTCTTTCATGGGCCCCAAGGGTAGGCATATGCTGGTGGTGGGCAGAGAATGCCACTGCAGGAGCTGATTCTGTGTGAGAGCAGGCTTGCACTCTGGGTTCTCCCTAGGAAGGTGAATGTTAGGCCAGGCCTGCTTCCAAGTGAGCATGTGGTACCCTCCCCATTTCCTGAGGAGATTGAGGCCAAAATGGCACAAGGTCAGGTGGTCATAGCAGTTCCTGCCTTTTTCCTTCCTTCCTGTTCTTCATTCTCTCACCTGGAGGAAAGTGGATATTGATAATGATGATCTAGGGAACGTCATGGTTCATCCCAAGAATGAGGAGAGTCCCAAAGACCTACCTGAGAAGGTGATAACCAAAGAGCTATGAATGAGAATGATGTCTTTTCTTCTAGAGATAACATGAGTGGTGGTGGTTCTGGGCTAAGAGCAGCCCTCTAAGTGCTGCTGAACTCTTCATTTGTCTTTGTGTCAACCTATAATGTGCTTTTGAATACTTGTTATGTGCCAGGTGTGAATACTCTGGGCTATACATACATTGTCCACTTAATCCTTAAGACCAATTTACGATCAGCAATTATGGATGGGTAAACTGAGGCCTAGAACTGTGTGGTGTCCTCTGTGTTACTCAGCTGGTGAATGCCCCAACAGGTAAGCTCTAGGGTCCAAAATCTGAATCAGCTCTCACCACCACTTCCTCTTCGAATTCCAGGGTAGATCTTGGGCGGGCTGCAAGCTGGGATTAAAGCTGAAGGTCAAGACTGCCTGACAACATGGTGGCCACTTGTTTTTCCCTCTTTCCTATTGTCCCTGCTATGTGGGGATCACTTTTTCCTGTGGTCTACTGAGTCCTCAGTTCATTCGAGAAGTGATCCATTTCCCACAAATTCTTCTCTGACTGGATCCTCAAATTTCTGATTCTTTGTCCCTTTCTGTCACCAGCTTGTGGAAGCCTAGTTGCCATGGCATTAGCCACAAGTTGTGGATAACATCCTCATGTCCCTATGAGAGTGTTTTTTTTTTTTTTTAAAGGAGACAAGTGTGCAAGCATGCTGTGCAGGTGTTCTGCAGCTGTGCATATCAGGGGCTTGGGGAATGCCATGAAAGGAGTGTGGACCATCCCATAATGCTGGTAGCCACTCTCCTATGGACAGCTCCATGTTTAGTTAGGACAAACAGGATGTAGGAATTCTCTAGATCCAAGCAGGGAAGTGTTTTTGGAAAATGGGGTTGCAGATTGGAGTGGGGGATGTATATCAGGACCAGTGGGGCCTGCTAGAGGTAGGAGCTTTCTGTTCCTTGTAATGGGGATGATGGCTGGGCTGGGATAGTATGTGTGAGAGTGTGAGTGAACAAGTGCCTGTGAAAGTGTGAGTGACTGTATGCACATACTTACCTTTGTCTAAGAGGGATTAGCAAAACTAGTTACTTGATTGACTGGTGCCTGCAGGGAATGGGCTCTCGGCTGTTTGAGGACGGTACTCTGTCTATAGAAGCTTTGTAAAAGACAGGTGTTGGCTCACCAGGGTCAAGTTTTCCGAGACTGTATAATCCATTACATCTGTGTGCTCTGTTGGTTGAGAAGAATAACGTCATTTTCATTTTTGAAAATGCAACCAATTTTATCTTGAATACTACAGATCCATTACATAGAGATACGTAGTGGCAAGTTTGGGTCAAGTTTTAATCTTTAAAAAAAATCAATGTCCTATATCACTTCTGTGTTTTTCACATTTAACTATTAATCTTTCAACATTTTTACACCTGTAATCTTTGCTCCTGTGCAAATATTTGCATCAGTTCCACCCCCAAATTGTAAGATAATCCCCTTTCAAGCAAAGCAGTACTGCTCTTCTCCTTTGTACCTTCCCTTGGGTCTGAGGGCTCTTTCTCTCTCTCTGTAAAGAAATTGAGAATGCTTTTTATGGCCAAGATGTCTTTTCTTGACTCTCTGAGGAAAAATTCTGTGCATATGTTGAGTTAAAAGGATAAAGACTAAATTCTGGTACAGTGCAAAAACATGGATCTCCTGACGTGGACAAGTTTTCAGTCTAATGAAAATATTCCCAGTAAAAGAGATTAAAGATTAACTGCTTTTGCGTTGGAAATAGATTATCAAAATGTAATTGCCTATAAAAGTTCTTTCCCCAGCCTACCATTTTCTTAGCTAATTTGGTGTACTTCCTGCCTATTGTAGCCATTTAACATGGGAAGAAAATCTTGATCTAAACAATTAGGAATCAGTAGCAATTGTCAAGACCCTTAATCTGAGTTCATTTTTTTCTTTTTTCTTTTGGGTACTGGCATTGAACTCAGGGACATTCGACCACTGAGCCACATCCTCAGCCCTATTTTGTATTTTATTTAGAGACAGGGTCTTACTGAGTTGCTTAGTGCCTCACTTTTGCTGAGGCTGGCTTTGAACTTGCAATCTTCCTGTCTCAGCCTCCCAAGCTGCTGGGATTACAGGAGTGCATTACCTCACTGAGTTCATTTTTGTTTTAAATTTGAATTACACAAGTTAGTGCTTTCCTTCATTACAGCTAATAAACATGGTTTCCTAGTAGCAGATGAATGATATATGACGATGGGCCTAACTTGTGGTTTTATCACTTTTTGAATGCAGAATTTAAGTCTGTCCTCTGATCATATAGATTAATCCTAGCTGGTCATCTCCTGTCTTCATGTTGCTGGGTACCAGGTGAGGGTGAGTGGTTGAATGGGTACAGATTCAGCCCCTCTTCTGGGAAAGCAATTTGACATTGTAGGTCATATTCTGTAAGCTGGAGGGCATGATGGGCACATCCATCCATCCATCCATGGAGTAGATATCTGAGGGCCCCATAAGGAGCCAGGAGTTCATAGACTGGAGAAGAAACCAGCAGTCGTAGAAAATTGAAAGCTTATTTTGAGCAGATTGCTGAAGGCTTGGGACAGTCTGGTAGGTTGGAGGGAAGGGTAGAATTTAAGTGAAATGATGTCATGAGTAAAATTTAGAAGCTCTTTATTGAGGTTTAATTTATATACAGTGAAATGAACAAATCCTAGCACATCTTGGTGACTTCTTATAAATGTATATACACTCATGTGACCACCAGGCAGATCATGATATAGAAAATTTCCATTAGCTTAGAAAATACCCTTCCAGTCATTCCCCCTGTGGAGACAACCACTGTTCTGACCCGTCACCATAAATCAGTTTTGCCCGATGGTGTGCTTCAAATGCCATCATATAATTTGTACTTTTTTGGGCCAGATTTTCATTCAGCATCTTGTCTGTGAGAGTCATCTATGTTGGTGCACATGTCAGGGGCTTGTCTAGTGTCATTTGTCCTGTTTTATTGATGGGCAGTATTCCATTGTACAAATATGCCACCATTTTTCTTTTCCTTCTCTTGTTGGACATTTGGGTTGTTTCTAGTTTTGGGCTATTTTGAATAGAGATGTGGTGAACATTTATGCACCAATCTTTTTGTGGATGTATACTCATTTTAAAGTGAATTAAACATAGGAAGATAGGGAGAATCAACAGATTTCAGTTATTCAATGTGATCAAAACTCTTTAGAATGGAGGGTGGCGGTTGGAGGGGGGAGCCAAGGATGATCAGATTTTGACAGGCTCAATGCATATGAGGTTCTGTGGAGAAGTCAATCAATCTTAGTGCCTTCAGCTTAATCAGTCATAGGTTTTCTTGCAGTAAGAGAGACTTGTAATGGACCCTACTGTCACTGGGGAACAGGGACACTTTGGAATAAAGCTAAGTCTCATCTCCTGTGTTAGAGAGAGGACCCCAGGCTTCCCTGTGTGTAAGGGGAACCCCGAATCTTCATCTTGTTCCTGATTTCCTGTGTCCAAGCAACAGTTAAGGCAGAGGATGGTGCGTCTTGCTCCCAGTTGTTAGAGTTTTGGGTCAGCAGATCTCCAGCGCCCAAGGCTCTCATCTTCCCTGCTATGTGTATGTAGCAACATGGAAGGCCAGCGCCTTGTGACAGACAGTTTAATCTTACCTGCCTGCTGTGAGGTACACTCACCATCCCAGAGAATTGCAAAGTATAAATTGTCTCTTAACACTGATAAACAGTAAGGAGGAGGAAAAAGCCCTGACAAAATATTACAGCTTAATTGTATTTCTCAGCTGGGCTCAGGAAACCTGCTTCCTCCTCAGGCGAATGCTATTTACCAAGTCTCCCGGCCCCACAATAATTATTTCTTTAACCCTTGGTGGGATAGCACCTTAGCATGGGATGGGACTGCATTGCCAGGAAGCTTTATGAGGCTCAGGAGGGGTGGTTGCCTTTAAGAGGTGCTGAATTGCTGTGACTTCTGGCTTCCTGCTTGGGGTGGCAGGAGGACAGGCTGCCCCTGAGAATAGAAGCTGTTGGCGATGGGGGTGGGGATGAGGAGGCAAGACTTTCTCCTGGCCTGGTTTTCTAGTTCACAGGTGTTTGCAATTCTAAATAAATGTGCAGCGTCAGTATGCGGCAGCCCATCACTGAGACTTATAATGAGGGCTGAGCAGGGAAATAAGATTGGCCCTCTCTGGGCATTATGTTGGATAAACCCAAATTCAGGCCTAATTATGAAAAACTATAGCCTGGGAGAATTGAGTTTGGGAATATGAAAGACAAGGGCGGGGTGGCCACCTGTCAGAACCATGGTGTGTTCTGAAAACCCCCTCCATGGAATCTGGAAGCTCACTGCTATAAGTCTTTGTTGGCTTTTCACTTTCAGAGGTGTCTCTATCCCTTCTAGAAAGTTTTGAAAAAACACTGTGTTGAATATCCATTCAGAAAGCAGGTCCAGAGGCAAAAGCCTTTTCCCTTTGCAGAACAGTATCTGTCAAGTGACCCTCAAAGGCCCATCTGGTGGTCTTGGCAAGTGAGGACTGCTTGTTGCACCTGGGTGACTGTTTGCTCCTTGTGCTGGTCTGTTCACTTGTTTGTTCATTCTTGCTGTAAAATACTTAGTAGAAATCTCCGAATCCTCATTATACTGGTTTGAATAATGTCCTGCAAAATTCATGCCCTTCCCTGAACCTCAGAATGTGAACCTGTTTGGAAATAGGGTCATTGCAGATGTAATCAGGAAAGTTCAGATGTGGTCAGACTAGAGAACGGAGGGTCCTTAATCCAATATGATTGTTGTCCTTATGAGAAGAGAAAGAGAGAGACACAGGTACAGAGGAAAGAGAACCATGTGACTACAGAGACAGAGACTGGAGCACCAAGGATTGCTGGCAACCACCAGCAGCTAGGAAAGACCTGGGAACAGAATTTCCTTCTGAATTCCCAAGAAGGAAGCAACCTGCTGATACCTTGAGTTTAGACTTCTGGCTTCCTGAACTATGAAAGGAAAATTTTTCTTGTTTTAAGCCACCTGGTTTGTGGTCCTTTGTTACAGCAACTCTAGGGAACTGAAACCCTCACCATGGCTTACAGGCTCCTGGCTACTTCTCCATTCTCATTTCTTACCAATTTCCTCTTGATGTGGTCTGGCCTCCTGAGTGCTTGTCACACATGTTGAACACACTTTGTTTTCAGGGCCTTTGCACTTGCTGTCTACCCTCTGCCTAGAATATTCTTCCCCAGATGGTCCCACAACTTGTTCCTAGACTTTACTCAGGTCTCTGTTCAAATGTCATCTCTTCAGAGAGACCTGCTCTGGGTGTCTTATCTAAAATAACATCTCCTCTGTCACTCTCTCTCTACCCCTTTACTCTGTTTTGTCTTCCTAGAATTAATCACTAGCAAACATTACAGTGTGCATATGTGTATTTGAGTTTTTTTTCCTGTTTCTCTAACCAGTCTATAAGCTCCACATGCATAGAGACTCTGTCTTGTTTATTGCTATATCTATGACATGTATTTGGCAAATAGTAAGTGTTCAATAAATATTGTCCGTATCACCCTGTGCTAAGTGACTAAAACTAAGCCAGTTCCTGCACTCCTAAGCTCATATTCTAGTAACTGATACACATAGAACTATTGGGGTTGAGGGAAGAAGAGTTCACTTGGCTTTGGAGGCTGGCTAAGGATTTCTTGAGCAAGTGATGCTTGAGATTTGATTGTGGAGTTGGGAGTTGACCCGGTGGAAAGTGTGCAAAAGCCTTGTGGTGGGAGGAAGCTTAGTTACATCTGAGAGATTAAAGAAGGCTGGTGTGGCTGGAGGGCTGAGTGCCAGGGAGAGAGTGACTGAAAGGCCAGAACATTCCAGGGCTTTGTTGGGAGCTACCCTGGTCCTTATCTTAAGGGAAATGGGGAGACTTTGCAGGGGTTAATAGTGGAAGTGAGGAAGAAAAGCATGATGTGATCTGATTTTGGTTTGTGAAGTTCACTCAGTCTATGCAACGTGGTGAATGCCTCTGGGTGAGCGATTAGGAGGCCATTGCAATTATCTGGAGAGGTGACTGAGGTGGTGAGAAGTGGCCAGATTTAAGAGATATTTATGATTCAAAATAAACAGGATTTGGAAATGGATTGGAGGCAGAGTGTGAGAGAAGGAGCTGATGGCATCAGTGGGGAATCTCAGGTGTCATGCACAATAGAATGGATCACAGTACTATCCACAGAGTAGAGGAACACTGAAGGACAGTGTGTGTGTGTGTGTGTGTGTGTGTGTGTGTGTAGGGCCTGGTGGGATATCTCTAATCTAGGACAGCTTCTGAAAAATTGCTGTTAGGTGCCTTCCACCAACTTCAATGGAAATAAGAGAGAAAGTCTCTGAAGAGGGCTTTGATTCTGACAAGACTTGTGCCCTTGTGATAGATTGTTAGATTGGTGTTCTCCAGTGAACCATGGATCTTGGTATTTGTGCCCTTGAGTAGACCCCTCCTACTCTGAGTTTGGGCCTGGCCTCGCTTTGTCCAATGGGATGTTGGTTAACCTGAAGCATGCGGAGGCTAGATATGTGGATACATATTGGAGCATAGCCTCTTGAAATCTTTTCTCAGAAGCTGCTACCATGTTGTAAAGAAGCTCAGATAGAGCCGGGCGTGGTGGCTCACGCTTGTAATCCCAGCACTTAGGGAGGCTGAGACAGGAGAATCGCGAGTTCAAAGCCAGCCTCAGCAATGGCGAGGCACTAAGCAACTCAGTGAGACCCTGTCTCTACATAAAACACAAAAAAATAGGGCTGGGGATGTGGCTCAGTGGTCAAGTGCCCCTGATTTCAATCCCCAGTACCAAAAAAAAAAAAAAAAAAAAAAAAAAGAAGCTCAGATAGGTCCCTGAATGATGAGAAGTCACTTAGGAATGTCTCCCTGGAGGATGAGATGCCACTTTGGAATTTGCGGCCCCTGCAAAGTTGCCACCTTAATGCCACCACACACATGACCACACTGAGAAGAAACCAGTCAATACACAGAATTATGGAAAAGAATGCACCACTGCTGTTTTAATTCACTAAGTTGGGTGGTTTCTGGTACTGTAAGAGATAACTGAAGCAGACCTCTGAAGAGGTCAGGTTAAAATAGAAGAACCTGGCTATTGTTGGGTTTCTTTGGGTACAGTCTCACTAACAGATAACTTTTAGGTCCCTTGCCTGGAGGGTTTTTGTTTTTCTTTTCCCTCCCTCTTCCTTCATTTTGACCTTCTGGAGGGCAGTCTATCTCAGGTATGCAGGTGGTATCAGAGGGCGATTACCAATGGCCTTTTCCTTCTGTGTCCCTTTTTTCTCATTTTTCCCTTCACCATCCCTTCCATGGCCTTTATCTGTGCCTGGTTTTCCTTCCTTCCTTCCTGCTTCTTCTACAGCTGTGGGGAGCCCTCAAGGCTACAGAAACTTTTGAAACCTGGTTCAGGATATGCATCATTGCCCCCCCCCCCCATTCTTTTTGTCCCTTGTCCTAGCACTGGAGCAAAATTAGGTCTCTTTTGTCTTTTTTTAATGAACAGGTTTAGCTACTGTTAGCTGGCTATTAGATTGGACTGAAAATGCTATTTGTGAACCATTGTCAACCAAGAACCGGGACCAATACTGACACCTCCTTAATTATGTGCCATTAATGATGTACACACTGCAGTTAGGGGAACATAGCAGATCCATTTCCCACTTTAATTCTGTGCTGTGTTGTACGAAACGCTAATGAGTCCAGAATTCTCAAAGGTCATAATCTGAATACATTTCCTTTTCTTCTTTTTAGGGCAATGGGGATAAGATTCAAAACAATTAAAATGAAATTTACTTCATCATTTGGCTAACAACGTCCTTGACTGTACTAATTATACCGAGATATGTATTCATTTGCTGGTCATTTGGACAGATCTGAATGTGCCTGATTTCTTCTAAGGCTCCCATCTCTGAATTCCACACAGGGCGTTTTTTTCTTTTTTTCTAAGTTGCTCATCCCATTGATTATGAGAAATAACTGGAAAAAAAGTCTACCCAAACCCTTACAATACTGAAAGTGCGAATTTAGCAGAACCAGTGTTGAATTTTCTAGGGAGTCATTTATCATCCTTAGAAAGTTTTGGTTCTTTGCAAATAAAAAAGAGAAAGGAATGGTAATTGCTCTACTCAGCTAATTGACAGAATTGTGTCAGAAAAAGGAGGCATTTCAACACTGCCTTGGATGATGACATTTGAAGGTTGTTCCCATTCTCTTTTCACTGCTAAATTAGGTAATCATTATTTCTCTGTGAATCTTATTAATCTAATGGTTGCTTCTCCCTCAAGCCCCTCAGTTAGATTTGAGATTCAGGAAGAAATGTGAAAATAAAATGCCAAAGGTCAGACAATATGTGTGGTCAGTTGAAGTTGTATTTACTCCCTAGTTTTGAGGTTCAGTTCATAAGCAAGAGAGGACAAGAGGAATAAGTTTAAATTGCAGTCAGAATTCAGGAATTCAGGACATCTGTTTCAAAGGACTTTCTCATTATATGAAGAGAACCTAGAAGTTTTGAAATATCTGCTGTGAATTTTAAGAATGGGCCAGTCCACTGAGGTGGTGGGGTAGTGGAAGCTAAGACACTAGGAAAAACCCGGAACAGGGATTCTCAAGCTTTTTCTCTTTTTGGATGGATTCCGTAGGGGCAAGAAGCTCCATTGGGTATTCAGAGTTAATGGTAATTCCCCATTTTTGCAGTAAAAAAGAGGGCCTATCCAGATGTAGGGCTTCTGATATGGCTTCTGATGAGATATCAATGAGATAATGATTGGTTTAAAAAAATCGATGCTTGGTATTCATTAGACATTATAACCCAAATGCCAATTTATGATGGAAACAGGTCATACAGACAGTCTGTAGGCAAAACCAACATTTCCTCAGTAGGACAGACCAATGTCAATCCTCCATGAGGCCTGGAAAACAGCTGGATGCCTTGAGATGAAAAAGCAAAATATGGAGGAGATTCCAGTGGGTGGTGGTTGTCAGCTTACTTGTGCTACTATCACAGAATGCTACAGACCAAGTAATTCATAATGAACAGAAATTTATTGGCTGACAGTTCTGGAGGCTGGGAAGTCCACGCTTGAGGGGCTGACATTTGGTGATAGCAAGAGGGGGAAAGAGAGAGAGAATGCAAGAGGGGTTTGAATTTATTCTTTTTTAAAAGAACCTGCTCCCAAGATATTGACATTATTCTCAAGGACAGAGCCCTCATGACTTAATCCCTTCCTGTAGATCCTACTGATAGGGGAAAGACAGATGTGGGTGGTGGGAACATGAGGTTAAGGGAATAATTCTATAAAATGAACCACTGCTGACCTCCACATCCTTTCTTTTCCAAGAAGCTATCTACCTGCAGCCTTGCCTGACTTAAGTGGACAGGACATATCACATTCCTTAGCAAACTACCTGTTATTGCAGGAGAAATGCAGGCCCAAAGTAATGGTGCTAAGAGGAATCCAAGTTACCCTGAAGGGGGAGACTTTTGTGCATCTTTTCACAGGCCAGAGTTAGATCCAAAAACTCAGGGAGGTAAGTCTCTCTAACCATAAAAACTGTAGGAATTTATAGTTAAAAATCCAATTAGAACCGGTAAGCATGGGCCAAGGTGATCTACAGTTGTCATGGCAGAGGGGATTTGAAAGTCTGATCCTGCTGTCAGTCAAAAGTCAAGAGGTGAACCTGGGCGGGACTCTGGAAACTTCTCTGTGATCCCCAATAAAACTGGAGTGCAAGAGAGGTATGCTGTCCCTTTCCTCTGAGAGGACCCCTTGGGAGTGTCCCCTTTCCCTTTTCCTATCCCTTTAATAAACTCATTGTTGCTTTGAGTGTCATGTCTGAAATCTTTCTGACTTGATTGCAACAATTAGGGTTTGAAGGGAAGTCTTTGGGCTGCCTCAGTTTCCTGGAAGTTCCCAGCCTTGTAATACTACCTCTTAATATTATCTCAGTGGCAATTAAATTTTGACATGAATTTGGGAGGGGCCAAACATTCAAACCACAGCATGGCATATTGGTCATAAATCTTATCTTTCTGTAGTCTGTGAGTGGGCCTGGACAAGACTTCCTCAGTCTTTCTGCCCTGGGAGTGTCCTTGGGCTGTCCTCATGTCCTCTCTCTTCTCCTACCTTGTCAATCAGTGCTCCGTGGGGCAGTAGGAAGATAGACCCTCCCACTGGGATGAAGAGGCTGAATGTAGGACAGAAGCATTCTGGGACATTTCCTGCTTCCTGTTCTTTCTGGCTCCCCAAATTCCACACAGCAAATAGGATTTGAGTAGCTTGAAAATGGATCTCCGCAGAATACTGAGAGCTGAAAATACTGTTTAAAAATATTATTTAAATCTGAAAAGTATTGTTTAAAAGTAGATGACCTAGATCAACCTCAGATATGTTGAATTTTTGGGTCAGTGGTTCTGGAAAATAAATTTTTCTTTTAATAATTATCTTAATCAATTTAATTAGTAGTATTTAATATTTTAAATAAAAGCCTTTATAAAAGAGAGTCTAGCCTTTTTCCCCTGGACCCAAAGAGATAAAAATTTCATGTTTTCCTCTGGCAAGTCAGTCAAAATCAAATCTTGCATCAATGAACAGATTTCAGAGCCTCTGATTTCCACTTCTAGGCAAAGCCATCTTTAGCAGTGTCCTTGTTCAGAAAGAAGGTAAATGATTCATGTTTATATGAAACAATGTACTAAATTGTATGGACTCTTTCTTCATTTTATTTTATGATGAAATGAAGTCATTTTTTTCTCCTTCGTGAGGTTTTTTCCTTAGTAACTTTGGTTATCAGAGTGAAGTTCAATAAATGACATAAAAAAAAGGCATTTGAAAATGTTCATTAGTCGACCTATTGTTCCAAGAAGGCAGATTTAACTCTATTTATTCTTTCTTTCTTTTTTCTTTTTCTCCTTCTACAAATTTCCTTTGTGTTCCTTGGTGTAGGTCTACATTTGGTGAAAACCCATCACCTTCTAAAGTTATCATGGAATCCAAGGCCGGAAGGATATAGAAGGCCCAACCATGAGGTGATGGCTCCACGTACATTTTCCTTAGTCCAGAATTACTGGATCCTTTGCCACCCTGTATCTGGGGAGCCTCCCCTTGGATGTTGATGGGTTTGTGGCAAAAAGTGGAGGAAAGTTCTTGATTTCTACTGTTATTCCTTCAGTTTTCGTTTTACTATAACTTTTATATTTATAGACTGTGCCCACTAGGGATCTTGTACACATTAATCACAGGGTGAGTCTCCTGTGGTCACATCTGTATGTGTGACCACCCTGAAAAAAAAAATAAATCAAATTTCATCTCTATGTCTAGTTTTGGAAACATATGACTCATTTTCATGGCCCTAGAACGAGAATGTGATAGTTAAACCAGTAAAGTGATATTTATAGGGTAATTTTGATCAAGCCTGTCATAATTTTCTTTCCTGTGTAAGTCTATATGTCCTTTGTTATAGCTCTAATTACACTGACAGCTTTTCAGAGGGAATGGTAGGGTAGAGGTTATTTAAATAGGAAACCAAAGGTTTGACACGAGTTAAGAGCAAATGATTTTTATTTCCTAACATATATTTTAATGTAACATCAACTTATGGGCTTATTTTCCTCCCTGAATGCTATCATTATTTCAACTTTATTTTACCTTTTATTTTTATCATTGAAGCAGAAAGCAATTTGTGCTGGTCTCCTTTTCTCTTGCCCAGACAGTGAGCAGCCTTCTGAAGTATTTCTCAGTTAAAATAGGAAACAATAGGGCTGGGAGTATAGGTCAGTGGTGGGAACCCCCAGTGCTGCAAAACAAAAACAAAAGCAAAAACAAAAACCCAGCAACCACAACAACCACGGGATGAAACAATGCTGCTCTTGTTCATGATGCACCCTGGACAGTCTCTTTCATGAAACCCTGCAGCTGCAGGTCTCTGTCAGGTGAAGAATTTAGCAGAGCTCCTCCAGTGACTTGGCTCTTTCTACTTCACTCCAGGGATCTCTATTAACTTAACACACTAAAAATAACACTGTAGAACTGCTGAACGGGTGAGGGAGACAGGTAGGGCCTGGGGGGAAGGCTAAATATTGCTCACATTGATCAGAAACTTGGGCCCTACTCCCATGATGCTTGCTGTTTGACACTGAAGCTCATTAAGAGTGTTTGTATATCTGCAGGCTCGAGAGGCGGGGTGTGCGTTAGGCCCAGGGGCTTGAGGAAGTGCGGCTGCTGTTGCTAGTCGCAGAGGTCTTTTCCTACCAAACCAGGGCTCCCTTTTCTTCCGAATTAATGTAGCTCTTGTGTAAGGCTGGACTGAACCTGTCTTCCCCCCTGGCAAGGGTTCTTAGCTGAGAGTAAAGCCAACTCTTACCTTGAATTTAACCCCAGCTGCAGTTGTATGATTTTGTTCTTGCATGAAGTGTAATGGTCTCAAATAGTAGATGATAGCATGTTGTACTTGCTTAGGGCTGAGCAGTTAGTAGGAAGAATTCAGGATCTGAATCCTTAAGTTTTGCACTTGAGTCCTGGGTCTATCTCATGTTAGCTGTGCAGTGTCTGGCTAATTATTGAACCTCCTCCAGCCTTAGTTGCCTGATTTAAAAAACAAGTACATTAATTGAAATTACTGCCTCTCTACAGGATGCTTATGAATTCAGATGGGAGAGAATTGAAAAAGTTTAGGAAATGTGAAGAGTCTTAGTTAGCATTTATAAATATCTATAGTATTAGGTGGAGACAAATGAAAATAACAATAACAACAAATTTTGCCCTATAAAAATGGCACTTTCATATAATTCAACTTAGTACATTAATATGAGGTTTTGGAAAGCCTTTTTCTTATCAGTTCTCTGAATTACCCAGGTAAGACAGAAAGATTATAAGCAACCTTATTTTAGCACCTTGGGAAACTGAGGTTTTAAAGGTTACTTGTACTAAGTTGTATGAAAATCCATGAGTGAACCCGACCTCCCATTACTCAGTCTGTGGTTTCTTGCCCTCGGTCTGTTCTTTAAAGGGCTTAAGCTGCAAATTAGAAGCTGGAGATAGATTGTGACAGAAAGTCACTCTCCCCAAGAGTTGAGCAGAATGCACAGTAAGAGGTCTCAGCCTCTACAAACAATACCCATAGCTGCTTTTCTCCTGTTAAGGGCACCTTTAGCAGGCACTAGCTCTCCTGAACTGGGGGCTCTTTTGGGGTCTGTGTGAACCTGGGCTCCTACATACTGGTTATTTGTGCTTCTTGTCCCTCAGAACCACCAATATATGCAGCTCAGGGTGACCGGAAGACCTGACGTTCTCTCCAGGGAGGGGCCTTAGCTGGGCTGTTATCAGAGTGTGTTCCTGCTCTGGGCTTGCTTTAGCCCAGACAGGATTTCTCAACATCAACACTATTGTTATTTTAAGCCAGAGAATCCTTGCTGTGGGGAACTGTCCTGTGCATCATAGGATCACAGGATGTTGAGCAGCCTCCTTGGCCTCTACTTAGAAGATGTCAGTGGCCCTCTCTCCAGTTGTGATAGCCCCAAATGTCTCTAGATGTTGTCAGATGTCTGCCAAAGGGACAAAAATCACTCCTGGTTGAGAACCACTTGGCTCAGGGGATCTCAGAGGAGGGGGCAGGAGGCTGGTCTGGCTTACATACTTCAGGATATTTACCACCTTGTCTGATGAGCTCCAACACACCTGAAGGAAGTGCTTTTCTCTCATCTGCCTATGAAAAGTGGTGTGGATTAGATGGGAGGCGAGTCATATTGGGGGATCTTGTTTGCCAATTGCATAAGAACGGGGCGGGTATAGAATGGCTAGGACCTTAGTTAAGAAGAAAAGCAGTCTAACTAAAGACCAGGTTCTCTCAATTTCCTGGCAAAAACATCTGTCTTCTTGTTTTTCTAGTTAATTATGGATTTTCATGTGCTCACTCAGCTAATCAAATTTAATGACACTAGAACCAAATCACATTATTGTTATTTTTCAAGTCTGTGTTGGAACTGTGCCGCATTAACCCGCCAGCAGCCTGGAGACAACTACAGTCACTCAAACACTGGAGAAGCAATGCTTTTATTAGCAGCGCAAACAGCCCTTTCATAACATGTCACCACTGAGATTATAAAGATGAAATAAAAGCAACAGAAAAAGGAAATTTTCCATAAAGAACATTTTAGGAGCTTTATGACAAAGAAGAAACTTTATTGCAAGATGGGCAATGAGACATGTGTCCTATATTTGCTCCCATTTCCAATATAAGTTGGTTTGGAGAAACACAGGGAAAGACACACATAAAGCTGATACTGCTCCTTCATTTCCAAGTCACCAATGACAGCTTGATGCAAGGACAGGTTGGTTGTGACCTACCTTTGATCTTGATTCTGTTTGTGTCTCTGTCCCTACCTTCTTTCCTTGTCCCCAGGAATTCCAGGTGGGGATGGACCTAGCTTGTCAGTCTTGCCACTGCCTCCCGACATACTCTTGCTTCAGATGATTAAAAAATATTTTGTAGTCAGTAAAAAGTTGGGTTCCTTGCCTTAGGACTTTACATTGCCTGGAGAAAGATACATGATAGTTTTCCATTTAGCATTTCATTTGGTTTGGATCACAAGCCAACAGGATTTTTTTTTTTTTAAGGTGGTGTGCTGTGGTGTGAGGAGAAGTATTTTAAAAAGCAAGGAAAGGAATTTTCTTGATTCTGATGCTGAAATGTCCTAGTTAGATGGATTAACAGGTTATCTTGAGACTGGTGTAAATGCCAGATTGAATCTGTCTCTTGCAGGCACCTCTCCTGCCTTGTGAGACTGCAGAGTCCTCACCAGGCACCTCTCCAGCCTTGTGAGACTGCAGAGTCCTCACCAGTAGGAGTGCTCTCTCACCAGACGCAGCCCTTTGATCTTGGATCTCCCCACCTCTAGAACTGACTAAAACTGGATTCTTTACAAATTACCTGGCACTCAGTTACACAACAGAAAATGGAGTAAGACAGTCCCTAAAGTTGCCTTTAAGACTCTTGCCCCTGATAAACCAAAGAGAAATTATCCCTTTTCTCTACAAATGAGAGGCTTGTACTTGTTAGTATACATTGGCACATAGATTTGCCCAAGATTCCTGAATACCATTATGAAAAGGTCAGGCACACATAACAGCTATGGGCTGCAGGTCTTGATTTTTAGAGTCGGACTGATCTGAATTTGAATCTTGAGTTTATCACTCATTAGCTGTGTGACACTGGGCAGATTACTTTATCTTTTAGAGTTTGTTTTCTTATCTGTACAATTGATGTACTACTAATAATAAGAGCATAACATTTTTGTGAGGACAGAATGAAATAGTGCATGTAAAATATGAAGTAGGATGCCTAGACATAGGAAGTGCTCATTTGATATTAGGGTATGGGGTGAAATTATTTCCAATTGGGATTAGTCCTGTATTAGTAAAATTTACTAAATTAAGCTACCCCTCTCAATTAATTCCTCACTATAACCATCTTGATCTCTTTTCCAAATCATAGTTCTCATGGCCCCCTGAATATATATTAAGATAGTTTATGGCCAAAAGACCTTCCACTGTAACTCTGGTGTGCATCTCTTAGGAAAGAAGAAGATTATAAATAACAAGCAATAAAGACAGTAAATTTATGCTGCAGAAGTGAGGAAAAAAATCAATCCTAGGGGAAGTCATCTGAACTTTATTGCAAGATAGGAGAGTCAATTGGAAATGTGGGAATAATGGTAGTGCTTAAAAAAACCATTGTGACTGCAGAACTATTGGACTTTGCAGTATAAATGGATTCCTGATTGTATTTGTTTGATGATGGTAAGCAGGATCAAGAAGAAAGAAAAGTATTTTAAAATTTTCTTTTAAATTTTAACTGGTATATAATAATTGTACATATTTATGGGGAACTGTATGATAGTTCAATACATGTATATAATATACAATGGTCAATAGAGGACATTTGGCATATTCATTACCCCAAGTACATACCATTTCTTTTTGATGGAAACATTCAAAATACTCTCTCCTGGCCATTTTGAAATACATACCATTAACCATCCTCTGTCCATCCTCCTCACCCTGTCACCCTTTCTAGCTTCTGATAACCACTTATTCTGCTCTTCATTTCTCTTAGATCAACTTTTTTTTAGCCTTTCAATGTAAGAACGAACATGCTGTATTTGTCCTTCTGTGCCTGACATTTCACTTAATATGTCCTCAGGGTCACCCATGTTGCCATGAATGATAGGATTTCAATATTTTTTTATTGCTGAATAATATCTCATTGTGTATATATACCATATTTTATTTATCTATTCATCCATTGATGGAGACCCAGGTTGATTCTGTATCTTGGTTATTGTGAACAGTGCTGTAATAAACATGGAAGTGCAGGTGTCTCTTTGACATACTGATTTTTTTTTTTCCTTTGGATGATACCTAGTAGTAGGATTGCTAAATTCTAGTTGTTGGAGGACCTTCCATACTGGTTTCCATAATAGTTGTACTAATTTACATTCCCATCAACAGTGTCTGAGAGTTCCTTTCTCTACATGCTTGCCAGAATTTGCTTTTTTTAGTCTTTTTGATAATAGACTTTTTTACTGGAGTGAGATGATTTCTCATTGTGGTTTTGGTTTGCATTTCTGTGATGATTAGTGATGTTCAGCATTTCTTCATATTCTTTTGGGCCATTTGTATATCTTCTTTTGAGAAATGTCTCTTAAAATCATTTTCCTATATTTTAGTCAGATTATTATTTTTTGCTGCTGAATTGAGTTCCTTATTTATTTTAGATATTAATCTCTATTGAACAAATAGTTTGCAAATATTTTCTCCCATTCTGTAGGTTTTCTCCCAACTTGATTGCTTCTTTGCTGTGCAGAAACTTCAGAAGTATTTTTTTTTTAAATTGGAGATTTAACCCAGGGGTACTTAATCACTGAGTCACATCCCCATCCCGTTTTATTTTGAGGCAGCATCTTACTAAGTTGCTTAGGACCTCGCTAAGTTGCTGCGGCTGGCCCTGAACTTGTGATCCTCCTGCCTCAGCCTTCTGAGCTCCTGGCATTACAGGTGTGTGCCACTGTGCCGGGCCAGAAGTATTTTTTGATAAGGAATCAAAGTTCTGAAAATTCTGACAATAAGACAAAACAAAACAAAACCAAGACTCAAAAAAATAGGATTCACTCATGAAGAGTGATTTTTACAATGATGACTCAAGGACCCAAACAAATTGATTAGGGAACTAAAGAGCCGAGAAGACAAAAGCAAGGATTTTTGAGGGAAATCCTTGTGTCATTTTTTTCCCCCTTCCCACCCTCCTAGTTTTCAGCCAAGTTCTACAGCCAATGTGGTCACTGTGAAAACTCTGGCACCAGTGAGATTTCAGGTTCCGTTATAGCATTGTTTGGGTGTCAGGAGAGCTGGTGGCTTAGTAGAGGTTATCTGAAAGTGGATAGAGGGATATTTTGCTTTCTTGGGTGGAGTTTGGGGATGAGGCAGAGGTGTATATAGTTGAGGGAACAAAACCTGGAATAATATTAAGGAAGGTATTGAACACCTACTGCATTCTAAGGTTTTTCCCTTAGACTAACTCATCTAATCTTACTACAGTCCTGAAGGGAACATGATGCTGCTTTCCCTGTTTTACAGATGAGTCTGATGCTATGGAGGTCTAGTAAATTCCCAGAGATTACTTAGCTAGCAAGTGATAGAGAGATTTGAACCCAGCTCTGTGTGATTCCAATGCCCATGAAAAACAGAGTTCTGGTAAGCTCTGTTATTCTTCTTCAAGGAAAAGTTACTGAAAAAAATTAAAATAGAGGAATGAGTGTGTTAGAATGTCCAATCATCAAGCTTCATTGTGTTCTGCCAAATATGAAGAAAAAAATAATTTGGACAACTTATCAGATTATTCTTCAAGAACAACAGATAACAATAAAACAAAATAACAACAAAAACTAACAAACCATTGTCCTCAAATTCTGTGCACAGAACTGAGAAAGTCTGTTGAGTCCATTTTGACCAGTTTTGGTTTTTCTGAGTCTGGCCTATCAACTCCTGCATTTATAGTGGACACATTTATGAAATAAAGGAGGTGCTGGAGGATGGAATCATGGTAGATATAATGACAGTTTTGAAAAATGTGAAAGATACTGAAAACAGAAAATGAATGTCTATTGGAAGAGATTTTAATTTCCTTGTAAAATAATGGAGCAAATACCAGGAGAAAAGAAATCTATAGTCATATGGAAGATAATAGAATCAAGAGCATTGAGCAGTTCAAGTCTGTAAACAAAGACTCATGCCAAAAAAACCTGATAGCTTCTCACTGATGGAATTATAAAATTAGTGGATGAAGGGAAAAATAAATTTAATATATCTGGATTTTTTGGTAACACACAAGAGACAGGTGTGAAAACTCAGATTAATTGAAGATAACATTTTAGCAAAGTGTTTGACATTAGGGTGGACTGCATTTTTCTTTTAAAAAGTTACTTTGATTTCGAACATATTGTCAATATAGTAGAGGATCATGATATGAAACAAGAACGAACAAACAAAAAACCAATCAACAACAACAACAACAACAAACTACTTTTGGATTATTGCAAACTAAAAAGAAGACACCTCCTATTGGAATTAATCCCAAATGGATTTTTTCCTGCTTACAGTAGCACTTATGAAAGACACTATCTTTGTGCGTTTGTGTGTGTCTGGTGCTGGGGATTGAACCCAGGGCCTTGTGCAAGCACTTTATCAACTGAACTACATCCCCAGTCCTGAAGGACACCACCATCTTTTAACTCTGCTCCTGTACTATGATAATACATCGCTTATCCTCTTTTCCTGAGAAACATTCAAGGGTTTTACTGGCCTATAAAAACTCACAGGAAGAGATTCATAAAGATCTTGAAGGTGCATTTAGAGCTCAGACTGAGTACTGAAATGAAGTGGTGATTGATAGTATTCAAAAGTAATTTTTAAAGAATATCACTACCCTCGGAAGAGGAAGGGTCTTGGTGAAGTCGATCAAGATGTTGAGGACAATTTTCACCCAGGTACATATCACTAATCATCTTCTCATACCTCTGTTTCCCAGCATTTAAAGAGTATTAATCCACTAATCTGTCATAATCTCTTCTAATATCATCCAGAAACCCATTGTTCCCAAGGGCACCTCACTCCATGTTGATACACAACCACCCCTTATTTCCCTCCAATACTCAATGTTCTTCATTTCCTCCATGTAGCAGGCATCACAGTCAGTCCCTACAATTAGTCCAACCTCACAGATGGGTTCCTCATAAGAATAAGTCTTCATGTTTTGCCCACTGTGTTGTTGACCATAGCCGCCATGTCCAGTTGAATTCCTCTTTCTTTTTTATCACATCCCTTAGTAAAGTGGCTACGTTGTGACCCACACAGTTACCTTAAAACCCTTTGTCCAGGTAATCATGATTCCTGCATCTAGACTTGTTTGCTTGCGGGGAAAGGAGAAGGTGCAGCCAAGAGGCATTTGGGGGCCTTTGATCCCCATGTAGTCCAGGAAGTTAGAGAGCCACTGAAGACCAGGGCCATCTTTGGACCAAATTTCTCTCTCAGATTGAGAGTGACTGATTAGTGCTGCTCCAGGTCTGGACCATCCTCCAGCAGCTGGGTCTGAACAGCACAGTATTCTAGTCAAGACTGTGTGTGGGGTGGTATGCCAAAGGGCTGTGCAGCTGTGTGGGGCAGGCGCCGCTGCCATGGTGGGCAAGATCTAAGAGAACAGAGGGCTGGACCATCTGCATGAGATGGTGGGAGTGGATGGAACACTCTATAAGCTCCACCTGCACTTCTCCAGAATCAGGTATCAAACCATAAAGGAACTGTCACCAAAGTGGAACGTGTCCTTCTTCCTGTCTGAAGATGGTAGTGGCAAGGGGGCTGCTCTCATCACAGCCATGGGTGTGAGGCTCTAGGGAGACCCGAGCAGCTAAGAGCCCAGGACCCCAGCCAGCTGCTCTTCCAGCACTTGTCTTCAAAGGTACAACCCCCATTTCTTTCAGCTAGCCATGCTGGAGGCCCTCAGAACCCGCAGCGGGAGGAAAGCAATCCAACTGATGGCATATATTGAAGGGTACAATGCAGAGTGTGTGCTGTTGATACTCTCTCACTTGAACCCCTCACCTGCCCTGCCACTCTGCATGATTTGGTTTCAACACAGTTGTGCATCCCCACGTGTGAAGTGTAGCCACATCCATTCCTCCCATAAGTGCCCATTCAGTGAAGTTGTTGATTGGCTCAAATGAAAAGTCAAACCATCAGCCAGGCCTTCTGGCCTCTGAAGCCCATCCAGCAGACACTGCCAGACTCCCCCATACCTAGGGCCCGGCCTGAAGGGCAAGTATGAATGCAGCATTACTGCTTTCTCCTGTCCTAGCACCCACTACCGCGGCCTGGCATCCCATCAGGATGTGTGGATGCCACTAGATTGTGTATCCATGGAACCGGCCCTAACCACATTGGATAGGCTTGCATTCTGTTTATCTTGTCAGGGGAGGTGGGGAAGGGTCTTGTTTCCATTTGAGTAAAATGAACCTACCCCAAAGCAATGCCATCACTGGAATTTCCCATGGCGTTTGTGAGCCACATTGTATGACCTAGTAAACTTTGTACCAATTAAAAACCAATAAAGAATATCACTAGGGCTGGAGTTGTGGCTCAGTGGTAGAGCACTTGCCTAGCATGTGTGAAGCACCAGGTTTGATTCTCAGCACTGCATATAAATGCATGAATAAAATAAATGTCCATCAACATCTGAAAAAATATTTTAAAAAAAGAATATCACTATTTTAACATGGCATAGAGGTGACAGAAATGAGTTGGGTGAAAAAAAGTTGCCTTACTTTCATGATAAACAGAATGGAGAAAGTGTATTGAGAAATAATCTTTGTTGATTATTTAGTGCGGTTGGTGATTACAGAATCTTAGGCACATTCACTATGTGATGCTTTCAGCTCTCAGGGGACAGACTTGGAAGGGCTCAAGTCTGGTTCCAAAGAAAACACTTTTATTATTATTATTTTTCAATTTGGTAAAATATACATAACATTTACCATTTTAATGATATTAAGTTTATGATTTATCAGTGTTAGGCACATTTATATTTTTTGTGAAATCATCACTACTATTTCCAGAACTTCTTATCATCTTAGACTCACATTCTGGATAATGGCCTACTTCCCCTGATAGCCACTATTCTACTTTATGCTTCTTATGAAGATGACTCTTCTATATACCTTGCATAGATGGCATCATGTGCTTTTGTGTCTGACTTATTTCAATTAATGTAATGTTTTCAGCGTTTATCTATTCTGTAACATTTGTAGTATATCCTTCCTCTTTCTTTCTTTCTTTCTTTCTTTCTTTCCTTCTTTCTTTCTTTCTTTTTTTGTGGTGCTGGGTATTGTATTCAGGGCCTTGCACATGCTAGGTAAGTACTCTACTACTGAGCTCCACCCCAGCCCTGAGTTTCCTCCCTTTTTAAGGCTAAATAATAATATTGCATTGCACGTATATATTATACTTTGTTTATCTATTCAGCTGTTTATGGACCTTTGGATTCTTTCTTCCTTTTGACTTTTGTGAATAATGGTGCTCTGAATGTTGGTATGCAAGTGTCTGTTGAAATCTCTGCTTTCCCTTCTTTTAAATATTTACCCAGAAGTGGAATTGCTGGATCATATGGTAATGCTGTTTAATTTTTTGAGAAGCTGCCATATTGTTTTTCTCCAGTGGTTACAACATTTTACATTCCAAGCAGTAATGCACAAGGTTCCAGTTGCTCTGCATCCTTGCCAATATTTGCTATTCTCTCCTCCCCCTTTATATGTTTCACGTAATAGCCATGCTAATAGTATGAAGTGGTATCTCATGAGATTTTAGCTTGCATTTCCTTATGACTAATAATGTTCCCATTTTTATGTGCTTATATGCCATTTGTGTATCCTCTTCAGAGAAATGTCTATTCAAGTCTCTGGGTTTTTAAAAAATTGGGTTGTCTCTTTGCTTTTGGATTATAAGAGTTCTCTCTATATTTTGGATATTAAGCCCCTATCAGTTCTATGATTTTGAAATATTTTCTCCCATTTTGTTTGTTTTGCCTCTATTGATAGTGTCCTTTGATGCAAGAAAAAATGAATTTTGATAAACTACAATTTTTCTATTTTTTCTCTTATGGCCTATACTTTTGGTGTCATAGCAAGAAATTTGCCAAATCCATTGTCATGAAAATTTACCTCATCTTTTCTTATAAGAACTTTTATAGTTTTAACTCTTGTGTTTAGATCCTTGATTACTTTGGGTTAATTTTTGTTTATAATATAAAATAAGAGTCCAACTTCATCCTTTGCAACTGGGTATCTGATTTTCTTGAATCATTTGTTGAAGACTATCCTTTCCCCATTCAGTGGCCTTGGTACCCTTGTCAAAAATCATTTGACCATGTATTCAAGGGTTTGTTTCTGGGCTGTTTATTCTATTCCATCGACATATATGTCTGTCTTTATGCCAAGCACCATACTATTTTGATTGCTGTAGATTTGTAGTAAATTTTGAAATTATTAGTGTGAGATCTCCAACTTTGTTCTTTTTTTTTTTTTTAAATATTTTTTTAGTTGTAGATGGACACAATGTCTTTATTTTATTGCTTTGTATGTGGTGCTGAGGATCGAACCCAGGGCGTCACGCATGCAAGGCAAGCGCTCTACCGCTGAGCTACAATCCCAGCCCCACAATGTCTTTATTTTATTGCTTTGTATGTGGTGCTGAGGATCAAACCCAGGGCCTCACGCATGTGAGGCAAGCGCTCTACCGCTGAGCTACAATCCCAGCCCCCCAACTTTGTTCTTTTTAAAGACTTTTTTGACTACTCAGGTTCCCTTGGGATTTTATATGAATTTTAGGCTTTTAAAAAATTTCTGTAAAAGGTGTCATTGGGATTTTGGTAGGGGTTGCATTGAATCTGTGGATTGCTTTAGATAGTGTTGACATGGTAACAATATTATCTTTCAATCCATGAACATGGTATGTTTTCCCATTTATTTATGTCTTCTTCAATTACTTTCAGCAATGTTTTATAGTTCTCAACATAAAACTCTTTTGCCTCCTTGGTTAAGTTCATTCCCAAGTATTTTATTATTAATTTTAGATGATTAATTGAAATTGTCTTCTTAATTTTCTTTATAATTATTCATATAGAAACTATTTTTTGTGTTAAGTAAAATACTTGTACTGAAAGCATTTCACCTTCTTTTTCATTTCATTTTCCAGACCCCTAACCTCCTATCAGCATAACAACCTACCTTTCAATGTAAGTAGCAGAGATGTTATTAAGAATAATGGGAGAATGAACCTTCAAAAGAATATTGATCCAGGCACAGTGGCACATACCTGTAATCCTAGTGGCTCAGGAGGCTGAGGCAGGAGGATTGTGAGTTCAAAGCCAGCCTCAGCAAAAGTGAGGCACTAAGAAACTCAGTGAGACTCTGTCTCTAAATAAAATACAAAATAGGGCTGGGGATGTGGCTCAGGGGTCGAGTGCCTCTAAGTTCAATCCCTGCTACAAAAAAAGAGGATATTGAGATATATTTGTTCTTGTGAGTCTCATTGGTGACCATATCTTCACTGTTTGAGCCCTTGCACATTGCAAACCATAACATAGAGCTTCAATGGCTGCAGCCAGTGAGTTGCAATTGTATTAGTTGGACAGTTCCTTCTCATTGGATATATTCAATTAGAGTTTACATAACTATTTAATAAGGGACTGAAGAAAAGATTATTTACTGGTAGAGGAATGTTATGGTTTGGATCTTAAATGTCGCTCAAAAGCTCATGTGTTAAAGTTTTGGTCCTCAGCTGATGGGACTGTTGGGAGGGGGTGGACACTTTAGGAGGTAGGGCCTGGTGGAAGGAGGTTAGGTTATGGGGGTAATGCCCTTGAAGGAGATATTGGGACCTTGTATTATCTGTTCTCTTTTACTCTGTTTCCTGGCAACCACTGGGTAAGCAGCTTTGCTCTTCTACATACTCTCTGCTAAGATATTCTGCCTCACCACAGACCCTAAATGATGGAGCCAAGTGATAGTGGACTGAAACCCCTGAAACTGTGAGCCAAACTAAATCCTTCCTTCTTTTAAATTGTTTATCTCAGGTATTTTGTCATAGCAACAGAAAACTGACTAACACTGGCTGTATTTAGTGGAATTTAGGATTTATTGTCCCTTTCAAATTTAAGGCTCTTCAACTTCTCATATAACTTTGGAAGAAAAATCTGGTGTGAGAAAGCTGGATTTCTGTGACTAGCCTTGTTTCAGTAATGGTTCATAAATGCCCACCATGAGCAGAACACTGTGCTAAGCATGTGAATGGCACAGGATGGAATAACATGTATTCCCAAGGAGCATTTTCGAATATTGGACAAAGAGGGACATAGTGTTTTCAATGTATTTTACAAAACCTCACTCTTTGTAATGATGCAACTTGTTTTGTATTCTGGGCCAGTGACTTTCAAGTTCTTTTTTTTTTTAAACAACAAAAATTATTTTTATATTTTATTATTTTATTTGAAAAATAACTTTTCATCACAATAATTCATATGTAGATTATCTTTTCCCACATGGCAGTTTTGTTTTAGAAGAATGTAATGTATTTCTCATGAAAAAAATTGAAACAGTATTTATTCCCAAGTAACAATAATTTTTGTTGTAAGCATAAAATTATTGATTTGTGCCTATAAACTCAAGATGTTATACAATAGAGCATTTTACCAAACATAGTATTAAAACTCTAAAGTGCTAATGAAGATTGTCAAGGAGATAAATTTTTTTTTATTTTCCTTTATCTTTTTTTTTCTTTGGTACCAGGGATTGAACTCAGGGGTACTGAACCACTGAGCCAGCCCTATTTTGTGTTTTATGTAGAGACAGGGTCTCACTGAGTCGCTTAGAGCCTCGCCATTGCTGAGGCTGGCTTTGAACTCGCGATTCTCCTGTCTCAGCCTCCCAAAGTGCTGGGATTACAAGTGTGAGCCACCGCGCCCAGTTTTTCCTTTATCTTTAATAATGACTTTCTCATGACCAAATAAAATCCACTCCTTGGGAAAATAATTCTAAGACATTTATGTAAGAGTTTGAACCAAGCTTGGTTTACTAGGTTAAATTCTCTTTTAAAATTCAGTTGCACACAAAAAGTATCAGAAATTAGTTTGGACACTGATGCTTCTTTTAAAAGTTATATTGAGAGTTTCTCAATTTTACTTTTTGATCTTTTTTTCCAGTGTGATATTTTCAAATTGTTTCTGCTTCAACATAGTATTAACATTTCCAAAAATATTTTTTACTTTGATTTATAAGATAAATATTCTACTCCTATAGGATTTTTACAGAAAGATTCTGTCATAATTTGATAATGGGGAATTAACATCATCTATAATCATTTTCAAAATGTACGAGAATATACTAATTTAAATTCTAATATTTTAATATTTAGGCTTTTGTTTTTGTTTTTTTCATATTTAATTTATTTATTTGTTCTATTTAGGCTTACATGATAACAGTGCAATTTGATTCATTGAACACAGATGGAGGATAACATTTCATTTCTCTGGTTGTAAGTGATATAGAATCACAACATACATGCAGTCATACATAAAGCTAGGGCTATGATAACCATCATATTCCACCACCTTTACTGTCCCCATGCCCTCTTCCCCCTTACATCCTTGTCAATAGAGTTCCTCCATTGTTCCTGTGTCCTTCTCCCCATTATGGATCAGCATCCATTTATCAATGAGTACATTCGGCATTTGGTTTTCTGAGATTGGCTTACTTCACTTAGCATGATATAATCCAACTCCATCCATTTACCTGCAAATGCCATAATTTTATTCTCTCTTATTGCTGAGTAATATTCCATTGTGTATATATACCACAGTTTCTTTATCCAGTCATCTATTGAAGGACATCTAGGTTGGTTTCACAGTTTAGCTATTGTGAATTGAGCTGCTATAAACATTGAAGTGGCTGCGTCACTGTAGTATGCTGTTTTTT
>CM053413.1:23564069-23591895 GCA_028644305.1 Xerus rutilus | reverse complement strand
GGAATCTCCATACTGCTTTCCAGATTGGTTGCACCAATTTGCAGTTTCACCAGCACTGTATGAGCATGCCTTTTTCCCCACAACCTCACCAACACTTGTTTGAATTCTTGATAATTGCCTTTCTGACTGGCGTGAGATGAAATCTTAGGGTAGTTTTGATTTGCATTTCTCTAATTGCTAGAAATGTTGAACATTTTTTCATATGTCTGTTTACAGATTGTATATCTTCTTCTGTGAAGTTTGTGTTCAGCTCTTTGGCCCATTTATTGATTGGTTTGTTTGTTTTTTTTGGTGATACGTTTTTTGAGTTCTTTATATATCCTGGAGATTAGTGCTCTGTCGGATGTGTGTGTGGCAAAGATTTGTTCCCAGAATGTCGGCTCTCTATTCACTTCATTGATTATTTCTTTTGCTGAGAAGAAGCTTTTTAGTTTGAATCCATCCCATTTGTTGATTCTTGATTTTACTTCTTGTGCTATAGGAGTCTTGTTAAGGAATTATGGTCCTAATCTGACATGATGAAGATTTGGGCCTATTTTTTCTTGTATTAGGCGTTGGATCTCTGGTCTGATTCCCAGGTCCTTTTTCCACTTTGATTTGAATTTTGTGCATGGTGAGAGAGACTTGAAAGTTCTTTTTGGTGATCTATGGATCTGCAGGAGGAAGACATCAAAACATGAAATGTTGTTTTTTGTGCATTTTGCCAGTGCAACTTTCTACCTTTTGGTGGCCTATCAGTGTGTCCATTTAGACCCAGCTTATTTGGGCTTGTGAAAGCTAATTTTGTGCATCTCTTCCCTACTCCCTATTTGGTAACATCACATTGGTAGCTTGCAATTAGTCAAAATGGAAGAATTTATACAACAAAAGCCAGCAAACAAACACTGCAAATTGGAGTTCCCTCTTACACCCAGCCTGGCTTATTTGTACTAGGTAAGAGTTTCAGTGAGGATTAAATGACACAGAGGGCTCCATAGTTGGTTTGTCAATGAAGGGGACTTGTTTCCAAAGGCTCATTCCATGATCTAGTGCTTCTAAGACCTCGCAGTTTTATAGATTACTCTATGGAAGTTTTTGCTTCTCAAGGAAGAATTTTTACTACCTGTATGACTCCATTTGTCTCTTTTCCAGTAACTTCTGGTCACCCTGTGGTCAGGGATTTGAGACCTTATAAGCAGTGATAAGCTTTTACCTTACCCACATTTTGACAAATTTTAGACTGTTGTACTTTATTCATCACAAGTATATGAAAGCTAATAAAATGCATTAAGGTTGTTTAAATTATGGAAAAGAACACTTATGAGATTTTTTTTTTAAGTAGGCAAGAGTAGTCCTTTTCTAGGAGGAATTCAGTGGGAAAATATGCAAACAATAGTAGCAGTAGCAACAACTATCATACTATTTAATAAACTAAAAAGTTCCTTCTTGATTATTAACTTTGATGTATATGTAGTTTGGATAATATTCATTTTTCTCTGGAAGATTGTTAGTAGGGAGAAATCTGGTTAGGTAACTGTTTTTGTGGCCTCTTTCACAGTCCCCTTTCTCACCTCCCCACACGTACAGTGTGGGTGGTGGCATGGACAATGTAGTAGGTCCCAGAGGCAGCATTACCTTAGTAATATTCTGGAAACACTCAGCTCACAGACACGGAACTGCAGTTTACAGGAAGCTATCCATCTTTCTCAAAACAGTTCAGAAAAGGAATCCATTTTCTTTAATATAAATCCTCTTTGTCTTGTGATATATAAATCATCCCTTCGAAAGAAGCCCTTTGAGGTATCAATTCAAGGCATTCTCTCAAAACATCATCCCTCAGCACAGCCCCTGGATGGAAGCTAATCCTTTGTGGCTGCTGAAAGGCAAAACTCATCCCACTTTTCACTGACTTTCCCATCTAAAGCCTTCTGTTGTCATCTTAGCAATTGGGATAGCATATCAGGGTCAGAATGACCTTAGCCAAGTGTAGTTATCCAGGTAAGAAGAAGAGCAGAGAGGAGAGTCTTCCTGATTGTGACTTCAAATTAGTGACTCTGAATGATGAACATATTTATTAAGGTCATCTTTGTGGGATAGTGAGGCTGTTGCACACACTCTTGTCAGCCCATAGCTGGATCACGTACTCATCCTTGTGTATCTCTGGAGGTGAAAGATAAGACTAACGCCATCTCTGTGTGCAGTCTGGTTTTTGGGACTGTAGCAAATGAAGATGATGCCCTCTCTAGATTCCCTGTGTTCTATTTTATGGGTTTGATTTGTTCATGTCCAGCTGCTGTCTGTGCTGTGGCTAATGGTTCACAGTACCAGCCTTCTCCTGAGTATTGCTTGTAGATGATTGGAGCCTTCTCACCTAGAGATGCCTGGGAATTACAGTCCCTCCCTTGTGGCAGAGCAGTAGGTAGTAATGGCCAACTGGTTGAGACTGGGTGGAAGGGGATTTACAAAATGCTTTAAAGCAGGGCAGATGCAAGGTGCGATTTATGCCCCAGTGTTCCCAGTGAGATGGAGTTGAGGCTGGATTTCACCTAACCATTTTGTCTTGCATAGTTTCTGCCTAATCTCTGTCCTGCTGCCCTATTTCTTTTTGGATGTCTCCTGAGTGCATTCCCTCAATAAATCACATGGACACAAATTCCTCTCTCAGTCTCTGCTTAACACAGCTTAACCAAGACCGACTCAAGGTGACTCAAAGACCTATTTGTTCCAAGAGTGAGGGAGTTGTACTGTGGGTCTTGAAGTTCAGTTTAAATACATACTTCATAAAATTTCAATTTCTTTGGTTTTAATCAATGAATTAACTTTGTGCATAATGTACTTGATGGAAACTTTGGTCTAAAACCTATGGTTGTATCTGCATTAGATGTTGCCATGTTTACTACCCACTTATGCTAGGGCAATGGGGTAGGTTGCCAGACACTAAGGAAGACACCTGGAGATGGAATATGAGGCATAGGGTTTATTGAGAATGCTTATGGGGGATGTACAGTGGTGAAGGGCTGGGCAGGTGCTTCTTCAGAAAGTCTAGGGGCTATTGGTTGGGCTCCATGTAGTATCTCCAGTACCTGTCATAAAGTAGCATCTCTTATCTCTCACAATGCTTTGTCCAGGAGCAGTTGTCTAGATAAGCACTAACTTTATGCTCCATGGTGCTCTGATTTGTACCAGTTCCCACAGAGCAGGGGTTTTATAGATTAGGTTACAGAATGCAGCTTAGCTTGCGTTGTTCCATTGTATGACCAGCACCCCAGGGAACTTGGCAGGCATGCAAGAAGTCAGCTTCTTAAAGATAACACTAACTTGACCTAATTCCCAACATGTGTGAGAGAAAACCATTGTCCTGGTGTATGTATCTGGTCATTCCAGCCCAGACTCACTTTCATTGTTCCCTTGACTTGGGTAGATGTTTGGGAACAGAAAAGAGGTGTTCAGGGACACGGTGTTTCACTTTCTTCTCCTTTTCAAAAATGTGGACTGGTATTTCCAAGGAGTTATGCCTCCCTGTGTGTTCTATACTGTCTCAGTTCCCTTGGTGGCTTTCTCAGGCATAAAAAGGTGTCTTATCTCAGGGAACTTGCTGCTTCAATGGGTATTGGGAAAAACACACCAAAGTGAGATAGTTTGCAGAAACTGTCTAGTGGAAGTGTCATAGTCTGTACATTAGGTAGGAGCTTAGAGACTTGAGAAATCATTTTGGGTTGCATGTAGCAAGGAAGAAGTTTTTTTTTTTAATATTTATTTTTTAGTTGTAGGTGGACACAATAGCTTTATTTTATTTTTATGTGGTGCTGAGGATCGAACCCAGTGCCTCCCGCGTGCTAGGTGAGCTCGCTACCACTGCGCCATAACCCCAGCCCCAAGGAAGAAGTTTTGATGAGCAGATCTGAATAGGTCTTAGGAGACTAGAGGATTTCAGAAAAGGAGAGACATTGGCTTAAGTCTGGAAAAGACTTTGAGCCCATCTTCCAGCAGCATTTACTACCACATATGGGAGTAATAAGGTATAATTCAATGTTTCCTTTATTGTAGAGGACCCATAAAAAGGTCACATGATAAAACCAAACTTTCCCACTCCCCCTGAAGCTGACTGAGCCATGTGACTTGTTTTGGCCAATGAACTGTGAGGGGACATGACCACTTCAGGCACACATTTTCAGGGCTAGTATATGAGTCTCCATCTTCCTTTCTTTTATGCTATCATGGAAACACCTGTTGAGATGAAATTTTTGGAGTAGGCTCCTCTTTCCAGAAAACACTTTGTAAACACAAGTATTAAGTCCCTGGATAAATCATTTGCCCTGAGTTTTAGTTTCTCATCTACAAAATGGTAGTCTGTAACTCTCATATTCCTTCTAGTTTCTTTAATTCTTTGATGAAGGGCCTGTTTTCAAATTTACCAAGAAACTTATCTTAGAAATGGAAAGAAATGGGGATAATGGAAAAAAATTGAAAATGAAGCTAAATGTCCTCCGCTCTCTGAAATTTAGAACCTGACAAGATAGAAATAGGTCCTCTCAAAAAACTAAGAACCTGAATGCTCCGTAGGTACTTGTTAATGAACATGTTTTCAGCCCAAATGAATATTATAGAAGAGTTTGAAGTCTCATTTATACCAATGGGGATAGTTGTGTGTTAAAAATTGTATAAAGTTCCATTCCTTTATTTTATTTATGGTGCAGAGAAACATCTGCTGTTCCAACTCATTTCTTTAGGGCTGTTGTGAACATACTTCTCCTAATCTATTTTGCTTCCTGTCATTCCAGATTCAACCATAAATCCCCTTGTTCTCTGCTTTGTGCATCATTAGAATCCACTCTGTGTGTAGACGTGCTGCTTGTATGTTAAGCTCTTGTTGCTTATTGCTGTATTTCTCACCTCCTTCTCAGCCCAGCAGGAAATTACCTTCTGCCCCAATCATCTCCTTTCCTTCCCTCACCCAACCATCATTTTGTACAATTTTTTCTTTCCAGATGATCTGATGGAGCCCTTATGTTGGATGCTTGTGGCAGGGTCTCATGTCCTTATAGAAATAGCATTATCTTCTTGGATTAAAGAAGAGGACCTTCTGAAATCATCTGCTATTTAATTTTAGAGGACAGTCTTCTGTTACTCAGTTTATACCCAGGTTTTGTAGAATTTACACTTCTGTTAAGAGGGAGTTAAAGTAGGACCCTTCTGTATTTGTTTGAGTAGAGGCTGCAAAAATCTAATCACAAACTGAGAGATGCTGCCTCTGACTTTCTAAAATAAGGTGCTAGATAGACTAGCTATGCAAGGTTGTGAGGGGAGTAATAGGGAATCAGTTTTGTGACCCTTAATCAACCTGCAGCTTGAGAATAAAACATGATTGAATTTGAAAAGGCAGAGAGAATATCTTTTTTTTTTTTTTTTTTGTGGTACTGGGGATTGAACTCAGGGGCACTCGACCACTGAGCCACATCCCCAGCCCTATTTTGTGTTTTTTATGTAGAGACAGGGTCTCACTGAGTTGCTTAGCGCCTCGCCGTTGCTGAGGCTGGCTTTGAACTCGCGATTCTCCTGTCTCAGCCTCCCTAAGTGCTGGGATTACAGGCTTGAGCCACCGCGCCCGGCTAGAGAGAATATCTTTAAAGAAAGATGCTCTGGCACTTTCTCATTACATCCTAAAGGAGGAGGATGGTTATGTCTGGTGAGAGGTAATTTAAAGAGAGAGGCTGTAAGAGCCTCAATGTGTGTTCCCTGCAGTGTAGGAGCCCCAGAGTACTAGTAGCTTACTCATACCCAATGAACTTGAGGGAAGGAAGGTGGGTGGAGTGGCCTTCCTGGGGTGGGAGTAAAGAAAGGTGGTGGCACTGGGAAACAGCAGTCTTTTTTTTTAATTTAAAAAATTTTGTTCTAATTAGTTGTACATGACAGCAGAATGCATTTCAACTCATTGTACACAAATGGAGCACAACTTCTCATTTCTCTGGGTGTACACAATGCATAGTCATACCATTTGTGTAATCACACAGGTACATAGGGTAATAATGTCTGTCTCATTCCACCATCCTCTCACTCTTCCTGCCCCCACACCCCTCCCCTCTCCTCACTCCCTTCTGCCCAATCCAAAGTTCCTCCATTCTTCCCTAGCCCCCTCCTCACCTTATGGATCAGCATCTGCACATCAGAGAAAACATTTGGCCTTTGGTTTTTTGGGATTGGCTTATTTCACTTAGCATAATATTCTCTGGTTTTGTCCATTTACCCACAAATGCCATAATTTCATTCTTCGTTATGGCTGAGTAATATTCCATGGTGTATATATACTACATTTTCTTTATCCATTCATCTGTTGAAAGGCATCTAGGTTGGTTCCATAGTTTAGCTACTGAGAATTGAGCTGCATAAACGTTGATGTGGCTGCGTCGCTGTAGTATAAACAGCAGTCTTTCTACCAGTATAAATGATAAGGGTGTGTGATTTTTCTGGGAATTAATGGTGGACCTTCACTTGGGAGCTGGTCTGGAGATGTTTTGGGTTTCACTCAAGAGGATGAGTGGACTCATGGATGGACCATGGAACCATGGATAGAACATGGACAGACTGCAATGCCTAGGGCCTGAGGAGTCATAAGCAACTAGAGGCAGAAGAATTGCCTGCACAGAGACAGGTTGTGATCAAGCATCCTGTGGGGGGAATTTACTTGCAACCCATAATAGTATCCCAAGTGAGATGAGTTGTTTTTGAACATGAGTCAGCCTCTTGGCACCCTTCTTTCCCCACTGCAGAAGAACAGCTCACCATTAAGTGTCTTTAAAAGGAGATGGGTGGGGGGGATTGCATTCTGCTTGCATGTTGAGTCTGGTTATATTACTGTAATGCTGTGTTGAGGGCTCTCCTGCATATTGATAATGTGCTTATTATCATGTATTATTTGCTAGAACCCATTGTCTTTTAGGGTATTTTTTTTCTTTCTTTCTTTTTTAAAATTTATTTTTAAAACAGAAGAATGCATTTCAAGTCATAGTACATATGTGGAACATAATTTTCCATCTCTCTGGTTGCAAACAAGATAGAGTCAAACCATTTGTGTCTTCATACATGTACCTAGGGTAGTGATGTCCACCTCATTCCACCATTTTTGCTACCCCTATTCCCCCTTCCCTCCTTTACTTCCCCCCCTACCCCATCCAAAGTTCCTCCATTTCTCTCATGTTCCCCACCCCCACCCCTATTATGTATAAGCATCCACTAATCAGAGAGAACATTCGGCCTTTGTTTTTTGGTATTGGCTTACTTCACTTAGCATGATGTTCTCCAGTTCCATATATTTACCTGCAAATGCCATAATTTTATTTTCTTTTATTGCTGAATAATATTCCATTTTGTATATATACCACAGTTCCTTTATCCAGTCATCTATTAAAGGGCATCTAGGTTGGTTCCACAGTTTAGCAATTGTGAATTGTGTTGCTATAAACACAAGTGGCTGCATTACTGTAGTATGCTGTTTTTAAGTCTTCAGGGTATAGGCCGAGGAGTGGGATAGCTGGGTCAAATGGTGGTTCCATTTTAAATTTTCTAAGGAATCTCCATACTGCTTTCTAGATAGGTTGCTCCAATTTGCAGTCCCACCAGCAATGTCTGAGTGTGCCTTTTTCACCACATCCTTGCCAGCACTTATTGTTGCTTGTAGTTTAGTTCTCACCCCATTCTGACTGGGGTGAGATGAAATCTTAGAGTAGTTTTGATTTGCATTTGTCTAATTGCTAGAGATGTTGAACATTTTTTCATATATTTGTTTATTGATTGTATATTTTCTGAGAAGTTTCTATTCAGCTCTTTGGCCCATTTATTGACTGAGTTGTTTGTTTTTTTGGTGTTAAGTTTTTTGAGTTCTTTGTATATCCTGATTAGTGCTCTATCCAATGTGCGTGTGGCAAAGATTTGTTCCCAGAGTGTAGGTTCTCTGTTTACCTCATTGATTGTTTCTTTTGCTGAGAAGAAGCTTTTTAGTTTGAATCCATCATATTTATTGATTATTGCTCTTATTTCTTGTGCTTTAGGAGTCTTGTTAAGGAAGTTGAGGCCTAATCTGATGTGATGAAGATTTGGGCCTACTTTTTCCTCAAGTAGGTGCAGGGTCTCTGATCTAATTCCTAGGTCTTTGATCCACTTTGAGTTGAGTTTCATGCATGGTGAGAGATAGGGGTTTAGTTTCATTTTGGTGCATATGGATTTCCAGTTTTCCCAGCACCATTTGTTGAAGAGGCTATCTTTTCTCCAGTGTATGTTTGGCACCTTTGTCTAGTATGAGATAACTGTATTTATGTGGGTTTGTCTCTGTGTCTTCTATTCTATACCATTGATCTACATGTCTATTTTGGTTATTATAGCTTTGTAATGTAATTTAAAGTCTGGAATTGTCATGCCTCCTGCTTTGCTCTTCTTGTTAAGGATTGTTTTGGCTATTCTGGGTTTCTTATTTTTCCAAGTGAATTTCATGATTGCTTTTTCTATTTCTGTAAAGAATGATGTTGGAATTTTAATTGGAATCTCATTGAATCTGTATAGTGCTTTGGATAGTGTGGCCATTTTGATGATATTGATTCTACTTATCCAAGAGCATGGGAGATCTTTCCATCTTCTAAGGTCTTTTTCAATTTCTTTCTCTAGTGTTCTGTAGTTTCCATTGTAAAGGTCTTTCACCTCTTTTGTTAAATTGATTCCCAAGAATTTGATTTTTTTTGAGGCTATTGTGAATGAGGTAGTTTTTCTAATTTCTCTTTCAGAGGATTCATCACTGATGTATAGAAATGCACTTGATTTATGAGTATTGATTTTATATCCTGCTACTTTGCTGAATTCATTTATTAATTCTAGAAGTTTTCTGGTGGAATTTTTTGGATCCTCTAAGTAAAGAGTCATGTTGTTGGCAAATAATGATAGTTTAACTTCTTTTCCTATTCTTATCCCTTTAATTTCTTCTGTATGTCTAACTGCTCTGGCTAGAGTTTCAAGGACAATGTTGAAAAGAAGTGGTGAAAGAGGGCATCCTTGTCTTGTTCCCGTTTTTAGGAAGAATTCTTCCAATTTTTCCCCATTAAGGATGATGTTGGCTTTTGTTTTGCATAGATAGCTTTTACAATGTTGAGGTATGTTCCTAGTATCCCTAGTTTTTTAGTGTTTTGAACATAAAGAGGTGTTGTATTTTGTCAAATGCTTTCTCAGCATCTGTAGAGATAATCATGAGATTCTTGACTTTAAGTCTATTGATGTGATGAATTACATTTATTGATTTCCGTATGTTGCACCAATGTTGCATACCTGGTATGAAACCCACTTGGTTGTGGTGTATTATCTTTTAATATGTTTTTGTATACGATTTGTCAGAATTTTATTGTGGTATTTATTTTTCTTTAGAATATTATTCAGTTAATAAATTCTGAGTGCCGACTCTATGCTAGTAACTGCATTGGAAAACAAACATGAACAGACAAGTTTTGGACCTCAAGTTTCTACACTGTAGTGGAGGAGGCATATGGTAATAAAGAAAGATCAAATGTAATATGCAAAGTCTCTATAATGTGTAAAGGAACTATATAAGTGTAAAACAGATGTGAATGAAGGCACCCTGCCTTTAGATACCTTCCTGGCTTTACATTCATCTTTACCTATTGCTTTAGTTGCAAGCCATTAGTGTAATATTTTCATTGTTTGGCTCTAAATATTTTCTAATTTTTACTTTCTTTTATCAGTGGTTTTATTTATTAGTGTGTTTTCAAATTTCCAGAATTTTTTTCTGTCTTGGGTTTATGCTTTCTAATTTTATTTATTACATTGTCATCATAAATCAGTTGTAAGATAGTGATTTCTAAAAAAAAATAGTGATTTTTTGTATTTATTAAGGTTTTCTTATAACAAAATAGTTATATTTGTATAGTTAAATATTTGCATGTAGTTATAATTGTGGTTAATTTTTTTAAATATTTCATGTGTGTCTCAAATAACTAGCCTCTAATTATTGGGTGAAGGGTTTTATATATGGTATATCATTTGTCAATTGTGTTTTTTGAGCCTTATTTATTTTTGCTAATTTTTTAGTTTTCTTAATCTGTAATTTACCAAGTGATGCCTGTGAAAGTGTTCCACCTGACTGTATTTATTCAATTGTTCTTATAATTATTTTATATATTTTGAGGCATCATTATCAGGTGATACTGTTTCAGGATTAAGTTTTACCTGTGAATTTTTTTCTTTTGATATATAGCATATCCCCTAATTATCCCTTATAATTAAAGTGACTCTATAATTTATCATCTAAACAGAGACACTATGTTAGTGAGAAGACACAAAGATAATTAATAGGGTTTAATTAATCTATAGCAAGTACAACCCGGATTATCCTGGGAAAACTAGGATGTATTCAGGTATTTTGCTTCCAATCCTAGCTTTTCTAAGAGGGATGGAATAGAGTAACACTTACTTTCTTATTTTACAAATAATAAATTTCCCTTCTCATCTGCTGGAAGCCATCTGAGGGTAGACAAGCTGGGCTAGATCTTGAGGGCCACAGAGGCTGTGTGAAGTTTTTTAGAACTGTTTTCCACTTAAGTCATTTATGACACCTTCCAACTCTATCTTCTGGTAAAACAGTCTCTAAATCTCCCATGTTGACGTCAACAATTTTGTTTTAATATTCCCCAAACATGCAACTATAGAACCAGGTTTAATGTCATTACATTTATAACAACTCTATGACTGTGAAACCAAAGAAAATTTATAAATTGCTTTCAAATAAAACTTCAAACCTAATCAAAAAGTAAAATAAAAAGTTATTTCAGAGTGTCTAATCAAGTAGCGAAATTGCTACTCTCAATATGGCAGTGATATTGCTATCAGACATTGTTCTCAGTTTGACTTCCTTGTACGCTATGTCAGAGATGACTAACTGTTCATTTTTTTCTCTATTCAAACACTGTGAAACCTTAATTTGGCCAGTGATGTGAAGTACTTCAATCTTTGCTTGGCCCCAGGGCATCATTTACATAGTGTTTGTCTCTGGACTTTACCTCAATAGCCTGGGGAAATTAAAATAGTATACTTAGAGCCCGTGTAATTATTAATAAATGTGAATGTGGACACTAAAATTTCAGGATGGTACTTAGAGTGGAAATCCAGATGATTCAGAATATAATTGTATTTAAAAATTTAAATATCAATGACATGAATAGAAGAAAAATGTTCTCATAGAGATTTTGAAGTCTTCCTTGAAAACATCTGAAGACCTCTACAATCTCCGTCTGGGTGCTCAAATATTATTCCAGAGGTGATTTTAAGTATTTAGGATAATTCAAGTGGCCAGTCAGAATGACCACCATGGACACAGACCACACTGAAGGCAGAGGAGTGAAGAGTTTGAGACCAGAAGTCCCAAAGGCTAACAGTTGGGGTTGGCAGGGGATTAAGCAGTAGATCTAGGCACTTCACTCAGATGCCCACTTCAGGCTAATGCAGCTATGAGGAATATCTGGTGTTTATGGTTCACAGCTATGTCCTTCTTTGAGCTTTGCCCAAGGTTATGCCCCTTCCTATGAGTTCACCCATGGCCAGTGACTGGCTGATATGGGGATGCAAAGGCTAAATTTCAGGCAATATTGAGGGCCATCTGAGCTCCAGACCAGCACAGGATCAGCTGAGGCCTCAGTTGCAATTGCATTCTGGGTCAGCTTCTCCCTCTGCCACCCTGTCTTCCTCACTTCCCACTATACAAGTGCATCTCTTGAGACACCCCCCACCCCTAGTAAACCTTCTGTGCACAATTCCTTATCTCAGAAGCTGATTCTGAAGAACCTAATCCTAAAAACAGATATCAATGAGACCGATGGATAGAATGGATGGAAGTGTTCACTCTGTATTCCCATCAAACACTGCCTGGCACACGATAGGTAATACTTGTTGAGTAAATGACTGAATGATGAATTGGAGGAAGTCAAGAATGAGTACTAGGATTCTGACTTTGGATATTGATTAGATGATAGGGTCAATTGGGGTGGGGGATGTGATAAATTCAAATATTACAGTTTCTCTGATTTGATTTTCCTACCTAATCCTATGCTTTCTTCTTAGCTCCTGATTCCATGCGCTCTTCCCACCTTCCACTGAGTACACACTGTATCTTCTTGAGGTATTTCAGGGAGTTTGAAATGAATTAGGAGATGGTGTCAGTAAGAAGTAGATCTGTTGGTTCCTTCCTGACATTCCAATCCTGTAACTGATAGTTGCAACTCCAGGTCTTCTGTTTACCTGCAGGTGTACTGTGAAGTGTGGCACGCACTCAGAAGCAGAGTCCAGATTTAGTAGGTCTCTTAACGCATCAAAACATAAAATGACAATAATTAGATTGAGTAAGGGGAGGAAATGCTTGGTTTTTTGATTGTTCCAAATTTCATTTCCGGAGGTGTCCAGGGAGTGCTTTCATGGTGGAGACAGGAGCATTACCATTTTAACGAGCCCAGTCTCCCTGTAGTTTATGGCTTCCTTTCACCCACGGCAAATCTGATGGGCAATTGCTTTCTCTCTTAAGGTGGCCTTTCTGGGATCCAAGATTAGGTCAGACACTCCTCCCCACTGTCATGCAGCCTCATAAAGCCTGTTATGGCTTCTTCCTTTAATTGGAATTCCACGCCATTAAGTAGTGGCCTAATTTGCTGCCATGGACTGTTTCTCATACCGATTTTATCAAAGTAAGAAGCAAACCAGATTTGGGTATGCATATCCTCCTCTGTTGTGTTTCTTAAAGGGTCAGATTTGCATTGCCAGAAGAGAAAACAGTTGAACATGTTTTGAGAGAAGGACTTAGGGAGTGGAAGTGGAAATACTTCCATAAAACAGAATTATAGAAATGAAGAGATAGCTGGGCCCTGGGAGTGAATCATCTGTCCTCTGCCCTGCATTTTACATATTATGGCTCAAGAGATGAGGTCATTAATCTGAAGTCACAGAGTTACTTAGGGTAGAGAGTTGAGTAGAACCTGGGCTCACTGGGGTCACCAAGTAGGAAGGCTTTGTAGGTACTGTGAAGAGCCCCCTATCATGACATGTAGAATGCTCTCTAGAACAGTTGGGAGAGGAAGTGAGTGAGAAAGGTAAGCTCTTGGTGCAAGTTCCGTATTTCTTTTTTTTTTTTTTTGGTACCAGGGAATGAACTCAGGGGCACTCAACCACTGAGCCACATCCCCAGCCCTATTTTGTGTTTTATGTAGAGACAGGGTCTCACTGAGTTGTTTAGCGCCTCGCCATTGCTGAGGCTGGCTTTGAACTCAGGATTCTCCTGTCTCAGCCTCCCAAAGTGCTGGGATTACAAGCGTGAGCCACTGCACCTGGCTAAGTTCCCTATTTCTAATATACGGTTCACTTGACCAGGACTATCACCTTTCCCAGAGTAAGAAATGTCAGCTAATTGCACCAACGCAACACACAAAAAGGTCTTCATTAGGAAATATACTTCCCACATTATCAGAACTCTTTTGATAAGTGTCTTAGGCCAGTAGAATTGGAGTTTCTGATCAAACTCTGGATGAATGCTAAGCTTCTCAAACAAGAGGAGCTCACCAAGAACCCAACCCACTGTAACCTATGATTGTGGTCATTACCAGCATTCAGGCTTCCAGCTGCAAGTTTCTCCCTGGAGACTCCTTTTAAGGTAGCAAGAGCTCTAGCTGGCATTTAGTACCAGCCACTGCCCACAGACTGTCATTCTTTGTAAATCCTTTAGTCCTGCTGGATCCCTTGAACAAAGCTAATCTGCCACCTGACACCTGGGCTTGTCACCTTTAATTCTAGGCTTTTGAGCTGCTGTCTCCAGGGAAATAAAGGGAAGGATTTCTTTTTTGCCCTCACATACTCTTGACATCTATTATTCCACTCATGGGGGCCTGCCCCAAGAGCCACATAGCTGCACCTTTCTGCTCTTCTGTTTAGTAGTGTAAAGTCATTTCTGAGTTTTTCACCTGCCCACTTTTTAGTTTTAATTTTGGGCGGGAGGGGGTAAAGAATCCCCGTGGCAACAAAACAGCTCCTTTTTAGAATCTGGAAGATTATGAATAAAGAGAAGTTTTGAAAAAAGAAACTGTTTCCTAATAGTGGAATTGCAGGTATTGTGAAGGTCGAAGGGGAGGTATTTTGAGGTGCAGGACCTATTTCTAGGTGCCTTCAACTTTTCCTTCACCCCCACATACCTTACCTGGAGAGGATGGGTTTGCTCTTTCATTCCCTTCGATGACTGAACAGATAGGTTGGTGGAGTGATCCACTTTATTCAGGGGAAATAGCACTGCTGTTTTGTGATGGTGGACAAGGCAGAAATATCTCTATCCTAGGGCATCCTTTGGGGGGCAAGAAGAGAAAAGAAGAAAAAGATGCATACATGTGAAAAAAATTTATGAGCTCTCTGTGTTTTTTCCCTTGCTCTGTGTATGTATATATGCACAATTTTATGAATATGTATTTGTGTATATGTAAACATACACACACACATATATACTAAATGTGTATATATATCTCACAATAAAGCAATGTCATCTGATAAAGCAATAGGTGCTGGATGCTGATTATAGAGACATGGAATAGGTAGCATAGGAGAGAAGTTAAAATCCATCTCTGGTTAGGTGCAGTGGCATATATCTGCAATCCCAGCTACTCAGGAGGCTGAGGCAGGAGGACTGTGAGTTCAAGGCCAGCCTGGGCAACATAGGAATGCCTTGTTTTGGAAGAAGAAAAAATTCCATCTCTAACCTCATGACTAATTGTAGAAACAAGGATTATAGCAGCTTCCTGTATTTTCTTTCTTGCTCTATTATAAATATGTTGGTATGTATAAACTGATTCACCTTTTAACCTCATATGGCTTGTTGGTAGTTAACTATACATCTTAACCCTCAGATTACAGAATATCAGGTGGGAATGTGGCAGAACTGAAAGAATGAATGAAAACCACTCCATAACTGATGGAACCTTGGATCTGTGCTTTTGAGGAGGGGTGGAATGTGTTTTTGTTTGCATAAGAGATAGTTGCATTATGTTCAGCCTTGTTGCTGGTGGTGCTGGAAGTTTATGTGTAGTTTATGTGTAGAAGAATGAGTTTGGGTTTTGATGAATGGTAACTGTGGTAAATGCAGTGAAGTAGTTCTCTGAATTGCTATTTTATCTTCTTTCTAAATGTGGTGGTTGGAAAGGTAATACACCACAGTCCCAAGGTTTCTTTGCAGCCAGCGTTCTGTAAATAAATTAGGTTCTACAATTAGATGTACTCATGCAAAACTGGAAGGTGGAAGCGACTCAGAGTCCATTTTCTTGATCCTGTTCCTCTGATAAGTAACGTCATAAAAAATGTGCATGCTTAGAGGCATCTGTGGTGGCTGGACTCAGCAGGTCTGTATCTAGTCATCAGCTTCACAGGCATCTCAAGATAGTTGTGGCAGAGTTGAGGGTGTAGCAAGTTTTCTGACCCCTGGGTCACAGCTAAATGGTATATCATTGAACTCAGTCATCTTATGCTATCCCAATATGCCATATATTCTGTTGTTCCAACCCTTCCAATGTTTGGTGAGCACCTAGAACTTACTAAATATCTTTAGTTTGAAATACTAATGGTGTTTTTTTTAAATTTCTTCTATTACACTCTAGCTTTTAGGCATAACAGTGTGAGTTCTTTCTATGGAGGAATGGAGAATCAGGATAATTAAGCAATCTCCATTTTTGTGAGCTGGATTCTGCTTCCTCTTCCCAACTTGCTTTAGTAATATCCAAGGCTACTAACTTTGCACATTTCCAGCAAATGCATGCATTTGTTTTGGTAGGGTACAATGCATAGAGCCCTGGGCTGGGAATCAGAGAGCTTAAGTTAGAGGATCATATATGTATATCTAATTTGCTCTGTGGCCTGGGACAAGCTAAATAATTTCCTTGAGATTCAACTTCATCATCTATAAAGAATCCTTCTCTACTCATGAAAGGGTTGCTACAAGGAACCAACATCAATAACAATAACTGTCATTTGTTTAATAAATACTGAGAATTGTCTGTGTTCCAGGCTCCATATCAAGCATTTAGGAACACAGCAAAGAGGAAATGGTGGTGTGTGAGTCAACCAGCTTTCTAAAAAGACAAGCTCTGATTTGTAGCATTGTCCAATTTCTGTGGTGTAAAAACTGTCACCAGGGCTAATGCTAAGCTACTGACCTCACCGAATGCAAAATTAGGAAGAGATGTGTAATGAACTCTTGTGAGTTGGCGGTAGCATATATCCAACACACAGCTTTGCCTAGTTTGAAGATTATAGCCACGAGGGGCAGAGCCAGCCATTGAACACAGTCAGCCTGACTACAGGCTGGAGTTAGTGCGATAAAGGCAAAGAGCAGGACTCAAGAGAAAGTGATATTGGTGAAGTCAATTTAGGGGACTGGTCAGAGAAGACTTGTCATTTAGGCTGAGACCCAAAGGTGAAGAGGAGTTACTTAAGTAAAGAGAAAGAGGAAGAGGAAGCAGGAAGAGCATCTCAAGTGGTGGAAATAGCTTGTGTGAGGGCTTTGTGACCAGGAACTTTGGCTGTTTGAATGAAAGTAGTGGTCTTGTGGGTAAAGGAGACTGGAGAAGAAAGCAGAAGCTAGATCATGCAGAGCTCTTCAAACTTCTTTGGAAGTTTGAAGTCTAGAGGGGACATGAACTTTTTAGTTGCAGCATGGAGATTGGATGTTAGGGGCAAACATGCAAACAGAAATGTGCTTAGGAGGCTACTGCAGAATCCCAGGAGAGAGATGCTGCTTGTAATGAACAAGAGGGAAGGTGGTCAATTCAAGATAAAATTTGGAGACAGAATTATCATTAACTGACAAATATTTTTAAAAAATTTAAATTAATGCATAATAAAATTGACTCTTTTTGGTGAGCATGTCCAGGAATTTTAACACATGTAACTACCATCACAACAGGATTCAGAATTAGGTACTCTCTTCCAGTACCTAATAGAGCTAGAAAAAGTGGGGGTGATGACATGAACCAAGACAGAAGCATTATCAATCATGTTACTGATGATCTGTCTGTACTCAGGAGCATTTATCTGGGTGCAGCCTTTCCTAGAGGGTCATTTCAGCCCCTTGGCTCTTTGCAGGCTCTGATATGCTCAGTTACCATCTTTGTAGGCACAGAAAATGCAGGAACAGACTGTAGAGCCAGAAGAGCTTTCCCCCAAATTTTCCACATCTTGAGATATATCTATGAAATTGGTGATGGGGGAAGGCAGTCTATTTTTAGCCACATAAATAATCTAGTTTGGAATATTCCAGGTAGCATTGCATTATAGCTGAAAACAAACCTCAATTTGGATGGTTATAAAATGATTTCAATAAACATCATTGCTAAAAACATAAGCATTTTAATTAGCTCATCTGTAACTCCACAGGGCCTACTGAGATATAAATGTACATATATATTCATAATATAGATCGTTGTGAATCTATTTCTTATTAGTTGCATCTCCCTCCTCCTTTGCCATTATCATTTTGTCACGAAACGTCTTCTATCGTTTGAGTGAATGAAGACTTCTATTTACTCATATTCTGGGGTCATAGGAAATGGTCACATTATTTCCTTTGGAAAGGGGAGGAGGGTCCAGGATGATTTCAATATCTCAGTTTCTATAAGAACTACATGCATCATTTCATCTAGAGTTGCAGTTTCCTTGTTCCCTGGTTCCAGCAAGGAGCAGATGAGCTGAGTGAAGTCTTGTTATTGGTGGAAGGACTAGAATACAAGGTGATGCTCACAGGCAAGAAGCTAGAAAGAGAGAAGGGGGAAAAAAGGAGATCTTCCCTTCCCGGGAAGCTGAGGCTTAGTTCTGGGTGTTGGGGGCTGTCTGTGTCCTGTTTATTACTGAGTTTTCTCAGGAACACTGATTCTGACTCTGCAGAGAGGGAAACCGAAGCTCCAAGAGTATCTTTTCCGAGGCTGTGTTGTTGTTTCCCAAGTCCAGAACTCAAGCCTGAGAAGAAGATCAGGGATGAGCAGTGCCCTTTTCCTTCAGTGATGCTTGAATTTGCATTAAGAGGATGAGAAATCTTAGCAAGAAATATAGAAACAGAAGGAAACACACATCTAAAAGAAAAGACCGGAGGCAAAAATAGAAGAAAAACAAGAACAGTCCTTGATATCTGTACCAGGGAGAACCCCTGCAAGACACTTGGGAGTTTGCAAAGTTCTTTCATATCTACTGACTTGGGAGGCAGTGGTGGAAAAACTCAGATTTTGTAGGCGACACGCTCAAGTTCATGGCTTCTCTTTTGGCAATAGTTGCACAAGTTGTGTGGTCTGTACACTGGTTCTTTCTCAGATTTGGTATTGAACTTTCTTTTGGTTACTTGTTTTGTGTAATCCACCATCCTAAACCTTAGTGGCTGACAACAACCACAATTTCTTATCTCTCATAATTCTGTGGGCTGACCCAACAGGTTTGTGTGGTGTCAGCCAATGTACTTAGGATGGCTACAAAGTCCAAAATGCCATCACTCATTTGGCTAAGAATTGGTGCTTCCTGTTGTTTGAAAGCTCAGCTAGAGTTTTTCACTGGGGGGTGCCAGTTCTCTTCCACGTGACTCTTTCCACCTGGTTGCTTGGGCTTCCTCAAAAAGTAGTAACTGGGTTCCAAGTTCTGAGAGAATAGCCTCATTATGCAAAAACATATGAAGTCACTGCTTGCCTCATGCTTGCTAATGTCCCATTGGACAGAGGTAGTCACATGGCCAAGTGACAGGGGCCTATACAAAGATGAATGCCACGAGGTATAATTTACTGGGGTTCACTGAAGGAAGAGTAACAGTGAACTACCATCTCAAAGACCCTGCCATACACATAACACTGCGGCTCAGCCTCTGTCTGAAACTTTGCGTTTATCATCAACTTCCTTGCCAAACTCTCCAGAGTGTTCCTTCTGCTACCATACTGTAATTGGTCTGCTGGGTTTACCAATTGGTCTTCGTTCACTTTGTGCAGGACACAGGCATTATGAGCAACATGGGAGTATCATAAACCTTTGTACCTGCCTTGAGAGCTGTGCAAATGCTGAGACAACATCAGTACACAGGAGAACAAGAATGAGCATATCAGTCAGAGAGTGTTTTAGTCAGCTTTTTTCACTGCTTGTGACAAAAAGACCTGATGGGAACAATTAGAGGAGGAAAAGTTTATTTGGGGGGCTCACGGTTTCAGAGGTCCTAGTCCATAGACGGCTGACTCCATTCTTTGGGGCCCGAGGTGGAGCAGAATATCATGGCAGAAGAGTGTGGTGGAGGAAGGCAGATCAGGACATGGCACCAGGAAGCAGAGTGGGAGAGAGCCCCTTACCAGACAAAACATAAGCCCCGAAGGCAAAACCCCATGACCCACCTCCTCAGTCACACCCTACCTGCTTTCATTTACCACTCAGTTAAATTCCTAGGGGATTAATTCACTGATTGGGTTAAGGCTCTCATAATCCAATCATTTCACCTCTAAACTTCCTTGCATTGTCTAACATATGAGCTTTTGGGGGACAACTAATATCTAAACCATGACAAGAAGAAACAGAAATTCAGAGAAGAAAGATAAATAAATGAAGGCCTCCGTAGGTAGAGAGAACTGCTTTATTCCCTTTTATTCTTTTTCCTTCCCATCTTTTTCTATTTCCTCCTTTCCAGTTTCATATTCCATACCCAGCCTCTTTGACTTTCTCCTCCTCTTAAATGTGATTATCTCCTTATGGTGAAAGTGAATCAGGCTCAACTATTGAATCAATTATCTACTGCTATGTAATGAATTATCCTATAGTTTTGTGACTTAAAATAACATCAAATATTTATTGTCTTTTAAGGTTTTATGGGTCAGAAATTGAGACGTTGTTAAATTGGGCACTTCTGCATCAGTCTTTCATGAGGTAACCATCAAGTCTTGCTTGGACCTGGAGGACTCACTTCCAAGGTGGCTCACTCACATGGTGGGTGGGTTGGTGCTGTCCAGGAGGGCCTCTGCACAGGCTGCTCAACTGTCCTCATGACATGGTAGCTGGTTTCCCCCAGAACAAGAAAGGTAGGAGAGTAAGGGCCAGGTGGAAGCTATCCTTCTTATAACCAGCCCTTGAAAGTCACATGATACCATGTCTGCCCCATTCTGTTTGTTGAAAGTGTGGCCTCCTTTCAGTTGGAAGGGAATTAGCTTTGCCATCTCAAGAGAGCAAATAATTTTCATTTTATTTATTTTCTTTAAAAAATTTGTCCTTTTAGATATACATGGAAGTAGAGTGTACTTTGACATATTACACATACATGGAGATAACTTATTCTAATTAGGATCCCGTTCTTGAGATTGTACATGATGTGGAGTTTCACTAGTCGTATATTCATATATGAACACAGGAAAGCTATGCCTGGTTCATTCTACTTTCTTTCCTATTCTCATCCTCTCTCCCTTCCCTAATACCCCTTTATCTAATCTGATGAACTTCTATTCTCCTCTACCTCTTATAATGTGTTAGCATCTGCATATCAGAGAGAGCATTCAGCCTTTGTTTTTTGGGGATTGGCTTATTTCACTTAGCATGATAGTCTCCAGTTCCATCCATTTATTGGCAAATGCCATAATTTCATTCTTCTTTATGGCTGAGTAATATTCCATTGTACACATGTGAAACACCTCCCCTTTTTTTATTCATTCATCTGTTGAAGGGCACCTAGGTTGGCTCCACAGCTTAGCTATTGTGAATTGAGCTGCTATAAACATTGACATGGCTGTGTGACCATAGTATGCTGTTTTCAGACATTTCAAAGCCACCCAATTGATATCTCAAACAGGATCCTCCTGAAGTCACTGAATACATTGTCTTATTAGTTCATTAACTTCTGAGGTGTAGGGATAGTCTCTACTGAGGTGATAAATAATTCCCATCATGCACTGGACAGATGATTTCTTAGTAACCAGGTCCTCATTCCTTTTCATGAAGAAGTTCCTGTCTCACTAGGTGATAGCTAATGCAGACCCTGGCAAGACACAAGATGACTCTCAAAAGCCAAAAAGTATTTGAAAGGACCAAGATGATTTGAGTGGTGCAGATGGCCAGGAGTGACTTCTTGTCAGTCAGGCAAGTCATGAAGGCCTGTGCTCCCCTCTGTCCAGTTGGAACCAGTCCCTTTCAGAGGTGAACTTTCTGTGGCTGTCTCTTGGCTCCCCATGAAATGAAGTATATTTAGACCATGTGCTTATTTTTTCCCTTTCCTCATGTGCTCTCCATGGAATTCATTATCTCTGATTTAGTAAAGTACATTACACACCCTAGGAGTCAGTTTAACTAATTCCAGCTCATCAGCTAATATCACTCTCCTCTCCAACTACTTCCCTTGGAGGAATCTGCAAAGATTTGATTTGAACTGCTGCTGTGAAAAATACCCAAAAGGAGGAAGGTGGAAACTGAGTCTTTAACTCTTGGAAGAAATTATCTGAGATATTAGAGGAATAGATTTTGCTTTTTTGAGTTGTTGTCATCACTCTCTCTCTTCAGATTTTCTGCTGGGACTTCTTTTGGCATTGACCTTGCTCAGGCTGGGTTCTGCCTGGCCAGCTCAGTTGTATGGCATGAGAAGCTTCAGCTCAGTGTATTGATTTGAGTTCTGGTTACAGCATTAGGCACAATACTGGGAATGCAGGGGACGCTTAGTAGATGGGATGAACAAGCGGAGGAGGGTTTCGGAAGCAGAGTGAATCTTGGGTGAGTGTCGACCTGAGTTCTAGTTCTTAATCTGTTGCTAAGCATCTCATCACTTGAGTCCATTGGCCTTGAATATCTTTTCTATGAAATGGGAGGGGAAGAGGTAAGAAGTTGGAGATCCAAGACATTCCGTGGTTCTGGGATGGTGCCCCATGTTGGAGGAGTTAGAACTGCAATTGCCAGATATGGTAATATCTAGAGATGCTTTAGCTCAGCCTATCTTTATGCTGGTGAGATGGCACAGATGAGACAGAGAGATGCCTCATGTGACCTGGCATAGGTCAAGGACCTTCTGGAGACCACACTGGACTCTTCTTTAGAATAAAGAGGAGGTGACTGGCCTTCTAACGCTAGGTCCTCTGTCTCAAAATGTTTCCTCCATCTGCCTCTGTACTGAGTGGAGATCCCGTGGGGCTACTTTGGCAGTGATGGAATGCATTCAGGATGTCCTGGAGATGCAGAAGACCTTTGTTTCTTGAAGTGAGTTGTCACGAGGCTGGAACAGAACCTCTTCCTTCTCAGTCATGAACTCAGTTGTAGGCTTCTCCTGCAGTTTGTGAAGGAGCTGAATTTGGGCATTTAAGGGCTGCTGATTCTGAGTCTTTTAAAATTGGAGGAAATTTTATAGGTAATTTAGTACAACTCTTTCCTTTTTCTCATGAGTAGCCCTGAGTTCTGGAAAGGTGAGTGCACAAAAATTTAGCAAATTAATGGTTAGGTCCAGACAGATTAGCATTCTGGCCATGTATTTTTTTTTTTTTTTTTTTTTTGGTTACAGTGATTGAGTCCAGGGCCCCTTAACCACTGAGTCACACCCCCAGCCCTTTTTATTTTTTTTATTTGGAGATAGAGCCTCGCTAAGTTGCTGAGGCTGGCAATTCTCTTGCCTCAACCTCCCAAGTCACTGGGATTACAGGCGTGTGCCGCTCTACCCAGCATATTCTAGTCACTTCTAATGGAAAGTTTCTTCCTATGATAGCCCTTCTCTGACCTTCAATGAATTCTATAGATTTCCAATACCAGCAGGCAGCAAGGTGTCTAGGGTCTAGTACACTACTAATCACATAGTAGGTGCTAAATAAGTATTAGTGAAAGAAACAAACGCATGAAGTTCTGTGGTTACAGACTCTTCTGATAGTAAGAATGTAGAACTTGTCGTGTGGATTCCAAGTTAGCAGTCATTTTCCCATGCCAAATTCCTCATTCCCAAGTGACTTCTCCTTTGAACCTGATTCTCTCTGTAAATGTTTCAGGGGTATTTTCTTTTTGTTTTATAAACCATATTTGTATCATAGACCCCTTGTACTGACAAGGCCTAGATACATGGATATGATGGCTCCTGTACAAAAACTGGGTCACTTTCTAACTGATTTATGGGACTTGTCCAAGGGCAGGCAAAAATAAAATCTCGATTCAGCATTTAAAAAGAGGTGTGAAAAAGACAAAGAAAAAAAAAAGATACATCTTTATTGATTTAGGAAATGGTATTGTCAAATTTTATTTCAAAACTCTCCCTTCTTTCGCATTCCCTCAAACTCATTTTCACTGTTATTAATTTACTACTTGTGTCCTCAATGAGGGTATTACAAATTTAATTGATTTTGAACTCACTGATTTTGAACTTAATGAAATTGTTTATTTCAGTAGCTTCACTTTCGTTTCTTTTCTTCACCATTAAACTTGGTGATATCAATTCCAAAGTGATTTGCCTAATAGCTGAAGGGGCAAGAAATAAGAGATCTCAGTTCTCTGGGAAGTTTTCCAATTTTATATCCTGGATGATATACTGGTTCAAGAAGTCATTTGGCTCCTTCTCTTGAAAGCTGTTTTCTTTAATATTCCATATTTGTCTTATTATTTAAGAAGAAACCAAGTTCCTACTTTGCTTAAAGAAATCTGATGACTTCTCATTGTCTCCATGAAAATTCTCAAACATTTAGCATGGCATTCCCAACTCTTGATGATCTGGCTTCTCGTGTACTTCCTTTTCCATATTTCTTCTTGTCACACAGTTTTTTTGGTGTCCCTCAATACACCATGAACTTTAGTAACAATAATGTATTAACTATCTCTTGCTGAATAACAAGCTACCCCCAAACTTTAGGTCTCCGTGGGTCAGGAACCTGGGTGTGGCTTAGGGGAATTCTCTGCTTCAGAGTTTCTCCCTTTACAAGACTGCAAAGGAGGTGTCAGCTAGGGCTGCAGTCATACCAAGGTACACCAGGAGCTGGATCTGCTTCCAAGCTCGCTCATGTGATTGTTGGTAGGATTCCCTTCCTCTTGGACTGTTGAGCTGAGGTCCTCAGTTCCTTCATGGCTGTTGGCCAGAGGTCACCTTTCACTCCTTACAAAGTATCCCTTTGATCATAACAAGCTCCTAAAAAGAGGAAAGCAGTGAAAGTGAGAGAGGGAGAGCGAAAGAGCCAGGGAGGGAGAACATTGCCAAGTTGGAAGCCAGTCTTTTGTAATAAAATCACATCATGCTGTTTCTATTGATTAGAAGCAATCCTAAAGGGAAGGGTTACAAGAGGGCAGGGACACCAGGAGGTAAGGATCATCTGGAGTCATGCCATAAGCTGCCAATCATACACAGCATTTATGGCTAACATTAATTGAGTGTATACTATACAATAGGTTCTCTGCTATGATCCTGCCCTTATGGCATTTCATTTAATCTTCACAAAATTCTTTTCCTTGGGGGGTAGGTACCAGGGATGGAATTCAGGGGCACTTAACTACCGAGTCACATCTCCAGCTCTATTTTGTGTTTTATTTAGAGACAGGGTCTCACTGAGTTGTTTAGCACCTCACTTTTGCTTATTCTGGATTTGAACTCGTGATCCTCCTGCCTCAGACCCTTGAGCGGCTGGGATTACAGGCGTGCACTATGCACCCAGTTTAATCCTCACAAAATTCTATTGAGTAGATGTTTTCATTGCCACTTCAGGGACAGTGAATCAAAGCTGCAGAAAGATTAAATAAATAACAAGTGTCAGAGGTACATTCGCGCATTGGTTGTTAGCTGCCAGAACCCTGAGGCCAGCAATAAGGGTCCTCATTTCTCTATCCCCAGAGAGCTCAGCATAAGCTCTGTGACTCAGGAAGCTAGTATTGAGTAATTGTGGAAGAAAGAGAGAAGGAAGACCTGGGTCCTATTCTAATTGCTTTTGCCCAAACTCCAATTCTGAGCCTTGATCAGCTTAAAAAATAAATTACTGTATTATTTAGGTTTTCATGGTTGTGACCCAAATAACCTGACCGGAACAAGTTAGAGGAGGAAAAGTTTATTTTGAGCTCATGGTGTCAGAGGTTCAGTCCATGTTCAGCTGACTCTATTGCTCTGAGCCCAAGCATCACAAGGCAGATGAACATCATGGTGGAAGAGCGTGGAGAGGAAAGCTGCTTACTTCATGGTGGCCCGGAAGCAAAGTTGGGTGGGAGGATGGGAGGAAGGAGCCAAGGGTACAAGATGTAATTCCCAAAGGCATGCCCCTAGTGATTTACTTCTTCCAGCCATGCCATACCTTCCTATAGTTACCACTCAGTACAGTGGTCCTTTTGAATTATTAACCCATCAAATGGATTAATCCTTTGATTAGGCTACAGCTGTCAAAATCTAATTATTTCATCTCCTGCATTAATACAGGAGATCTTGGGGGAACACTTTATATCTAAACCATAACAATTACCATGTGGTGAAATAATGCTGAATTATATTTAATCAGTGAGGAGAGGTCTAAATTTTAGGTGCAGGACTCAAGAGATGGGGGTTGTAGTTTTGCAAATTGTTCTCGTGTGTGACAAATTTGACTTTGTTACTACTGAGAACTTCAAATGCCAAGGTGAGAGATTATGGAGTTGTAAGAAGGACTGCCACAAATCCAAGAGGAATAGTATCTGGAAGGTGGAATTAGTACATAACTATTGATAGAGGTTTTAATTAGACTTCTTTTTCTTAAAGATGGATGGGATTATTTTAGTCCATTATAATGGACTGTTAAAGCACCATATACTGGGTAATTTATAAATAAAAGAAAATGATTTCTTACAGTTCTGGGGACTGGGAATATAAGATCAAGGCACAGTGTATGTCTAGTGAAGTCCTGCTTTCTGGCTCATAGATGGCGCTTTCTTGCTGTGTTCTTGTATGGTAGAAGGGGTGGCCTCTTTTAAAAGGACACTAATCTCAATTGTGATGGTTTTGCCCCCATGACCTCGTCACTTTCCAAATGCATACCCTGTTAATACCATTGACTTGGGAGTAAGCATCTCAGTGCATGAACTTTTTTTTTGAGGGGAGATATAGGTATTCAGACCATAGTCGGGATTAAAGATATCAGGCAAATGACTAGGTGAACTGGAGGTCAACCGATGTGTATCCGAAGCAGAATGCACTAAGAAAAAATGGGCAAGTGGGAACTAGGGACAAAGACAGGGCTCCATTTGCATCCATCTGATCTGGCCTCAGCAACTCCTCTTGCATCTTCAGGATCCACTGAGGCGGTCGGGCTCAGGTGGACCCAGAAGTCCCAGATGATAGACTGTTCTTACAGTGGCCAGCATTTGAGCTTACTATAGCGTCCACCTCTGGACATTTGTAAAATGTTTTCCTGTGGGGTATTATTTGTGCCTTCTAGTGAACTTCTGAAGTGATATTGTTAAGATGTCTGGATGGTCCTTTTATCTGAACAGGCTCTTTTCTCTCTATGAAGAAACCACTTGGCAATCAAATCTCTCTAAGATGCCTGGAAAGCCTGAACTAAAATTCCAGTGTTTAATTCATTAGGCTAATCGTTGGGCAGTACACTACTGGTGGGCCCTTAGGGTCAGCATCTCCCCTTCCTGGGATGTGTGTTATTAACTGTTTACTCTTTGAGTCTCTCTATTATAGGTTCTAAGGTGTGCTCCTTACCCCCTTTGTGGACACTTTTGTTTTTACAGATATTTATGTTCTGATTAATACCATGGATACAAATGAAGTCAATGCACTGCTGTCTTTGCAGCTGGCAGAGAAATATTTTTTCTCTGAGGTACCATTTGCATAACTGATATCGTCTATTATTTGTTGGTTTAATAATTTAGCTCAGTCTTTCAATCCTGTAGGATGTCATCTGCTCATGGGCATTATTATCTCCAATTTATAATTCAGGCAACAAGGCGTAGACAAGATGATATGGAGACTTTTCAGGATGGTGTCGCTAGTAGATGTGAGACTCCCTAATGCAGATTTTCTGACTCCAAACTGAGTTCTTTGCACCCTGACACTTGTCCCATGCTGGTCTTCCACAGAATCAGTGAGGAGACCCCATTGTGCTAACTTTTTATTTATTTATTTTTGCACAGTCACATGTGGGATGTGGTTCTGTGGTTGAGTGAGGTTGGGTGATGATGGAAGGGAAAGTTTGAGAGAAGTCTAGTCAGAGAAGAGGTAAACCAAAAAAAAGAAGGAACCAAACAAAGAAGGAGTCTGAAGTTGTGTCCCTTCTCTCACATTGAGTAAAACATGAGTAACTTGGCAAGTGATTCAATAAAGTGGGGAATTTGAAACATAGGTACAAAAATGGATGCTGCCATGACCAGGCCCTGCGTGACTGGAGTGGCCATACTTTGCCATCATCTTTCCTTTCCCTGGAGCAGAATTGCTCCTATGAATGGGTAGTCCTGTCATTGGGTGGTAGAGGCTGTTGTCCTGCTGTGAAGAGCACTTGGAGACTTGTCTGGAGGTCTGGGATGTGGCAGGAACTGCCCCTATAATGGTGTGCACCCTGATTCATTTCCTCCTTCCTTCCTTCCTTCCTTCCTTCCTTCCTTCCTTCCTTCCTTCCTTCCTTCCTTCCTTCCTTCCTTCCTTCCTTCCTTCCTTCCTTCCTTCCTGTACCAGGGATTGAACCCAGGGGATGATTTACCACTGAGCCGCATCCCTAGCCCTTTTTATTTTTTATTTTGAGACAAGGTCTCACTAAGTTGCTGAGGCTGGCTTTGAATTTGCAATCCTGCCTCAGCCTCCTGAGCTGCTGGGATTACACGCATGTACCACCATAACCAGCTCATTTTCAATCTAATGATAAAGTTGTATATA
>CM053413.1:23534928-23563569 GCA_028644305.1 Xerus rutilus | reverse complement strand
GTATCTAGTTCATTTCTTCTGCCTACTACATACTATTTCATCATATGTCCCTACACATTTTAGTTACCCATTTCTCAATTTATGCGTACCTAAGTTTTTTCCAGTTATTCATTTTCACAAACAACACTATACATGTCCTTCTCAATGTGAACTCTTGTCTAGATGTGTTCTTCACAGCAGGAATGTTTGAGTTATGAAATATGAGCGTTGTTTAATTTCACTGTTGCCTGTTTGATATCCAAGATTTTGTACCTGTGTACACTCTCATTAACAGTATGTTGTTTTCTATGTAGTGATCACCAATTAAATGTAACACCCCCGCCCCCTGGTTGTGAAACTTTATTCTCAGGATGCTCAATTGCATTAGCCACCCTATCAATTTTCTCTTTCTGAAGAAATATCTTCTTGAGTCTTCTGATGTGCTCCAAACGGAGTGGATTGTTTTCCAGAAATGCTATATAGCTGTCAACCTGGGATCTCCCTTCACCATCACCCTTGAGATTTCCTTTGTCTCTGGATTTTTATTTTTCCCTCTTTTTTGTCATACTCTCTTGTTTGTATGGAGCACACACCCTGCAGTGGCTTGCTGAAAAATAATACTTTTCTGAAAGTGCTTCAAATATGAAAGTGTTTTTATTTTACCTTTGTGCTTAATTGTAACTGGCTATAAAATTCTTGATTTAAACTAATTTTCCCTTGCAATTCTGATGGCATTATTCATTAAATTTTAGCTTCCAGTGTTACTTTTGAGAAGTTCAGTGCTACTCTGATATTTGACATTTTGTATATAAAAAGTTTTTTTTTTTTTCCTGCTTGGGAATTATTGCATCTTCTCTATATCCCCTGTGTTCTGAAATTTTAAACTGATGGATCTTAGTGTGGGTCCATTATTTTTCTTGTGCTGAGTACTTCATGAGCCTTTCAATCTGGAAATCCAACTCTTTCAGGGTTAGGATATTTTCGTGAATTATTTAATTGGTAATTTATTTCCATCTGTGTTCTCTGTTCTGCTCTTGGAGTTGGCCCTCTTATGTTTTCCATTTCTTTGTCTACTGCTCTATTTTCTTGGAGGTTTTCTCTATTTCATCTGCCAATATTTTTATTGGATTTTTCTTTCTGTTGTCATTTTCTTAATTTACAAAAGGCTGTTTTTGTTCTCTGAATATTTTAAAAGATTTTCTGGTCTTATTTTATAGATACGGTATTTTCTCAGAAGATATTAATGATAGTTTTAACAAAAATTTATCTGCATGCATAGTCACTGCTTTCTCTATTTTTATGCCTGAATGTTTGTCATCTTTTAAAATTATTCCTGTTAGAAGCTTTCCTCAAATATCTTGTTAATCCTTGGTTGTCTACAATTAAGAAGAGCATCAGAAAGCTCATTTGAAGCTCCAAGCTTTCATAGTGGTTTTCAGCATTGGCCGAAGATAATACTATTTTGCTGGGGAACTCCTGATATCAGTAGTTCTAGATCTTTTCTATTAGGTTGGCTAGATTTCTCAGAAAAACTGTTGAGGATTCCTGGTTGGAGAATTTAGCTTGTCTGACAGTATCTTGGGATCGCAGGTGGGCGGAGAAGTCTGAGGACATGGGGTGGAATTTTAATATTTATTGTGGATTTTTTAGTAAATGCTCGTATTTTTGGTACAGTAAGTTTGTCTCTTAAATGTCTCAGTTTTCTATGAGATAATTTATGGACTGATGTGCTTCAATTCGTAGTTTTTTCCTTTTATCACTTTTAGAATAATGGTTTTCAAAGTATGATCCAAGGTCCTTAGGGGTCACTGAAATCCTTTCAGGAGGTCAGCAAAATCAAAACTATTAAAAAAAATACCAAGATTTTTGGAATAGAACCACCATTTGATTCAGCTATCCCACTCCTCAGTCTATACCCAAAGGACTTAAAAACAGCATACTATAGTGATGCAGCCACTTCAATGTTTATGGGCAGCTCAATTCACAATAGCTAGACTGTGGAACCAATCTAGATGTTCTTCAATAGATGAATGGATAAAGAAACTGTGGTATATATACACAATGGAATATTACTCAGCATTAAAAGAGAATAAAATAATGGCATTTGTAGGTGATTGGATGGAATTGGAAAATATCATGCTGAGCAAAGTAAGCCAATCCCAAAAACCCAAAGGCCGAATGTTCCCTCTGATAAGTAGATGCTGAACCGTAAGCGGGGAGGGAGCATGTGAAGAATGGAGAAACTTTGGTTAAAGGGGGGAGAAGAGAGGGGTCATAGGGGCAGGAAAGATGGTGGAAGAAGATGGACAATAATGCCCTAAATACATATATGACTGCACATATGGTCTGACTATATTGTGTACAACCAGAGAAATGAAAAGTTGTGCTCCATTTGTGTACAATGAATCAAAATGCATTCTGCTGTCATGTATACCTAATTAGAATAAATAAATTTAAAAAACCAAGATTTTATTAATTTTTTTTCATTGTCATTCTCTCATGAGTATTCTGTCAGATTTTTCTTAGGCTATATGATGTATAATATCATAAAAGACTGAGTGCAGAAGCAGGTAATGGATCAACTTTTTCTATTAAGCCAGAAATTAGAGATTTGAGAAATGTAAATGATATGGTTCTTCTCACACTAAATTTTTTTCTTTGAGTTGAAAAGTAGAGTTATTTTTTAATAAAATAGGTTATTTATATTAATAGAGAATGGATCTATTATAGTTATTTTTGAAGTGAATTAATACAAAAATATTTGAGTTATTCGGTTCTAATTTCTCACATGACAAATATCAGTATATACAATCCTCAAAAGCTCTTTGAGTTCCTCCGTGTTTTGAAGAGTGTAAAGTAGGGCTGACACTAAAAATTTGAGAACTGTTTCTCTAGAGGATAAACATTCAGTGTTCTATGAGGGTGGATGATAGGATGATAGTTACCTGGCCAGATGAAATTTTGGAGGGATTTGAGGATTCTAACTTCTTTTTGAACACATTTTGTCTCTTTTATCCCTTCCTTTCAGAGCCTCCTGATACTACAAATAGTGGAGCTGAGGGGCAGAGCTTGTTTCCCTGAAGATGCTGTTAAGCTGATGAATCAACCCACCCTATAGGCTGATCGACTCTGGAGATGCTCCCTGTTAGGTAAGGTAATACATTTCCTTGTTTGGTTGAGGTGATTGCCAATTTCAGCTGAAAAGAATGGGATCCCAGAGGACACTGTTTCAAGAAACTGGAGCAAAGCTTTCCTTGGTGATGATAAAGGTGGAGGTTGTCCTAAAATGTGGTTACCTGGAGGCCATTGGTGGCTTTGACATCATTTTCAGGGGACTGGTGGTTGGCAGTGGTTTCTGTCCCACATGCTCCATGCTGTTGCCCACCTTTGTCTTTTTTTTTTTTTTTTTAAATTCCCCTTTATCTTCCTGCATCACCAGACTACAAGTTGTGGGGTTCTTCTTTGCTTAGTCTGCACTTCCTTCTCCTTTCTATATTCTTTTCCTTGATATCATCCATTCTAGTGTGTCTAAATGTCATTTCTGTGCTGAAGTTAACCCAGCTTAGCTCTTTCTCTTTGCATTCCATATTCACATGCCCAACCGCTCCCCTGACATCTCTGGGTGAATATTCTCTAGACATGTCAAATTAAACATGCCCAAAGCAGATGTCTCCATTTTCCCTCACCTGCTCTGCTCAGTTCCTTCAGCTGTTTCTATCTCAGTTCACAGAATTATGATCCATTCCAATGCTTGAGCCAAAAAATCAAAGCATCATTCTCAGTTTCCCCTTTCCTGTACCTTCTGTTTATAATCCATTAGGAAATTTTAATTCAATCTGAAAAATATAAATGGAGTCCATTCCTCTCATTTTGTTGGATACTGTCTTCTTGACCCATGCCATTCCTATCTCTTGCTTGTATTGTTGCAGTAGTCTCCCTTATTGCTCTATTTCCATTATTATTCTCCTCCACCCAGTAGTTAGAGTACTCTTTAAAAATACAATATCTATTATGTTTCTCTTCTCACTGTAAAGCCTTCAGTTTTTTGTTGTTATTATTTATAGTAAAATTGATACCCCTTTCCATGACCTATGAGACCTGGCCCCTGCCATTTTCATCAGGATGATTTTGTGTGTTCCTTGTCTTTGTTTGTCTCAACCTAGCTGTACTAGTCTTTTAGTTTCTTGGACATATTTTTTACTTGTGGTACTCTAGCCCCGTCTCTCACTATTTGGCAAGCTACTTCTGTTTGGCAAGCTACATTTCAGTTTAAATGCAATTTCTTCAGCAGGCATTTCTATCCACTTTACCTAAAGTAAAATTTTCCTTATGATATTCTCTTACTCAGCTTTTTATTTTATTTTATTTTTAAAATTAATTAAATCAGATTAAATTATTTTTGTTTCATGGAATAAATAGAGATTTATTATATGTTTGGTTGCACAGCAGAAAGGATCTCGGGGCTGGGATTGTGGCTCAGCGGTAGAGCGCTTGCCTTACATCTGTGAGGCACTGGGTTCGATCCTCAGCACCACATAAAATAAATAAAAGCATTGTGTTCATCTACAACTAAAAAAATATTTAAAAAAAAAAAGAAAAGATCTCACATTTGCTAAATTTCTGTCAGTGGACAAAATGATTCTCATCATGGCTTTAGATGCCTGATGGGCTGGGGATTTATTCTTAGAGGAGTTTAGTAAGCTTTAACAACTCAGAGGAAAAATAGCAAGAAAAACATCAGATCTAGTACTGACTCTTGGAACTCCAGCATAATTATTTGAACTTCTCCTACTAAACCCATTAGAGATGTATTTAATAGTGTTAGAATCATTCAAAATTCAGTCTTTTGTCTTGGATTTACTGGGCATGTTACTGAACTAAATGTCTTATGACTTCTCATTCTGATTTTTAATAACAGAGAATTGATAACTTGTTACCATTTTTTGAAGTCTGCTGCTAACGTGTATCTTAAGGGCCCCCAGAAGAAAAAAACAGAGACTCATTCCTTTATATTGTCAATCTTTTAAATTTTTATGCCTCTTGGTGGGCATGAAGTGGTATCTCATTGTGGTTTTAATTTGTACATCCCTGATGACTAATAAGCCCTTCAGAACTTGGGATTTCTGGCTCAAGTGGTAGCTTTTTCTGGAAACTGGTGAGGTCAATGATTGGGAGGCCAAGCTGATCTGTAGATAGTCACATGATGACAGATTCAGAGTGGGTTGGAATGTCTTCTTTTTGTTCTGGATTTTCACAAGTACACGGTGCAGACTTTGTCTCATACAGGATTGTGGGAGATATAGCTCTAAAAGTGTTTATGTGTTGGGGTATTATGAAAAGTAAAACCCAAATCAAGCAGATAGGAGAATCCTACATTTTTTATTTGTGGCAAAATTGATAAGCTTCTCACGGAAAAAGAGGAAAATGTCCTTGGAAGTACCAACTTAGGAAGAGGTGACAGGAAGGAATTGTGCCACACAGATACTGAGCTCTTACTGTGTGCTGGGCACTATACTTTGTTTCAGTTTGATCTTTACAATGACCTCACAAGGCAGTTACTGTCACTACCTTAATATTATACATGAGGTAATGGGGGCTCAAGAGAGTCCTGTGATTTGCCCAAGTCTCACAGAGGCAGTAACTGATGCTAGAGCATGTACTCTAAACAAGTACGTTAATCTGGAAGAGCTCACCCTTAGAGTAAAAGGAGTCCAGGTTTTGGAGCCTTGAAGCCAGGTATATAAGTTCCAACTCTTTCATTTATAGGCTGCATGACTTTGGGGCAACTTACTTAGCTTTGTGGAACTTCAATCTCAGTAAAACTGGAATAGCAATACCTGGCTTTCAGGGCTAGTATCAAGGTTAAATGGGATTTCCTTATATGTGGAGTGTCTGACATAATTTCACAAAGACCTTCAAACGACCAAAAATATGAACAAGTGCTCAAGTTCATTAGTCAACAGGGAAGTGTAAATTAAAATCACAATGAGATATCACTTATACCCATCCAAATGAAAGAAATTAAAAGATTACAATAACAAGTGCTGGTGAGGAAGTGAACTAATTACAACACTCTTGTGCCACTGGTTGGGAGTGTAAATTGGAACAAAGCCTTTGGAAAAATGTTTGGCGGGGTCTACTAAAGCTAAAAATGTTCATAGCCTATGGCTCATAGCCTATGTCTTGAGCATTTACCCAAGACAAATGACAGTTTATGTTCACCAAAGGCATAGAAAAATATTCAGAGCACCATTCATAATATCAGAAAACCAGAACCAGCCCAAATGTTCATTAAAAGGAGAATGAATAAATACTGTGGTGGAATACTACAATGAAATATTACTCAGCAACCATCTATTGATAAATGCATAAGCATATATAACAGATATGAATGAAAGAAGCTAGACAAAAAGCACATGTATGATATAATTTTAGTTATAAGAAGTTCCATTTATATGATTCCATTTATACTTCACTTACATGAAACTCAAGAATAGGCAAAACCACTTTTTGTTGATGGACATCTAAACATTGATGACTAGAGGAAGCTTGTAAACTGTAAAAAAGACACAGCGGAACTTGTTGGAGTGTTGAAGAGTTTCTTATTATAACCTGAGTCATGGCTACATGGGTGTAGGCAGGTGAAAATTCATTAAGCTATACACATAGTATTTGGGAACATTATTGTAACATAACATGTTATCTGACACGTACAAAATGTTGAGGAGAAACAATGTACTTGGTATGTAGTAGATGCTCAATACATGTTAGAAGCTTTCCTTGCCTTGGTGTCTCCTGGATGAAAATATGAACTGTGGCTTATCAGAGTTCCATCCACAAATATAGTGATTCTTCACTAGGGAGACCTGGGGCCAATCCACAGTTCAGGAGGGAGACAAGACCTCATGCAGAAAGCTGAGATACCACACAGGCAATGTGAGGTGGTCCCATGGAGGAGCAAACAAACCCCAAGTAGACATGGTTAGGGAAAGATTCATCACTACTATGTGACCATGGGAAGCCTTGTGTAGAGGTGGGTCATTCTAAATGGTGGATGGCAAGGCAAGAGAGCAAGGTGGAGAAGTGGAGAGAATTCTATTTAACTCTCTATTTAACTCTCTTCAGAGAGATGAAGAGCTCTATTTAACCAGAGCATACGAGGAAGTTGTATGTGGTAGGAGAACTGGAGACACAGGGATCCAGCAAGTCTTGAAAAAACTTGAGTTCCTGGATAAGAAGTTTGGACGTGATTCTATTGGTGTGGGGGACTTGGAAGTGTTCTGAGTCCCACTGTCAGGCCTGTGTTTTAGAGCTTACTCTGGTGGATGAATGTGTCATGGATTGTTGTGAGCAAGAACTGCAAAATTCCAGATACAGCAGCTAGGGTCAAAGACCTAGGGTGATTGACATAGAAATAGGCTGGAAGGATACAGGACTCATATGTTTTGGGGTTATTCTTACCCATTCTTTGCCAGGAAAGACAAATTTATTCTATAGCCAATAGGAGAGAACCTAGGTGCTCAGGAATGTTGGCCATATACAAGTCCCTATCTTAAGTGTGATTTCTGATCGACGGGGATACTTACCCACTTATTTTTTATTTTTTTATTTTTTCTCAAAAATTGCATTTTAATACATGTTATCAAACATAACAGAAAAAAACAGATTTTCAGAAGCTGTACACACTGACTTACCCACTTATTTTTGTGAGAGTGGGAATGGGCAGGGGATCCTTGTAGGAGAATGAGAGTGAAAGAAACAGGATAGGGGATTGGAAGGACCTCAGCAAGGATGGCTGGAGACTTCTTCAACCTGATCTCATAGGAACTCTGGCTTGTCCTGTAGAAAGAATTGATTTATCCAAGGGCACAGGGCAGCATTGTGTAACCTCCTGTCATTATGTCACTGGCTGCAAGTTGTTTCCAGTGGAGGAGGTAAGGAGTGCAAGCTCCTGGACAAGGCAGGTGTTTTGGCCCAGAGCAATTTTCTGGAGAAGGTCCAGTGGTGAGTCATCAGCAGCCAATACTCAGCAGCAGGACCATGCATGTATAGTATGGAAAGCAGGCTCAGATTAGGACATCAATGCCTCCATGATAGCTCCTGTCTCTGGAGGGGGTAGCCCTCAAAATAAATTCCACCTTTCCTTCTTGCATGAAGGCCTTTCTGGGCCATCCAGGCTGAGATGGCCACGCCCACACTTTATTGCCTCGCCTCGTCCATCTCACTGTCACTGACTCTTTTTTTTTTTAAATATTTTTTTTAGTTGTAGATGGACACAATGTCTTTATTTTATTGCTTTGTATGTGGTGCTGAGGATCGAACCCAGGGCCTCATGCATGCGAGGCAAGCACTCTACCGCTGAGCTACAATCCCAGCCCCTGTCACTGACTCTTTACTTGCCTATCTTCCCCAGGCAGGGCTTCTTGAGGGCAGAAGTTGGACCTTGCCCACCTCATTGTTCCTCTCAACCCCAGAAGCTGGCACCATCCTTGGCACAGAGGAGACAAGGCAACATTTCTGCAGATCACAGGTCCTCTACCTCAGAGATTCTTGTTCTCTATGTCTTTGCCGCTGCCCTCTGCGTACCCCAGTCTCTCATCAAAGTCATCTTCTGAATTCTGACCTTCAGAGACATTGATGAGCCACATGTGTAAATCAGGCAGCAGTCAACCGCTCTGAGGGTTTTCAGCCTTGCTGTTTGGTTATCTATGCCTTTAAATGGTTTATTTAAAATAAGTCATAAGGTAAATTTCTTCCTTCTACTTTTCAAGTGGCACAGTGGTAGACAATTTTACTGAATCTCTCTTGGAGAGAGCAAAACCTTTGGCGCTCTTAAAGTTGAATAATTATTTGCATCAGCAGGAAATCAGAACTCGGTGTCAAGACTGAATAGGTAGTGGGAGAGTCTGACTCTTTAATTTTCTTGAAATGCCATTTGCAGGTATTCAGTGTTGAGAAGATCACTTGAGGAGTTAGGGAATGAAAGAGAAGTCAATGGAGAGGAAGGAAAGATTTGACAGACTCAGAAGGCTGGTGAATGGCTGGTATTTTAAGAGACATTTTTCCATGTTTACTGGCAATTGCCTGAGAACCCAGGGACACACCAGCTGGAAATCTGGGCCTTCCCTCCTAGGCTTCTGAGCTGTGGAGATGCTGGCAAGACCTAGTATACTGTATCTTTTGGAGGCACACTGTGACCACTTCCTGGAATGAGCTGTGAGTGGTTGAGTCCCAGCCTCCTTAGGTAAACATCTCTCTGTATCTGTAAGGAAAACAATGTGGGGAGCTGCATAAACTTTTCCTGGGTGTCTCTTAAGGGTCTGAAGCTGCAAGGTGGTGAATGAGTGAGCCTCATCAAAGAGCAAAAAGAGAGTGTAGGGAACCTGAGGAGCCATGTGTCATCCATCCTATGCATCTGGCATTCAGGCTAAGTTACCCCCTTTTTTGATGCCTGTGTCTTCTGTTTACACTTAAGCCCTCCATCTAAAAGATAGTTTCACAGTTTGTTTTAGTTTTAAAATGAAATTCAAATGTGTTAAACACCTCTATGTGCTAGGCCCTTGGCTAATCATTGGGGATTCAGAGATGACAGTTTTATAGGGGGGGACAGATGTATTAATAGTAAATGTGGGCATGTGATAACATGATATCAAGGACAAAGGTGCCCTGTGCTATGTTGGGGCTAGGATAGGGTCAGGAGAGATTGGTGGGTTTGATGGGCAAACAGTAGGGACAATTCTTTCTAGGCAAAGAGACCAGCCTATGCAAAGTTTCAGAGTCTGAGCAATATCTTGGGTTCAGGGCTGTCCAGGCAGTTTGATATGCCAAAGAATGAAGTTGGGTCGTGTGGACTTGAGTTGAGGTGACTAGTGTCACTGAAGATCATAGTAGAGACCTCATAAAACAGCTTCAGAAGATCATCTACATGAAGGAGCAAAGCCCCAGGGAGGTTTAATGTGACATTTCTTAGTTGTAATTGCTGGTAGTGGTGATGACATTGAATCTCCTAATAGTAGTATTTCCAGAGTCAAAGCACTGAGGAGAGCAGTTTTCTTGGACAAAGGAGTTTCTGTAGCTGTTCTTAAGTCATCCCACACAGGCAATTCTGCCTGTTGGTGGAACTTCTTTTTTACCCAATTACTGTTGATAATACCTGAGCTTGAAGAGTGAGGGGAAGGGATGGCCAAAACCAGGTAAGTTGGGAAAGAGTGTTCTACTTTTTTTCCCTAGAACACTCTGATCAGTGAGGCCCTCTGCTCTTATTGACTGGCAGGGCATTCTAGAAATTAAGGAAATTTTATTATATTTATAAAAATTGGCAGGTTGATCATCAGCTGCACAAATAAGCTTGCCCTGAGTTCCTAATGTGCATTAGTTCTGCAAATATCTTGTTTCTTCTGCCACCTGTGGCTCTCTTCCTTTTCTCATTCTGTTCCTATTTTATTCCATTCTTAGCAGCTCTCATCTCTCCCTCCCAATTCCCAGTCCCATTACTGAGAAGTAGGGAAGACTGTTCTTCATCATTACATTGGTTGGGATTGTTATGGTGGTATTGATGATAATATGATCATGTGATGGAAGAAGAAGAAGAAGATGACGATGACAGCAGTGGCAGAAGAGGAAGAAGAGAACGAGGAGGAGGAGGAGAAGAGAGCTGGTTGTGGTGGCGCACACCTGTAAACCCAGCACTTTGGGAGGCTGAGACAGGAGGATCGTAGGTTTAAAGCCAGCCTCAGCTATGGCGAGGCGCTAAGCAACTCAGTGAGACCCTGTCCCTACATAAAACACAAAATAGGGCTGGGGATGTGGCTCAGTGGTCGAGTGCCCCTGAGTTCAATCCCTGGTACCAGAAAAAGAAGGAGAAAGAGAAGGAGAAGGAGGAGGAGGAGGAGGAGGAGGTGGAGAAGGAGGAGGAGGAGGAGGAGGAGGTGGAGAAGGAGGAGGAGAAGGAGAGGAAGAAGAAAAGGAAGAGGAGGAGGAGGAGGAAGGGCAGGAGAAGGAAAAAGGGGAAGGGGAAGGGGAAGAAATTACAGATTCTGGGGCAAAGTCATCATGAAAGAAGTAGGTTGTGGCAGTCAGAACAAGCACAACCCCCTGGTTCTAGCCTTGTTCTGTGTTTGCTGTTAGTAAACTGTAAGACAGGCTTGAAGGTACTGGATCAAATCCCTAACAACCCTATTGTTTCTCTTGGAAATTAAGAATAAAAATTTATTTGAATAAATCTCTGATGCTGTGTTTGCTTTCAGCATGCAAAATATAGATGAAGAATGACTTTGTAGTCCCTATGTCTGTTATGGGCCAGGCTATATGGGCAATGACAAAACAGACTCCATTTTGCCCTGAGATTCCCAGTCATATAAGAAATACGTCTCCCACAGGAACACCCTGCCTCTGTGCCCATCAACAGTTGCTTGGGGTAGCATGTTTGGAAACACAAAATGGCAATTCCTATACAATATAAAATTGTTCTCTCTGTAGCTCCCATTTTCCTTGGGCAGTGTACCCTAACCACAAAGAATGATAATGTTTGTTCAAACGATAGTAACCATTGTTTAAATTGTACCCAACTGGGATTGCTTTGACCCACTTGGACTTCTGTTTATGATTTTAGACCTCATGAGTTTTATTTATGGTACTGCATCATAGTAACAATCACTTATGATTAATGAACTGATATGTTTTACTTGTGACCTATAAAAGATTCACTCTGACTCTAGAAGGGGGTTGAGGAGAGCAGACTTACAGTTTGCCTCCCACCAGCCCACAGCTGATGAATAAAAGTAGATTCATCCCCTGCTTTAATATTGACTTGGTGATTTATTGCAATCTTGCCTTAACATACCTAGTATAGTTCCTGAAACATGGTTGATACACAATATACTTGTTTAATAAATAGAAGAAAGGCAGAGTGATCCAGAAAGTTGAGATACTAGATCTTCCCTTAGATTTAGATTCTAGTACTAGGGGCCTTAGTATATCTTGAACTACTTCAGGCTGCTTATGAACAAACTCTGGAATATAACAACTTGGAGGAGTTACCATCTATTTATTGAACACCCACTGTGTCCTCAGAAGAATATCTGTGGCTGAAAATACAAAAATGCCCCAGAACATGGACCCCTGTGGCTACCTTGGGACAGAGATTCTCTTTGCTCTTTTTCTTGACCAGACTCACTTCCCCCCACACCCAGAGTAACACAAACCTTATTTATTCCTAAATCCCAGATGCTCCAGGAATTCCATGGCACATGCTCAAATGACTAGTACTCAAAAAATCATCTTGTGAAGGCATGGGAACAAGTCGTTTGTGGAGCTAACATTAATGATGGTAATTTCTGAAATTTGAGGATGTGAAGGTGCACTTGAGCTGGGGACCTAATCTTGCATCCTCCCTGAATTATTTTATGATCTTAGGAAGCCCTTGATGGAAGTAAACCTCTTTTCACCTCTGTGAAATGAGAGATTTGGATCAGCGCTTCTCTAATGTCCCTTCCAGCTCAAATATACTAATATTTAAAGTCTCATAATAGGAATCTTTAGAACTCTGGATTCAAAGATATAAAAAATGTGTGAGCCCTGGAGCTTTTGGCAGAATGCAAAAGACTGAAAAGTGTACCTGGACCTTAGAACTTACTTCTTCCTTGCATAGAAAGAGCTTGTTTTTCTCCCTTATGAATGATAGACAGGAAAACCTTCTGTCTACTCTGGAGTGCGATGGCAATTAATTAGTTAATGTTTGTGAGGTACGAAAGGAACAAAAAGCACTGCATGGAAAAAGTCATATAAATGCTAAGTGTTATTGTTTTCCATCTGATTTTCCCCTATTCTATTTTAGTTTCATATCAGAGTAGTCATAACAGCATCAGTTGGGGCTCCTCTGGCTAATTACGCTGCCAATAAAAGGAGAAAAAATTCTCTTTTAAATTTCCATTTTAATTTCTCTCTGTCTCTGACCCCCTCCTCTCATTTCTCTAGTGCATTGTTCAGATTTGCTAACCACTCAGGGGTCAGTAAAAGTAATCACTTCTGCTCTCTCTCCGTGCTCACTGCAGTCTGTGATACCAACACTCTCCCACAAGTTAGGCAATTGGCAGTTCAATGTTTCTGGGGCCAGAGCTATGGAGGATACACAAATCAATACCCCAGGGGATCTCTACCCTAAGGGGCTTCTTTCTGTATAGAAGGGACATGCACTAGTCCCCTCTTCTGCATTAGGTAGAATGTGGCTAGCTTGGTGAGGGCGAGGCTGTGGTGTTCTTGATGAGCCACATAGTAAACTGTGGAATAATTGATACAAATACACATTCCTCTGTGCATCAGCTCTCTACTGCCTGATAATGCTAAGTAACAAAACAGCTAAATTCAGCGGCTTAAAGTGATAAGCATTCATGAATCTAAGAATCTTCAACTTGGTGATTTAGACCTGGCTTAGCTGCATATTTGCTTATGTCTGGGTGTCTGCTGGATATTGGCAGATAGCTGTTTTTGGAAAGCAGGAGAGACTGTACTCTACCCCACTGTTTCATCTTCCCTTTATCTAGCATAGGTGTGCCATTCTTGAGACATTGCAGAGGTACAAATTCTACTCAACTGGCCAAAGAAAGCTGCATGCCTGAGTCCAGATTTGGGAGGGACTTGGGGGACACAGCAAGGACAGGATACAGGAAGAGGTGAGGAATTGGGTCATTAATGCCTCAGCTCTAGCCTTTCTAAATATCTGGGGTTAGGGTATTTATATTTTAACCAGTTCCCTAGGTTCTTCTGATGATCAGTGAAATTTGAAAACAACTGGAGACAAGCAAAAGGCAACAAAATAATACAATCTTGTAGAAGACATGAAATTACCAGCTGCCTGGGCTGGCCTTGCCCCCAGTGCTCCTCACCTGTCAGCTTTCCATTTCTTCATCTCCAGAAGAACTGAGTTGAATCTCCTCAACCGTCAATGAAGTGGTGTGCACTGTGACTCCATGACAAGAAAGCCCTATGGAACTTGGTCAGGAACTCTGGCAGACTCAAGGAGAGGGAGGGAAGGAGAACAGGGAGAGAAAAACAAATGGAGGCTGGGGAGCAAAGGGGAAATGCGGAGTGATGTGAGAATTGTAAACCAGTCCCGGATTGTGGGGTGCCTTCAGTAGCTGGGATAGGACGAAGTTAGTGGTTAGCTCATATGTGGCCCCCTTTTGGAGCAGTCTGATAATAGAATCAAGGTAGAGGGTGGAAAAAAAGTGCTATGTCCTAAAACAGGATTTCTATGTCCAAAGTTGGGCCTCATGTCATCAGGAGCTTTCTTGGAAAACTGCTGTGTCAAATCAGCGTGCCTTGTGGGGGTGTAATCATAAATATTTTTGTCTCTCACTGTTGTGTTACATATGTTTGGTGGGACTGGTCCTTCCTCCATGCTTGGTTGACAGTTCAAGTGGGTTTCATGACTTTTCTGGTCACTCTTGCCTATACAAGGTTGTCTGGTTAATAAATAATTCAATATCCATTTTCTATGTAGGAGTCAAAACTTTGAATTTGGTTAAAGTGATATCATCCCACTTTGCATTTTCCATTCCATCAGGTAAGGACTGCTAAGGAGAAGGAGGCCTGGGTCAGGAGTAGTAATTAGATGGCTTCTTCATGCTTCCTCTGACTTTCAGTGCCTACTCTTCCCACCCATAACTTTTAATCATAGGATTTAAAGAAGGGAGAAGTAGTAAGTGGCATATGAACATCTTTACTCAATGGGGACTGGTGGGGATTTGGTGTTCTTTCTGAATCTTTCTCTTGGGGGTTCTGCAGAGACCCCTTGTCTTAGGTTGGGTGCAAGGCAGTGGCAGGAGCTAAATGGGAAAGGAGGGCAAGCCAAGGTGTGATTTGAGACCAAATCCCAAGGAGAGTCACTTGAGTTGATTACAAAGAGGAATGTGAATTACACCTCAGAGGAATGTGAATTACACCTCAGAGGTTGCCCTGACTTAAGGTGTTCAAAGACCTTCACCCATCCCATCAGACATGGCTAGGAGCCTTCATGGTACGGGGTTATGCAGGGACATAAACTCCCAAAGACTTGCAGCAATTTGCTCCTACAGAAAAAGCAGCTCCAGCTCCCATACAAGCCTCCAAAGAGAGTTGCAGATGCAGGTTGTCAGAAGCACAAGCACACAGAAGCTGGGAATGGAGCAGACATAACCGATTAAAGGGATTCAAGAAATATGGTGACATGTTGACAGTATCTCCCAGCTCCCGCCCCCTCCCCTAGGTCCTCTCATTTACATTTCCTTGATGTAGGTGAAGGACACTTGCTCAGTTCTTAGATTCTCCTTTCTTAGTCCCCAGGCATCTGGCAACCTCATTTCTCTCTGCTGAGGCTTACTTAACTCTTTTCAAGTGTCTCTCCTGGATGGTATCAAATGACCTTATGCTTGTTCTTTTTTTCCTTCAAGGTTCCCACTAGTCCTCAGGAGAAACTGAAGGCTTCTCTGTCCTGGAATCTCTGAGAGTGCAGGCCCTTCCCCTGGCTTGGCTATTAGCTGTTAGCCTGCCCATTTCTTAAGTCTTGGGGTTGTTTAAGCAGGAATTGAATAACACCTTCCACTATGATCCCCAAACTGTGAGACACATCTCAATAAGTCATAGCACAGCTTGCTCTTTGAAGGAGTCCTCCAAAACCTTTTTCCAATAGTCAACTCCGGCTCTTATATAAGGATGTGAGAATCTGGTAATTTGTGGGGTAGTGGTGCCATTTTTAAAATAGATTTCACTCATGTTCTGCACCTCCTGTGGAATGCATCTGAGGGTCAACTTCCATGTCTTACATGCTGCTGCATTCACTTTGTGTGACCTTCTGTAAGAAGGATGTTTGAGTTTGAAAAATGTGCATGGAATTCTGCAGTATGCTGTACCTGGGAAAGTTGAGAGAATTGGAATTGGAGCCTGCCATCTAGAGGCTCTCTGTCCAGCAGTGGAGAGATGCACTGCAGATATCACCTTCCTCTCAGCCAACTCGGACGAGTGAGTCTGGCAGGAAACTTATTGAAACCATAGCAGAGCCCCAGGCACTTGTATTTCTCCATTTTTAAAGAAAAGGAAGGTAATGGGTTACTATGGTTTGCTATAATAACTTATGTTGAAATCTAGTTGTCATGTGATGGGGTGTTGGGATGTGGAGTGTATTAAGTTTTTGTCACTGTGATCAAAATACCTGACAAGCACAATTTAGAGAAGGAAAAGACTATTTGGCTCATGGTTTCAGAGGATTAGTCCAGGTGGGACAACTCCACTGCTCTGGCCCAAATGAGGCACATCATGGCAAAAGGACATGATAGAGGAGCAATGCTCCTTTCACGGTGGCTAGGAAGCAGAGAGAGAGGAAGGGCCTGCAGAGAAGATGAAACCTTTCGGAGTGATTGCACTAGTCTGTAGTCCCACCAGCAATGTACAAGTCTACTTGTTCCCCCACAGCCTTACCAGTATTTATTATTGCTTTTATTCTTTATTGTTGCTATTGTGACTGGAGTGAGATAAAACTAATGTAGTTTTTATTCACATTTCCCTGATTGCAAGAGATATTTGAACAGATTTTCATAAATTTGTTGGCCACCTGTGTTTTTTCTTTCGAGAAGTTTCTGTTTAGTTCTTTTGCCTACTTATTGATTGGGTTATTTGTTTTTTTTGTGTGTGTTTGTGTGTATGTTAAGTTTTTAAAATTCTTTATATATTCTGGATATATTAATCCCTTATTGGAAGAGTAGCTGGCCAAGATTTTCTCCCAACCTGTAGGCTCTCTCTCCCCGCTCTTAATTGTTTTCTTTGCTGTGCAATTTTTTTAAAGTTTTATGGCATCCTGCCATCCCACTTATTGATTATTTATTTCTTGTGCTTTGGAGGTCTTATTAAGGAAATCTGTGCCAGTCCCTCTATGATAGAGTATTGACTTTATTCTGTCTTCTAGTAGTTGCAGGGTTTCTTTCATAATTCCTAAGTTTTTGATTCATTTCAATTTGAGTTTTGTGCAGGTTGAGAGATAAGGTTTTTTTCTTTTTTTTCTACCTGTAGCTACCCAATTTTCCCAGCATCATTTGTTAAAAATGCTGTCTTTTCTCCAAGATATATTTTTGGCACCTTTGTCAAGTATAGGATAGTTGTAGGTGAGTTTTTCTCTGTGTTTTCTGTTCCATTGGTCTTTATGTCTATTTTGATGATAATGCCATGCTGACTTTGTTACTATAACTCTGTAGTATAATTTCAGATCAAGTATTATGATACCTCCTGCTTTGCTTTTCTTGCTTAGTATTGTTTTGGCTATTCTGGATCTCTTATTCTTCCAAATGAATTTAAGAACTGTTTTTTTCTAATTCTGTCATTGGCATTTTGATGGCGATTGCAATGAATCTATATATTGCTTTTGGTAGTATGGCCATTTTGACAGTATTAATTCTGTCTATCTAAGAACATGGGAGGTTTTTCCATCTAAAGTCTTCTTCAGATTCTTTCTTCAGTGTTCTATAATTTTAAATGGAGGGATCTTTTACCTCATTGATTAGATTAATTCCCAGTATTTTATTTTATTTTTTGAGGTTATTTGGAATGGGATGGTTTTCCTGATTTTTTCCTCATCTGAATTGCTGTTGGAGTGTAGGAAAGCTATTGATTTATGGGTGTTTATATTGTGTCCTGCTACTTTGCTGAACTCATTTATAAGTTCTAAAAGTCTTCTGGTATAGTTTTTTGGTTCTTCTAGATATAGGAACATGTTATCAGCAAACAGAGACAGTTTGACTTCTTTTCCTACTTGTATTCCTTTGAATTTCTTTTCTTGTCTGATCACTCTGGCTAATGTTTTGAGGATCATATTGAATAGGAATGGTGAGAACAGACAGCCTTGTCCTGTTCCTGGTTTTAGAGGAAGTGCTTTTAGTTTTTCTACATTTAGTAGATGTTGGCTTTGGGTTTGTTGTAAATGGCCTTTATGATGTTGAGGTAAGTTCCTTGGATCCCTAGCTTGTCCAGCATTTTAAACATGAATGTGTGCTGGATTTTCAAAGGCCCTTTTTTTTTAACATCTTTTTTGGAGATGATCATGTGATTCTTGTCCTTAATTCTGCTTAAGTGGTAAATTACATTTATTGATTTGTGTATGTTGAACCAACTTAAATCTTAGAATAAAACCCACTTGATCATGATGTATTTTTTGATGTGTTTTTGAATGTGGTTTGTTAATATCTTATTAAGGATTTTTGCATATATGTTCATCAGATATTGGTCTGTAGATTTCTTTCCTTTATGTATCTTTGTCTAGTTTTGGTATGAATGTTATACTGGCTTCATAGAATATATTTGAGAGTGTTCCCTCCCTTTCAATTTCATAGAATAATTTGAGAAAGACTGGTGTTAGTTCTTCTATAAAGGTCTGGTAGAATTCAGCTGAGAATCCTTCTGGTACTGGGCTTTTCTTTTATGGAAGACTTTCAATTTCTATTTCAATTTCACTACTTGATATTGGTCTATTTAGGGTTTCTATATCTTCCTGATTGAATTTGGGGAGGCAATGTGTCTAGAAATCTATCAATGTCTTCTAGATTTCCCAGTTTGTTGGAGTGTAAATTTTCAAAATAGGTTCTGGTGATCCTCTGGATCTTAGGAAGGTCTGTGGTGATATTGCCTTTTTCATCTCTAGTATTGTTGATTTTGGTTTTCTCTCTCTTTCTTTTGGTTAGTTTGGTTAAGGGTTTGTCAGTATTGTTTATCTTTTTTTAAAAAATATTTTTTGGTTGTTGATGGACCTTTATTTTTTTTATTAATTTATTTGTATGCAGTGCTGAGAATTGAAAACAGTGCCTAACACATGTGAGGCAAGTGCTCTAACAGTGAGCCACAACCCCAGCACTTATTTATCTTTTTGAAGAACCAACTCTTTGTTGCATTGATCCTGTGTATGGTTTTCTGATTCTCAATTTCATTGATTTTGGCTCTGATCTTAATTATTTCCTGTCTTCTACTGGTTTTGAAAGAGTTTGTTCTTTTTCTAAGGCCTTGAAGTGAAGCACAAGCTTATTTATTTGGGATCATTATTTTAAATGTAGGCACTCAGTTCTATAAATTTTCCTCTTAGAACTGTTTTCACACTGTCCCAGAGATTTTGATATGCTGTATCTCTGTTCTCATTGTTTCTGAGAATTTCTTGATTTCTACTCTTATTTCTTCTGTGATCCATTCTTCATTTAGGAGAATTCTATTCAATCTTCATGTGTTTATGTGGTTTCTATTATTTCTTTTGCTGTTGATTTCTAGTTTCATTCCATTATGATCTGATAGGATGCCTAGGATTATATTGGCTTTTCTTGTATTTGCTAAGATTTGCTTTGTGGCCTAGAATATGGTCTATTTTGGAAAAAAAAATTCATGTGCTGCTGAGAAGAAGGTAGATTCAGCTGTTTTGGGGTGAAATATTCTGTAGATGTCTGTTAGGTCCATTTGATTTATAACATTATTTAAGTTGGAGATATCTTTATTGATTTTGTTTGATGACATGTACATTGGTGATAAGGGTGTGTTGAAATCACCCACGATTATGACAAGAACAATTTTAGAGGAGGAAAAGTTTATTTGGTGCTCATGGTTTCAGAGATCTCAGTTCATGGCTGGCCAACTTCATTGCTCTTGGCCTGAGATGAGACAACATCATAATGGAATTGTGTGGAAGAGGAAAGCAGCTCAGGACATGGCACCAGGAAGCAGACAGACACAGAAAGACAGGTCCCATCGCCACAGACAAAATACAAACACCAAAGATATTCCCCCAGTGATCCACCTTTTCCAGCCACACTCTACCTACCTATAATTACCACCTAGTTAATCCCTATCAGTGGATTAATGCACTAATTAGGTTAAGCTTTCATAACCCAATCATTTCACCTCTAAGCTTTCTTGCATTGCCTTACACATGAGCTTTTGGGGAACACCTCATATCTAAACAGTAACACTCAACTTAAAACAGGCTTCAGTGCACAGAATGCCCTTTCCCTGTGCTAAGCAGAGCTGGAAGCCTTAGCTGGGTCATTGCATCTCCCTCCAGGAGAAAGATAGCAAAGGTGGAAAGTGAGTGACATGGATCGGCTGCAATGATTCCATAGAAATGACAAGGAGATATAGGTCCAGGATGAACTGTGAGGGCAAATCCAGATTTCAGTGAACTTTTAGGGTGGGGGTGGAGGAGGGCAGAGGAAGGAGAAGAATAAGATGAAATCCTGGAGAAGGATAGAGAGGCAAAGATGTAGTTATTAAAGCCTAAATATCAGGCAAATAAGTTTGTGGCTTTTTCTTAAAACCACATTTTATTTCAAATGCACAGACTTCTGGTTCTCATTATTTTATTGCATATATTTGTTATTGCTGTGAAATCTTGCAAATGAGACTGAATTTTCCAGTAGAGCTATTTCTCAGTGGCTGTGATCATATTTTCACTTAGGACAACAAACAGACTGCTTGTTCAGGGGGGTGGTGGCTGTTGGGATTCTCAAAATCTAGGAAACTGAAGAGCTGGAATGAATGACTTCAGCTAGACTTTATTCCTGTGCATGTGGAGGCAATGCTTGCTTTTAAGTCTGAGTTCTCTCCCTTTACTCCTTCCCTCACTCTTTCCCCCTCTCTCTGTCTCCCTTATGCATTTATCAAACAGGTTTGAAGCATCTACTATGCACCAGCCAGGATAGAGATAAATAAGAGAAAGTCCATAACTATCCAGCATAGATATGATAGGAGCTAAGAAGTTGTGTTCACTCATTTGTTCAATAAACATTCACAGAGTGATATCTGATAAAATCTGTGCTTGACATTGGGAATGCATGGATGAACAATAGAGAATAACACATTGCCTTTGCTTTTGTGGGTAAGAAAAGATGTGAAGTAAAGAAATTCATATGTTTTTACATAATGATATAGTTTGAAAGATGCTTCTGTATGCATATCTTTCCTCATTGGCTCAAGTTTCATGAATATGTTTGATTCTGAGCAATGAAAATGCATACATAGGTATTAATGTTATTATGGATGAGTGTGTAACCAGAGGAATGTGTATTTCCTTCTGCATTTATTCTCAAGACAGGGTGGATCCCTGGGGGGAACACAAGATATAAAGCAAGTATCTTATTCTTTGTTGTTTATTCTTCTTTATTATCAAGAAAACCCAAGGGGCTCTTCAAGATATTGTTATTGGAAAGACAAAGGCTAGCTGATGGGACACTGAATTGAGCCGTAGTTGGGACTCTTGTTCTCATTGATTTCAGTGGTTTTGTTATATTCCCAGTAGCTGCAGTCCTTAGCAAGACATTTTAGCTTCACACCTGCCAGGGTAGGGTTCTGACACTTTAGGTCAGAAATGAGGTAGGAAGAGCCATATAGGTTGTTTCTGTCTGTGGCACAGTGATTTAACTTGTAAATGTGAAGTTGACATGTATAGCTCTTCCTCAAAACCCTTTAGTAACAAATGGAAGTTCTCTCAGACCCCATTCTCATGTCCAGCCTGTACTCTTCCACCAGCAGACAGGACAAGCTTGGGAGCCCCAGTGACTTTGACCATTTTCTATCTGTAGTTTTTAGACAAACCCCTTTTCCCGTCTTGCTCCATAAATGATGCTGATCTCATAGGGTTTTATGAGCATTTAATGGCACATGCCTCATAAAAAGTATTTTATAATCAGTAAGCTGCTGAATTTATTACTGTTATTGGATTATAGAAATAATGAGGTCCTTGTTTCTCACTTGCAAATATAGAACACTTGGGGATTTGTGGCAGGTTATGTTTTTCAAAATGACCATAATGGCATCTCCCATCCACAGGTAACTTCTTCAATGTGACTTTGCCATCCCCTTCTCAAAAGCTGTATCTATTTCTCTGAGTCCCTGACTCTGGGTTGGCCCTGTCACTGCTTTAACCCACAGAATATGGTAAAGTGACACTACCGGTTCTGGGATGTGGCCCCAAGTCATCCTGGCAATTTCTGTTTCTTGCCTCTTGGAACTAACAGCCATGTGATTATCCTGGAACTACCAGATGATATGCCACGTGGAGAGAGAAAGAACGGCCAAGGAGGAAAAAGTTGTTCCAGACCCTGAGTAAAGAAGCCAACTTGGAAGTGGATCTTCTGGTCTTGGATTCCTGAATTCCCAACAGGAGTTCTTAGCTCTTGACTCATCCAATTGTATAGAAACTAAATTTTGGGAGTAGTTGGTCTACCCAGCAAGAGACAACTAGACAATCTTTTTTTTTCCTCTTCCAATTTTGTGTATCTTTTCCCCCAAGGCCTTGCTGATTGTATTGAGTTGAGGAAAGCACAAACTTACCCAGCCCAGGTGGCCTGGTATTCAGATCTTGACTTAGTTGCTTCTTAAGTGTGCATTCACATAACACTTGAACTTTAGCTTTCTTAATGATCCCTGGGACTGATAAGGTCTACAGTGTGCTGAGGCTGCAGTGAGTCAATCCAATTGGAAGTGCCTTGCAGCCTGTCTGGTCCTCAGTAGACTATCAGGTGTAAGTTGGGAATAGGAGAACCCTGGAAGGCTCAGTGGACACCTGCTGATCAGCCCCACAGCCCTGGTGAGGCCTGTTGCCAGCAGCCCCTCAGTTTGCTATATTCTGAGGTCTGCTTTGAGATGGGAAGGGGAGAGGACAGTGTGGGACTGCATAATGTGGAGGCTTTGGATGCAGTTCACAATGCTGACTACTTACTACATGTTCCAGGCCTTTTTATAACCTTTGTTACCTCTCTCTTTTATGTTTTTTTTTTTTTAGTTGTCAATGGACCTTTATTTAATTTATTTATATGTAGTGCTGAGAATTGAACCTAGTGCCTCATGCATGCTAGGCAAGCACTCTACTGCTGAGCCACAATCCCAGCCCGTTACCTCTTTTTATATTACCGTTTTCATGCTTATATCCATTTCACAGATGAGGAAAATGAGTCCCCGAGAAGCTGAGATAGCTTGCCTATGGATCTTTCCTGGTAATGCTGGAATTAGACTGAAAAATCAGATTCCTGGTCACCAAGTCCAATAACATTTGACAAGGCAATCACTTAGGATTATTGATTTCAGCACAAGGTGGAGAAGATAAGAAGTATCCCAGGGACATGTAATTTTAATTTGAAAACATTGAGATGTGATGATTCCTTGAACCACATGAGAAACTTTGAATTCCACAGAGGCTGCAAACATCAGGAGCTGACTCCTTCCAACTGATGGTTCCTGGCAACATGGGTGTCAGGGTGCCTTATTTCTTCCGTTTCCATTTGGAGGTTCTTCTGTTTTGAGCATGTGTGTTCCTCTGTTCTGGAGTTTTTCTTGACAGAAGCTGAGAGGCTTTTGACAAACAACTTTAATATTCTTTGTGTCTGTGTGGCTGGCTCTAATAATCCTGCAAGCTTACAAGGTCACTGTTAAGATTAAATCTGAGTCATCTGAGGCAGATGTTGACACATCATTATTTAAATCCTGAGCTGCTGAAGGACTCTCCTCCCCATGAGCTATGATTTACTGTCCAAATGAACACCCCGAATTCCACATTGCTTGCTTTGCATGGACTTTGTACTTCATTAGGGAAAAAGGCCTGGCTTGCTTGTGTGATGAGGCCCTACTTTCTGTTGCAAAAAGATCACAGCATAGAGGGAGAATGACCGTTCCAGGAGAGACTGTCCTCTTATCTCTTGCTGTGGGCTTTATCTTTTCACCTGCTCTTCATAAATCTTCAGATTTCTACATATACATTATTTATTTACGTATGCCTTTTCATCTTTATTTTTATTAAAATATAATTTTTCAAGTAAAAGGTATCCTTTTGGGTGTCCAGTTTGATGAAATTTTACTAATAGATACCACAAGTGAGTGCCACCTAGAGCAAGAACGTGAGATGCTTTCACTACCTCCAAAGGTCCTTCGTACTACTTTGCAATGAAGGATCCCTTAGAGTAACCACTCTTCTGACTTTTAACCCTATAGATTAGTTTCATGTATTGTAGGATTTCATGCAAAAGGAGTCAAGCAATGTGTACTTTTATGTCTGGCTTTTTGCTTAGCAAAATGCTTTTGAGCTTTATCCTCAGTGCTGTATTAGTAATTTGTTCCTTTTTATTGTTTGGCTATACCACAATTTGCTTATCTATTCTCCTCTTGATGGGCACCTGGGCTATTACCACTCCAACTGTTATGAATAAAGCTGCTTTACCTTTCTTCTATACATCTTTCTGTAGACATATTTTTTTTATTTCTCTTGAGGAAATACCTAGAAATGGGGTTTCTGAGTTACAGAATAGGCATACATCCAACTTTATCAGAAACTGTTAAATAGTTCTGACACAGTATTTCCAGTCTTTAAAAACATTTAGCCCTCTGCCCAGTAGCATCTTAATTTAGTTTTAATTTTCATTTTCCTGATAATAGCGAAGCTGAGCACTTTTACCTATGCTGACTGACCTTTCATATATCTTTTAATTTTTGAGCAATGTGTGCCTAAATATTTTGCCTATTAACATATTTGATTTTATTGGTAAGAATAGATTAATAAAAATATTGGCTGAAAGATGGATTGCAGAATATAGATAGAAAAAGGACTGAATAAGAGAGAGAGACATAAGGCAACAGTGAAAACAATGGCTATGAATGTCACCTTTTACCCTGTTTCTAACCTGTGATTGAGTGGAACCCGTTAGGGATGTCGTCACTTGCCTTATTTAGAACAAAGAGGTGCAAATGGTAGGGATAACACACGCACGCACACACACACACACACACACACACACACACACACACACACATACCCCACATGGAAGGAAGATGAGCTCAAAGTCCAGAAAAGCGGCATTCCAATCCTGAAAGCCTGGGAATGTCATGTAAAGGGGGCATGGTCAGCATTGGTGTGACCAGGTACAGAAAATGAGGTTTATTGGGGGAAAATTCATAAACAAGGAAGTGACAGAGTGGAAGCAGTTTTTAGAGTCCTCCCATTTTTGTAGCTGGGCCCAGGCTGAGAGCTGGACAGCTCTATGGCCAAAGCTCCAGAATGGGAGTCTCTTTTCATGAGGCCTTAATAGGTTTGGGGAAGAAAAACTGTCTATGCAGTTGCATGGCAGTGGGAGCTCCTTGGTGTTGTTTGGAAGGAGAAATCAGTGGAGCTAGAAAGTGGGCTGGTATCCACACCTTGTCTTGAAGTGGTAGCTCAGAGCTGTGACCTTTTAAAGCTCTTTTCGAAGTCACCAAAAGTTGGAAAGAAAATGAGCCTCCAGAGATATCTGGATTTATCTCCCAGCAGGAATTTATTTATTTTAATCTGAGCCTATTTTCCCACCTGTAAGATGGGGATAATAATACCTATCTTGAAGAACTAGCTTGAAGATGATAGTTGATCATACAAAATACCAAGCACAATGCTTTTGATGAAGTAAGAGTTCAACAAATATCAGCGTTTTTTATTTCAAGGGGAGAAAATTAAGATACTTATTACCAATGTGGAGTCTTATTGCATATGGGAAATTTGGTTGCTTAGCCAATGACAGATGTATTAGTGTTACATAACATACACAAGACTGGGTACTTATAGCTCAGTACTGGAGGTCACAAGGCATGATGTTGGCATAGATAGGCTCAGCTCTGGTGAGGGCTCTTTAAGATGCATCACATCCTAGTGGATGGCATCATGGTGGGAGTGTGTGCAGGAGAACTTACATTGCCAAACAAGAAGCCAGAGAGAGGCTGGGCCGGAGTACCACAATTTCTTCCAAGAATTATTAGGTCCCCAAAATGACCTAACAGTGGCCAAGTAGGCCCCAGTTCTTAAAGTTTTTGCCTCTCAATACCACCACACTGAAGGCCAAGCTCCTAACTTGAACTCTTGGTGGATAAACACAAACCATATCCAAACTAGCACAGGCAAAGGCATTTGCTTTCCTTTGACATCACACTTACTTATCTAATACCTGGAAGGAAACTCTTTTGATAATAGCTTCTGGGGATTGCAATTAGCATGTGGCAAGGCAAGATGAATTCCTTACTTCTGTTTATTCACTGAGTAGCATTTATGTAGTTGAGACTTGTGGTTTTCAGTTACTGGATGTTGGGGAAAATAGCCATTGAATTGAGGTTATATTTTACAGCATCAAAACATTGGACTCTTGGATGCTTCTAGAGATCATAGGCACTAAATCATGGAAGTGTATATTATGAAATCCTAAATTTGCTTAATGGAAAATAAGGGTATTGAAGAAAAACATCAAAAGCTTACTTCTTATAATTCTCTAAAGATTGTTTATTATGGGATGTGGGTTGCTATGGAAACACAAGGGAGCAGAATGTGAAGAGGATTGAAATAGATATTTTAATAGGGCTGGATATAGCTTATCTATAAGCACTTAGAAAAAAACACTGCATTTTAGAAACAGACTCAAGATGTTGTATAGAATGTTTTGTGGTGTCAATAAAATTCCCTAAGTTTCTATGTCAGACTGGCCTATTTTCTGGATGGCCCATTTAGTCCCTCATTGCATTTTATTTCTGGGTCATAACCGAGATTGCTTATCTGTTCATTCATTTATTTATTCATCAACACATAACTTTTGATAGCATATAGCTCCACATTCTGAGGGATATTCAAAGAACTGACCTTTCAGTGGGGAAAGACTGAGGCCAAATTATTGCTTCCAATTTATACTTGCATTTCAGCTCCTCTGAAGGAGGAGGCCTCTGAAAATGATTTCAGGAAAGCAGCAGCACATTCCTGTCACTGGCTGATGTTCCATTCTGAATTAGTCTGCATTCAATCACTGTCTTGGGTGACTTCAACACTAGGGAAATTTGATATAAAGATTATTAAGCAATGATAGAATAGGATGTGTAAAGATGGAAAAGTAACTCTAAAAAGCACCCAGGGAAGGACAAATGTGGAAGGAGGTGTTCAGATTTCATTGAAGGTCTGGTTGCTGCACCCTGGAGGATGAAGTTTGCTGAGTTGCAGAGGCTAGAGCTAGTCATAGAACTGCGCAAGCAGCAGCAACCTCATGGGGGTCAGGTAAGCTGAGACTTGGTGGTGTTGGGTGCCACTGTGGGAAAGAAGCCCAGAGTGTGTGATGTTTGCCATTACAGGGCTCCCGTAAGGTAGGTTCAGCCAAGGCTGTGAAATTGCAGAACTGTCTATTTTGAGTGTGCAGCTAGGACAGAGGGCCACTAGATGTCCCCACCCATGTGCACCACTGACAGAATGTGCAGCTGGAGGTACTGGAAGGTAAAGGGCAAGCAGAATCAGGAAGACAAACTGCTTCCTCCGGTGATGTCCCTCAGTTGCCCTCTACTGACAAACCTTAACATTGTGCTCACTGAGAACTGTTTGAAGACTCCAGTCCATTAGTACAGAGCAGGTGTTGAGGAACATGTTAGTCAGCTTTCTGTTGCTGGGATAATCAAATTTAAAAGTGGAAAGGTTTCTTTTGGCTCACACTTCCAGGTTCCAGTCCACGGTAGGTTTGTCTTTGTGTTGCTTTTGAGACTGTGGTGAAGCAGAACATCATGGCAGGAGCACAAAACATAGGAAGCTGTTCACTTCATGAAGGCAGAGAAGCAAAAAGAGAAGAAGGAGCTGGTATCTCCATATTCCCTTCAAGAGCACGCACCAACTTCCTTCCCCTAGGTCCTATCTCTTAAAGGTTCCACCACTTCCCAATGGTACTACAGACTGGTGACCACACTTTTAACACATGTGCCTTTAACACTTACCAAAACCATAGTAAAGGGTACATTTTGAGCTGTGAGATAATAACTCAATAACTGGCCAACTCTTTCTCTCTCTCTTTTTGGTACCGGAGATTGAACACAGGGGCACTCAGCCACTGCGCCACATCCCCAGCTCTATTTTGTATTTTTTATTCAGAGACAGGATCTCACTGAGTTGCTTAGCACCTCACTTTTTGCTGAAGCTGGCTTTGAACTCGCTGTCCTCCTATCTCAGCCTCCTGAGCCACTGGGATTATAGGCGCACACCACCAGGCCTGGCTGGACCACTCTTTTGGTTGTTATTTATCTTGTAAAATCATTGTAAAATAGATGATTTGCAGGCTTATCTCCTAATAGGCTTCATTGACTATGAACCTGGGAATACTTGTTAAAGTCTTCCTGAGGGCAAACCCTTCAGAAAGGTCAACTCTCAGGAGAAAGGCCTGGAACGCAAGCCTGGGTGGGTAGCAGTCCTTTGGACTCCATCCTTCCTTACTGAAAGGTAGTCTGTTTACAGACTTGGAATCACAAGGACATGGGTCTGAGTTTCAGTCCTGCCACTCATTGGCTATGAATTCAGAAACCATGCGCCAGAGTTGGCCCCCAGGGTTACAGCTTTCCCAGTCATATCACAGGCTCATCTACCATTCCCTAAAGCAGGGCCAACATACTTTTCCTCTAAAGGCATAGCTAGTAAATATTTTAGGCTCTGAAGGCCATGAGGACTGTTGTGACTGCCCAGCTCTGCCTTCCTAGTACAAAAACATCCATTAGCAATGCACAAATGAATAAGCATGCCTCTGTTGGGGAGGTCCAGTGTTGGACCCAACTGTGCTGGGACAGGTGTGTCCCCAGGGATACTCCAGTTCTTGCGTTAGACTTGCCTCTCCCTTCTTAGAGGAAATTTTTTTTTTTTTTTTTTTT
>CM053413.1:23456171-23534428 GCA_028644305.1 Xerus rutilus | reverse complement strand
TTTTTTTTTTGGTACCGGGGATTGAACTCACGGGCACTCGACCCCTGAGCCACATCCCCAGCCCTATTTTTGTGTTTTATGTAGAGACAGGGTCTCACTGAGTTGCTTAGTGCCTCGCCATTGCTGAGGCTGGCTTTGAACTCGCGATTCTCCTGTCTCAGCCTCCCAAAGTGCTGGGATTACAAGCGTGAGCCACCGCGCCCGGCTTCTTAGAGGAAATTTTATCTCAGGTCTCATTGACCTGCCTTGGGATGGGCCTCAGTTGAAATGTCCGAGACATCCTGATGAACTGTCCTGTCTTTGAGTCTAGAGGATCTGGGGTTGAGAGTCTTCCATGCTTTCTACCTAGAATTGTCATAGGCTTTTTATTTAAACTTGGTCTTTGGGGTCCAGTTCCATAGACCCAGTAAAGTGGCAGCTTTTGCTAAGTTACTTAAAAACAAGATTCTAGCTCTTGCAGTGTTGCACCATGGGACACAGAAGATCGAATCCACTGTTTAAGCAGCAGTAATGACAATACAGATCAACAAACCAGACCTGGCTTTACAGTTTTATTGTTGCCATAGATACTACAAGTAAGAAGAAGCTGTCACTGTCAGCAGAGGATCATCTGTGAATCACCTGTAAATATTCTTGGCCAGAGAAGATAAAGCAAATTTGAATGTATCAGATAGTGCATTTTAAGGAAAAGTAGGGGCCGACAGAGTGAAACATTAAATGAACCACCTAGTGTGTGTGGAGGGAAGCTTCCCAAACTCGCTTGCCAACATGCCTCAATTCCAGGCTGGTTTGTGAGCCTCATGGCTATTGCACACCCCTCTAACTTATAGGACAAGGTAGCCATGGCACACTGGCATCTTTCTGTGCCTTGTTTTAGTTTTATTTGAGTTCTGGGGCTGAAGCATTGGGGCCAAGGTATTTATGCTTTTAAAATAACTTCAGCTTAAGCTGCTGCTTTGACAGACAAATTCTAATTAAACAAGTATAATAAGCTGCAGAAACAACGGCTCTTAGTGCTTTTCCTGTGGCATGTCACATCCGAAAAAGCTACCTCCTGTAACTTGCAGATACATTTTTAGGAGCTGTCTCCATGAAGTTTCCTTGGCTGTTTCTCCAGAGATGTTGGTTAGGTTAACACTCCCCCTCCCTTTTTTTTCCTAGTGTAAAACTATTTTTAGGCATTAATTGCAGAAAGGTTCAAGTCAAAGAGATTTGTACTTTTTTTTTGCAATGAACTCTACCCTTATCTTAGGAATATTATAACAGCCAAGTAAGTAGCTGGATTGGGATTTGAATTTTGGTCTTTCTGTCACCTTACATTCCAGGAAATAAGAAAGTGGAAAAAAATAACAATAACAACAAAACCCAAACAAACCAAGTAGTCTGGTGCTGGATTTGGGGTATAAGGTTTGACTTGGATTTGAAGAATGAGGTCATTACAGTGGTGATGGAAATCTGGGCCTGGAAAGTGGTAGCAAGTGCAAGGTAGAGATTTCGTTGTGAGAGTCTCCTGTGTGGAGCTTTATTCATCCAATGCCCCCCGTATTATAACCTCATTAAGTGCCATTTTTTTATAAGTTGTGGTGAAAGGAGTACCAATGTGGAGTCGAGCTGTACTTTTGATACTGAGTTTGATTTTATTTTTATTTATTAATTTATTTATTTGGGTATCAGGGATTGAACTCAGGGGCCCTCGACCACTGAGTCACATCCTCAGCCCTATTTTGTGTTTTATGTAGAGACAGGGTCTCACTGAGTTGCTTAGCTCCTCGCTATTGCTGAAGCTGGCTTTGAACTCGTGTCCTCCTGCCTCAGCCTCCCAAGTCATTGGGAATATAGGTGTGTGCCACCACGCCCAGCCCTGAGTTTGATTTTAAATTGCTATATGACTTTTGTCACATTATTAAACCTCTGACACTGGAAGGACTATGATGGGACTAGTATGCATTTAGGTTAAGCTGGGCTTGTTCACAGGGCAGACACAGGATTCCAGGACAGTGTGTAGAAGCAGCCCGGGTCTCTTGAGGCCAAGTTTCAACGCTGCTTCTGTCACATTCCATTGCTTAAAGCAAATCATAAGGCCAATCCAATGGGAGGACCTGCAAAGCAATATTGGGGAGAGGTAAATAGAGAGGAGAACTATTGCAAAAAAGACACACTGGCCAGGTTTTCATTTTGGGATCTTCAAGGAAAAGAAATGATTAAAAAATGTGATCTGGGCATGTGATCTGCCAGTGTGTGGCTTTAGTCAGGAGGAGAAGTAGACTGCAACAGTAGAAACAACACTGGACAAGGGAAATACTGAACTGATTGGAAAGCTCCATTTTTTTTCCCAAACTCTTGATTAAGCCCATTCTATTCTGGCACAAAAGTTGCAGGTAGAAAAAAGGGTGATCCTTGCAAATTTTTGTAGCTGCATGTATCAATGATTTGAGGAGGGGGGGGGGACGTTAGTGGCAGTCACTTTGGGCAGTAAAAGATTGCCATGTTTAAAATGTACTGGGCCCTAGCTTGGTATTCAGGTCAGCTTTGAGCCTGGTCACTGGCCCACTGGTTCACAGAGGAGCAGCAGATGAACAGTATTTCTTGCACTCCAAGGCAGGCCTTTCCCTCATGGGAAATCTTCTCTTGTTAGCTCCACTCTTGAATGGCTTGACCCCTTTGAGGGTTGGTAAAGTCTTCATGTGCTTCTGTATTCTATTCGCTTGTGCTGGTTGATTTTCAACTTTGTTTTCCAGCTGTGAAAAACATATGTACGAATGGTAGTAATTGGGAATTTAATAATTTTTTGATGTTTCTTGTGGTGCTTGGGAAATCCACTGAGAATGATATATATATATTTTCAATGTTTCCCTATTCTGTGCTAAAACTGTGCTAAAACTATACATGGATTTTATTTTTTCCTTTTCCTTTTTTTTTTTTTTAAAGCATAAGGCAGGCTAACTTTGAAGTCAAGTTTCCTTTTTGGAAGGTATGTGTATTGGTTCCTTATTTTCTCCTTTTGTTTTTATTGCTGTAGTATTCTTTATTGTTTTTTTCCAGGTTACTTTAGAAATAAAAAAAATATGTGGGGGAAAAAGACCCACCAGCGCTAGAGAATCAAACAGTCTGAAGGTTGTCTCCCTGTGAGAATCACTCTTGTGGCTGTAGCAGGATGCTAGCGTATTCTGCCTAATGTTATTTGATTACTGGGTCATCAGAATGATACTACTTCTGTTATATGACTCTTTTTTGCAGGGATTATTGGGGATTTAACTCAGGGGCATTTGACCACTGAGCCACATCCCCAGAGCTATTTTGTATTTTATTTAGAGACAGGGTCTCACTGAGTTGTTTAGCACCTTGCTTTGCTGAGGCTGGCTTTGAATTTGTGATCCTCCTGCCTCAGCCTCTGGAGTCGCTGGGATTACAGGCGTGTGCCACCGTGCCTGGCTTATATTGACTCTCAAAAGCTTGAGAACAGCAGACAAATTGTAAGTTGTGCTGTGACCATGTTGCATGAGCTCCAGCTCCATCTCTGAGGGAAGCAGGTTTTGGAAGGAGTGGGAAGATGTTTGGATATCAGGCCCAACAACACCACAATCAAGGAGCTGGGGGTCCTTGGAAAATCTGCTTCACCTCTCTGTGCCTCGGTCTCCACACTTGAAAAAAAAGCCTTTTTACTTAATTACTGAAAAAAAAAGTTTTTATTTGAAGAACTGAAAGAAAATCTCTCACTCTTATATGGTGGACCTTAGTTAAGAACAACTTGAATGTTCTGGTCAAGGTGGGAAAGAGTCTGATCATAAAATAAATATGCTGTTTGTAGTAGGCCTTTGAGAAAGTTGATCATCTATGCCCTCTACCTCCAGCAACCCCAATTCTCCCTTTGACAAGTCTCTAGGTATTTGGATTCTTGACTAAGCACTGCTGCGGCTCTTCCCAGCCTTTGCTTATCATGTTTTTAGTTACAAAGCATTGACTGATGGCTGTTAGAATTTGTACAGAATCTGCAGGGGATCCAGAGTGCAGAGAGGTGAGAGAGCAGAGGTTAAAGTTGTCTTTCAAGCTTGTTCACCTTTAAATTCTGACCTTTACCCATCCTGTGAGTCTACATGCCTTCATCTGAATAGTAGGGAATTAATTCCTCTTTGGTGCAAGTTCTCTGCCTTGCATACTGGAGACACATGTAGCTTCACTCCATCTAGGGGTAGTCTATGTGAGTTTTGGAGTAGAACAACCCTCTGTGTACCTTTTTGCCCCTGTCTCAACCATTAGTGGTAAATGGAGTCTAAGAGGTGTGGAATGAGGGGATCAAGCAACAAATTCTAGTTTCTCTTAGTTGTTTGGAGTGGAAGAAGTTCCATTAACATACTTTCTGGGAGAATTTCCAAGGATGAATGTGGGCAGGACTTGCTTTCTGTGATTGGACCTCCCATCCCCTTTGCATTATGGATGCTTGCGATGTCTTGGTTTGTCCACTGGTTACTGTTATGAAGGGAAGTCAGCACTTGTGCCCCAAAGTGCAGGAGGCATGATGTCTTGCCCTTTCTATTGCTACTACTGCCTGTTGCTGCTGACATTTATTAGGCATTTATTAGGTGCCAGGCAATGTGCATCTACAGTTATCATTGAATATTGAAAGCAACCATTTGCTGAATGTTGTTATTGCATTCACTTGGCCAATGTGGAAATTGAGGCAATAGGCTTCGTTTGACTTTCTTAACCAGCTGGTGAGTTAGAAATGTGATTTGAAATGAGCCAGCTAGCCTCCAGATTCCCTCCTTGAATATTGTGCTATCTTCACAAATACGTATGGCCATTGCGTCTGTCCCCAAGATCACAAGGATTAAAATGCTTCCAATTAGTTTGTGTTCTTGACCCTAGGCTGAACTTTTTCGGGTGGCTTTTTTCAGACCTGCAGATGTGGTGCGTCATGATGCCATGGAAAACTTGAGAGTAGACCCTTTGGAGGTTCCACTGAAGATGTGGTATTAGAGGGTATGTATTGCAGCAATTCCTTTGCATTACCTACAGGACTTTTGTGTTTTGCCCCTGTCTGATCTCTACCTTAATTTCTTAACAATCTTCCTTTGTCCTTTTTATTTCAGCAATGTCAAAAACTTGTAGTTCCCTGAATTCAGCATGCTCTCCTGCTGCCTGAGAGTTGGCCTCCTTCACTATTCTTTACATGGTGGTCTTTTCTGTCCCTCTAGGCTGGACCAGATGCCCTGCCTGGGCACCCTCTTGACATTCTCCTAGGTTTTTCCTGGCTCAACAGAGGTCGTTACTCTCCGTCTAAGGTGACACGTCTTTGGCATTTATTGTGATGATTCATAGTTATTTATTACATGCCTGTTTCCTAAACTTCTCTTGAATAAGAACCAGATACTCCTCATCTAGCATCTCTGCATTTCTGTTTTCCATGAGCATTTTTATTTTATTCCCCTCCTGGGCTCCTCCCCTTCTGCTTGTACACATACCAAGATTTACCCTGCCTGCCTTAAACACATCTTACCCTTTATTATGGATTTGCCTGCCCTTGTTCCTAAATGTCTTGGAAGGGTCATCTGCATTCACTGCTTCCTCGTCCACACTACCTGCTCATCTTCACTACTCTGTCATCTTTATTCTGTGGAAGCTGCGTCTGTTGTTAGGCAGAGATGTAATGGCATCAGCTAAAGGCCCTTCTTCATCCTTGTGACCTTCCTACATATGAAAATACTGTGAAACCTTCACCTTCCATGACCCACATGAGAGAAAGCTCTCCTGGCTCTGCCCTCCTGGCTCTGTGGTAGGCTCTTCTCCCTACCCCTGCCTCTAAATATTCATATTATTTTCAGACTTGCCCACAGAAAACTTCTTTCTTCTTCTCTCCCTTGGGAGCCTTATGCGCTTCCATGGGTTAATCTGCCATTTGTGAATAAGCAGTTCACACATTTGCACACTCAACTCTAACATGTACTCCAGGCCTGGAGTTTTTCTTCTGGCATTCATGCATTGGTATGCCCCAAACCAAGGTTGTCATCTTTCTTCCCAAATCACCTTCTCCTCCTGAAAGTCCTTGTTTCTGTAATTTCCTCCCGAATGGTCATCTTTAATGTTTTTGTTTTTTCTTGGTTCACCTCTTTGGTATTTCCACAATTCCTTCCCACCGTCTAAACCCTCACCCTTGACTGTTTCAGCCTCCAGACTTTTCCCACCGTTCCACCAGCACCACACACTGATGTCGTGTTTGAAAATAGGCATGGGCAAACCTGACTTGATCATTGTCATGTTTCCCCACAGTGACTAGCACAGTTCTCACATTAAATAGGCCTTGAGGTCAAATGAATTAACCTTTTAAATTACAGGCCCACATCTGATAGCATTGAAACAAATTTAGAAAATGGAAGAAAGAAAAAAAATCAGCCATAAATATACTACCCCAGCACACCGTTCCAATGACTCTGATATGTTCTCTTGTTGTTTAACCCCACTCCCATTTTCATGCATGTTTTTTCAAAATCATCGTTATCCAGGGCTTCACACAAAGCACACAGAGAATTTCTCTTTGAATGCAAACGGTCATATTATAGCCACTAATGTTGATCATCAAATATTTCCAACTCTCTGCCTTCCTAGCACATGGCAGGATTGTACTTTCTAGCCCCGTGCAGGTAGGTGAGCCCATGTGACCAGTTATGACCAATAATCAATTCATTGCTAGTGTGAGACCCCGCCCCAGAGAACTCTTTTGAGAATAGGGCCATTTCATCAGCCTTGGAGAGCATGGCACAGGGGAGCCCCCAAGCAACCCATGATAGACATGAAGTGGAAGTAAAAAATAAATTTTTTTGTTATTTTAAACCATTAAAATTTGGGGATTATTTGTTACTACAGCAAACATTAGCTCAATCTGGCATGTAGATTGCAACTTCTGGGAGCAAGAGAAAATCTGGGAGATTTTCTGGTTTAACACCATTGGTTTTCAGAGAGAAACTGAGGCTCAGAGAGGTAAAATGCACCATTCAAGTTCCCTACAGAGTCAGTGTTGGCACTGCACTGGGGTCCAGGTTTCTGATTCCTTGAACACTTTGCTCTGTTCAGCAGCCTGGGCCCCACAGGAGGCCAGCCTGGAGTGATGCTGCCCTGCTTTTCCTCTCTGCTTTGTGGTAAGCATTTCTGCTGCAGTGTGTGGGACTGGGCAGTCCCTGGAGTCTGGCTCACTGGCCCCGATCTAATATTTTACCTTGACAGGTCATTCAAGAGAGCCCTGGGGTCCACTTTTGGAGCCCTCCACAAAATGGCATGGCACAGGTGTCTACATCAGCATTACAGCAACTAGACAAATGCTTCCTTTTATTGATGATAGCCTTGAATTTTATGCAATGGCATCTCTGCACAAGTGAAAGTTCAACCATTCTACTTTAGAATTATCTGATGGTGACGAAATTCTCAGATTCAAAGGTATGAGGATAATTAGGACTCCTGTTAATCATTCTGTATTCCTCTCCCTACCCCCATCCCCCCAGCAATGAAATTCACACAGATTAATTACTGCCTGCTATAAATAAATGCAGAGAAAAGCAATCTGCATAGGAGAGGCAGAGGGTAACTGTCATTTAATATAGCACAGCTTTCCGCACACCTGTTCTCCCCTCGCTGTTGCCATGGAAACCACACTTTATAAGAGAAGCTATGCATAATTAGCAAGGATGGAGGTCTATATCAATCAGAATAATTTGGAAGAATACTAAAAGCCCAAAGGAGCCAGCAAAACTACTTGTCTCAGTAGGAAGGAATCAGACCTCCACTGTGTGGTAAATGAGGAGGCAGTTACAGTAGGAAATCAGCGGAATTAGCAATTCTGGGTCAGCTGAAGAGCAGGGAGCCAGCCTTACTCCACTAGCGAGGAAGAAAACTTTGTCATCAAGTTTGGTTTTTTCTCTTAAGTGCTAGAGTTGCACAAAGGAAATACAAAGCTAAACAAACACATAAATGTATTTCAGGGGATGGGACTTGGATGACAGGATCTTTGCTTCTGAGTGGAAAGCTCTGCACATCTGGAGCCTCTACTACCATGTTAGGCAGTGAGGCTGGGGTGCCAAGACTCCAGCTGCAGAGGGGGCAGGCACTGAGTGTGGGGCTCCTTCAGAGAACAGTGAGTAGCGTTCAGTCAAGGTGTGGGATTATATGAGTGGTTGGAATCACCAAATTACTTTTTAGTCATAGAAGGGACCTTAGAAATCATCTATTTCATATGCCCTAGTTTTTTTTTTAGGGAGTGAGAATCACAGAGGGCTGCAACTCACTAAGGTTTCAAAGCCAGCTGGTGGCCAATCTGGAACCAGGACTCAGCTCTCTGCTTCTTGATAGTACTGTTTGCTGAGGCCACTGATCCAGATGACCACTGCACTGGACATCCTGATCTGAAATTCCTTGGTTACAGTAGGGATGAAACTGAGCATCTAGCATGAGAAGTCATCCAGACGTTGGCTTTTTCAGTCTCCCATGATTTCCCTTTGTGTGTAGATGTGAAAATTCACTCATTTTTTTTCCAGCCATGTAGAAAAAAATTCATTAAGCAAAATGGGATAATATTAAGTTCTTTTGAGATACACACGAAACTTCCTATAAACTCTAAATTTCCAGAGTTCATACTGGATTAGTTAATGTTCATTATTAATTCCACATATATATATTGAGCCAACTGTGTTCTAAATGCTGGGATATAGCCAGGAGGAAGGTATGAAGATCTGCTCTTATGGAATTTGTATTTTAGTGAGGAGAGAGAAATCTCAACTATGGGAACAAGTTAATAATATAATTTTAGGTAGTGTAAGGTCAATGAAGAAAATAAGGCAGGATTAGTCCAAGACTAGGGGTTTGGATTTTACCCTGATGCATAGCAAACCGAGGGATTTAAGCTGGGGAGTGATGGGATCAGAGTAGTCAGTACATTGTCTTGTTCCCTGGAATGAAACCTGAATCACTGCTCTGGGGGCTTCTGAGTGCACAATGATCTTGGGCCTGTAGGAACCTGGGGCATATTCCTAGAAGCTTCTGTTGTCCTTACAGCAGGCCTTGGGGACAAAGCTAATGGGGTCATACCTTGGGGATATGTCTTCTTCCTCTCTCCTCTTTTCTTGGTTGCTCATAACTGAAAGAACAAAGTGAGAATAATAACAGTAATGAAAAGGTAACAAGCAAAAGTTTATAAAACGAACCCTTACCATATGCTTGGTGTGAAAATTGCAGTGTGTTGTTCAACTCAGTAACTCCTCAGAATATAGAAACTATCATTAAGTTGATTTTGCAGATGAGAAGACTAAGGAGAAGATTAAGTAGTTTTTCCAAAGTCAAATAACCTAATTTAATGGCGATGCTAGGATTTGAAACCAAAACCTGCCAATGCTGTTAACCTCTATGCTATTTTGATAAATCAATTAATTAACATGTCAACATGTTAACAGGGAAAGCTTAAATCCCTTAAATTAAGAGAACTGGGAAGAATGAAAGCATAAAAAGCGCAGGTGCTTTGTGTTTTACCATGTGCAGGAATTTGTGCGATGCTGAAAGATAGACATCATGGACTCTGTCATTGGGATGAAGAAATGCAGGTTCAGGGATGTGAAATAACTTGATGAGGGGCTGCCAGGATTGCCTTTGTCCTATGGTGCTCCAAGGAAGGTCATCACAGTGGAGGTTTTGGGTTGGCCAGCCTGGGAATTTGAGTGGCACCTTAATGGGAGTCAAGAATGCACTTGAGGCAGCCAGGCAAAGGAACAGGAGGGCCCTGAGGCCTTGGTTACCTCTGGACATTGGTAGCCTCATAGATGACCTTTAGGGGACTTGGGTTAGAGCATAGTAAGATCTGCTGGTATGTTCACAACCCCTATAGTAAGCTCGGAGGTCATGCTGCGTGTGGCTGCAGGGCTCTGCCTTATTCCCCAGGTACACCACCAGAGTTTCCTCCTATTTGGGATGTCCCACAAGCTCTGTCTCAGATTGCTTCTTTGCAGACTGTATTTGGCCCTTACTGGCCTGTCACAATTCTGATTGTCCTTTCAAGTTTTTGCTTCGGCTTAGCCTCCTTGATAGTAGTAGGTCCCCCAGGCATTCTGCTGCTAGCAATCTAACCTCTGTTCTTATTTTCCAAGATTCCATCTCTGCCAAGTGCACTAAATGTTATGGTGCAATGCTTCAAAACTAGTCCCGGCCAAGAACCCATAGTCAGAATCCTCTTTCATCACAGACATTATGTTGTATGTTTTTCAAACTCAGAACCTGCCTGATGTGAGCCCTGTTTGCACATGCTTCCCCCCAAACCCAGCTTCATCTACGAGACCCCTACAATGTGACCCTGGTTCCTGATTACTCTCTTTGGGAGTTGACTTAGTGTCCTTGACCCTGAGTTGGTACCTTTACCCTAATTAACTCAATGAGAACCTCTCCAGATTTGGGGGCTTGTAGTCTAGGGATGATTGAAGACAAAGTTCTCCAGGAAAGTACAGAGGACTGCTCTCAGCCCCAGTCAGTGTCGGGGACACAGAGATGCATCTGGGAGATCCTTGTTGTGGCTGAACAGGTTAAAATGATCCCTTGGCCTTGCTTCCATTCTAGGGGTCACAAGTGAGTAGCTGGTCTGAAAACAGTGAATTCCATCACACTGGCTTTTGGAGAAACCACTCCAGTGCTCTTCACCCCAGTGTGTCCCAGCAGGCCTCTGTCCTGTCTTGCCTAGATACACAGGCAGAGGAGTGGTGGGCATTCCTTCATGATGCTCTATCATACAATTGAATGATGTTGCATCCAACCCGCACTCTCCCCAAGAAGTGCAGCCCAGACAACTCTGCAGAAGCAGCAAAGTTTATTGAGGAAATAGGCACACAGGCCAATCGATTGGGGTCAGCTCTCCTTTCCTTCAGAGAGTGACCCCGAAGTGAGGGCTTCAGAGGTTATTATAGGGTGGGCTAACTACATGACTCAGAAAAACATGATTTGGCCGATATTCAATCTATAGTTATTTACAGTTCAACCGTGACAGCGCCTCCTGTGTCCCCTTTTAGTTTCTGGAACTTTAGGTAACTGGCCAGGGGGTCTGGCAGCCTGTGGTTTTGCCCTCCCCCCCCCATCTGTAAGAAGCAAGCATAGCAAAGCATTAATCATAGAAGCACAAAGAGCAGGTTAGCTGATACATGCATGCCTGAGCCAGAGTGACTCCATTTTGAGTTTGGATTTTACATGATATCAGTTAGCTTTTGCTATATAACAAACGATTGCGGAAACATATTAGCTTAAAACAACTACCATTTATTTAAATTACGTTTTTTTTTTTTTCTTTTAGGAATGGTTCTTCTGACTAGTCTGGACTTGGTTGAGTTTGCTCATCTGTCTGTGGTTGGCTGGTGGGCCACCTGGGGCCTAGTGGGTTCTGTATGGCTTCACACACACACCTGACCATTAGCTAGCTATTGGCTGGGGCAATGGGGAGTCACTGGGTCATATGACCTTTGTCTTTTAGTAGACTAGCCTAGATTTGTTCACTCTTGGATTGACAGAAATCCAAGAGCAGAAATATAACTAGCTGTAGTGGGCAGGTGCTTTTCAAGTCTCTGCTTAGGTCACACTTACTTCTGAAGCAAATAACGTGGCTGAGCCCAGAATCAACATGGAGGGCACCGATGAATGGATATGTGAGCAAACTGGGTCAACAAATATCCTATATCATCATTTTAATTCATGGTTGCAAAGAAGGATGGACCTGAGCAGTGAATATTCCACTCTGGGTCAAGGTGGCCAGTAGGAGGAATTTAAGCAAGTACCTAGTTTTGTTTAACGTTGGTGACTTTAAAGTCTTTCCTAAGGTTTCTAAATCCATCCCTGATTTTGGGTACTTTGGGCATTGTGTTGGAGGTCAATCTGTAAATACAACTGTTCTTTCTCCATCCTCTGGGTCAGTTTCTTCCCTCTAGGAAGCCTTCTCCTAATATGGCTTGTGTTCAGAAGCCAGGCACTTCTCTACAGACCTCAGCCCTTCCACGTTTAATATTTGCACAGTCTTTTTCTTTACATTCAATAGAGTATTTATTGGAAACAGTGATGGGATGACCCATGTTGAAGCAGAGTGAAGAGTTTTCTCTGGAGTGGTTATATTGGTGCCATGCTGGGCTGGATAATCTTATTATTTAGGTATAATTTCTTTTGAAAAGTGATTATTCCAGCTTTGAAACTGGAATGATCTTTTTTTTTATGGATGCCAACTCTAATGGTATTTTTATCACATCAAGGCATATTTTGAACCCAAGTATTCCTCTATTCCAGAATCTTATCAAATGATTATTTTGGCTAAAGTTTAGCACAAAAAATTGATTTTATGTTTATTGCTTTGGCTCTTATATTGATTGTATATTTGTACTGTTGTACTGAATATGGTTACTTATATACATGTACATGAATAAAATATGTTTAATAAGCATGCATAAAATATATGAACTTGAAAACTGTTCCTTGGTGGAACATTATAGTCTTGGTTGAAATATCTAAGTGACTTCCAAAAGAAATCATTAGTTCCGCTCCAATGTATGTTGTTTCTGCATTGGAGGTCACACTACACACAACTATGATTTCTAATTTTTTTGTTGTTGTTCTACAAATCCTCCGAGAATTCTAGTAACTTTTGTGACTAGGACAGAACAAATTAAAAATAAAACAAGACAAACTGTTGGGCTGTTTCCTAGAAGGGCAGACATTTGTGTTATTTACCTGCTACCTGAAGTATTTCACTCAAAGATACATCCTTAGCACCCCATGGACTATTAAAAACAATCTAAAATGCCTGTTCCACAAAGATGCCAGGAAGCTTTTTTTACTGGGATGATATTTAACTTATATTGCATTTGTATATAATACAGGACTCAGATTTTTCAAAGTTTGGTCTTTGGATGAAAGTAATTGTCCTTTAAACGTACGTGTGTTCTACAACATCAATAGGAATAAAATTCTTGGAAGTGCTGGCCTTGCCTCAGAGGAATATTCCTCATTCCTCATTATTCATTCATTCAGTCTTTATCATGGAGCAATGATACGCCAGATACCAGGCTGGTAATGTTGTGTTGGTAATTGTTTAAAAATCATCTTTTGAGATAAAATATCCTGATTTGGAGCATGTGACCATTTCTGTGGTGTCAGTACTCCCCTCATAGCTGATTTCAAGCTCTCAACAACATGACACTGAAAACAGAGTTGGAAAAAGATGTAGAAATTATCTTGTGCAAGTTCATGTGAGATGACTCCGGGATACCCTTGCATGCTAGATGCTGAACATACATGATGACTAATACCTAATGTCTGAGACAAGGTGTAATGTTTAGGTAGGACTAGGCAAAGATATAGGTGGGATGTGATGATGGAAAGGGAGGAAATGTAGACCAGAAGAGCAGCTTGTTCTATAGCCCTGTGTTTGTAGCCCAGGTAATAAGAAAAAGAAAGGGTCATTTGATATTATGGCTTGGATGTGGTATTCCCCCCAAAACTCAAATGTAAGACAATGAAAGAGGTTCAGGGAAGAAATGACTGGGTTATGAGAGCCTTAAGCCAATCAGTGAATTAGTTACCTAATGGGATTAGTTGAGTGGTAACTGAAGGCAAGTGGGGAGGGGCTGGAGGAGGTGTAAATTGGGGGCATGGCTTTGGGGTATATATTTGTATCTGGTGTGTGGCCTTTTTCTTTCTTTCTGCTTCCTGTTCATCATGTGAGCTGCTTCCTTCTGTCACACTCTTCCTCCATGATGTTCAGCCCCAAGGAATGGAATCTGCTGTCTATGGATCGAGACCTCTGAAACTGTGAGCCCCCACAAACAAACCTTTCTCCTCTACAGTTGTTCTGGTCAGATCTTTTAGTCACAGCAGTGAAAAAGCTGACTAGAACACTGGGTAAAAAAAATTAAGTTTTTTTCCATGGGGTTCTAAGACCTTGGGGGATGGATTTGCCCTGTATCACCTAAAACTAGAACAGGTGGGCTTCTAGTTGGCTTGTCATGGCTTAGCTTTACCAGTGGTTCTCAAACTTTGCTGTGCATCAGAAACACCTCAAAGGCTTGTTAAAACAGATGTCTAGGGCCCACTCCATAGGGAAGGGACGTTGCTGTTGCCGCTGTCCTGGCAATCACACTGTGCAAAACATGGGAGCATCCCATTTGCTGTCACCAAATGTTGGATTTATTGGCTTCAAAGACCAGGTTCTTTTTGCTCTTGTTTTGCAAGGTCTCTGCTTGGAGAGACTGTGCCTGTTGATGTAAAGCGAATCCCTTGCTGCCCCTTTTCTGTCCAGTGAGAGATGGTATTTCGGAAATGACACACTAACTGTGAAGAAAATATCCATTAGCCAAATTTAAGAGTTGTGGTTTAAAAGATAAAGTCTTTTTGGCAAGCCCAGGTGACTCTACTTTGAAGAACAAGTTCTCTCCCTTTTGGGCAAGAGGTTTTCCTACACATACATAAAAGCTTATATCCTGGGAACAGAATGGTTCTGCACAGCTGTCTGGCAATGATGAGTCACTTTACTTTTTCTATAAAAGAAAAATCCTTGAGGATCTCTTATCCACTAATAAATTTTGTTCTTGACCATCAGTTGAGGAAATGAGGGAATCAGTTTGCTCTGATGTGAATACTTGTAATGTGCTGTGATGTTGGTGACTTTAGCTTATAGCTACTTTCTGCTTTCTCTGACTTCCTGACCTTTGCTGAAATGTCACTTGTCCTTTTTACAGGAAGGACTGACCAGATGAAAAGTTATTATTTTCTGCTGTTGAATATGCCATGATTAATTTTACCTGCTTGTTTGCAGCCAGCTCTTGGAAGGGAAATAAATTTTTGCAAGTGAGAGATTTGGTCAAAACTACCTTTGAGAATTCTTGCTTATAACACATCTCACTGGTGTCCTTCAATTACTGTTATTGGTGCCTGTTGATGCATTTTGGCCCACAATGACAACCACCTTACCTTAGAGATGATAAAATGGTTTGAAAAAAAAAAAAACTCACATCATGCTTCTTTCCAAAGTACCCTTTATTATCAAACTAACACTTCCAACAAAACACCAGATAACATTTTCAGATACACATTTATCCCTGTCTTGATCAGCTGCATATGCATCTATTTACTCATTTCACATTCTTAAATAAGAAAGAATTGGGTGATGGCAAGACTAGGAATAGGCTATTTCATTTTCATTTCCTTTGACATTGACCACCTGCTTCTGCATAGTTCTTTTGATGCTGATGGTGTGTTGAGAAAGCAATGAGCTGCAGTCTGTCTGGAGAGGTAGGGCATGTAAATGTGGCCTAGGTAATTAATAAAAGGAGACAGTGTAAACCAAATGGCAAAATGACTGCTTTTAAGCACTAGACACTCTGAGTTCATAGAGCAGGTCCATCAGGGAGGTTCAGGTTTTTTGGATGTCAGGCTCCACCCTGCTCTTACCCTCTCCTTACCACAGTCCTTGGATTGGTGGTAGAGGGCAATCTGGAGGGACTGCGTGAGGAGTAGTGGGGGGCTAGGGTGGGTAGGAAAGGTAAAGTGGACCCAAGATGAAGTTACTTCAGGGTCAAGCTAGGATTTTGAACTTGAACATAAAGTTAATGGGTATGGCCCAGGAAGTTTTGAGAATTGCTATGAAGTATGAACCTTATGTTTTAGTAAGACTTGTTGTGTAACAATGCACAGGACCCAGATTTGGACTGGGAGTGTTATGGTTTGGATGTAAGGTGTCCCCTAAAAGTGTGCGAGACGAGTGTGGGACTATGTAAGAAGGTTCAGAGGAGAAATAATTGGGTTGTGAGAGTCTTAACCTAATTAGTGAATTAATCCCCTGATAGAGATTAACCAAGTGGTAACTTGAAGTGGTGGGGTATGGCTGGAGGAGGTGGGAACAAGGGGTGTGTCTTTGGGGTATATATTTGCATCTGGCGAGTGGAGTCTCTCTCTCTGCTAGCTTGTCATCATGTGAGCACCTTCCCTCTGCCACACTCTTCCGCCATGATGTTCTGTCTTACCTTGAGCCCTGAGGAATGGAGTCAGCTGTCTATGGATTGAGACCTCTGACACTGTGAGCCCCCAAATAAACTTTTTCTCCTCTACAATTGTGCTGGTGAGCTCTTTTAGTTGCAGCAGTGAAAGAGCTGACTACAACAGGGAGAGAGGAGTATGGGGTACCAGGCACAATTCAGGTGGGGTAAAGGTGACCTGAGCAGTGAGGTATCCATGAGATGGAGAGAGAGGGAGGAAGAGATTTTGCCAAGAAAGATAAAAAAAGGACCTTGTGGCTACAAGTGAGGACTGAACAAGATGGAAGAGCTTAAAGGGATTTATTTTTATTCATGGGAAATGGGAAGATGGGTGCTGTTACTGACAGAAGCAAGCCAGGTGCGAGGGCTCCCATCTGGCTAAGGGTGGAAGCAGATGCTTTCGGTTTGGAGTCTATTGTGTGTGCACTGAGTCCCCCTCTGACCACCCTGAGGGGAACCTGTTGAGTGGGCAGTAGGCAATAGAGGGGTTGGGATTTTAGTTGAGGTTGGGACAGTGATCAGCAGAGGCATGAAAGCTGGCACTGTGAACTAGAATCATGTTGCTAAGGGACAGTATACAAGCAAAAAAGGCAAAGGAAATGTTTATTTGCAAATCTTGTTCATTGCTTGTTATGTGCTGAACTCAGTGTTGAGGACGTCACATGCACCATCTTGCTTAATCTCTCCTGCCCTGCTGTAATGCAGCACTTCAGCAGAGAAAGAAGAATGGCAGAAGGGACAGAGCCAAAGCAGGGAGTCCTTGGGTGGGGAAGGTGTTGAAGACTAGTACTAGTTATAGGATCTTGGGCAACTAACTTAAACCCTGAGAGGCTCCATTTTCTCAGTTGTGAAATAAGGATGGTAATTATCGTCACAGTTCCTATGTCCTGTTACTTACTGCTGCATTACAGACTACCCTCAATTTAATGTCTGCAGTGGCCATTACTCATTTGTTGTCTTTGTGAATTTGCAATCTGTGCAAGGCCAGGTGGGGACAACTTATCTCTGCTCCAGGAGACCTGGAGCCTCTGCTGAGTAGACTAGAAAGGCTGAGGGTTGGTAGGGCATCTGTGTGATGTGTCTGGGTCTCGGGTGTGAGGGCTCCACATGTTTTTTTCCATGATGGCAGCTCAAGGTTCCCAGCATGAGTGTGGAGGGTATCACAGCTTTCTGTTCAATGTTCACAGCTTTCTGTTCAAGGAGACAGAAAGCAGGGGCTGTCAGTCTTTTAAGACTGTGACCTGGAAGCCAGCACAGCTGCATTTCCATTACATTCTATTGGCAAAGCAGTTCTAGATTCAAAGGGAGAAAACAGGCCTGACCTTTCAGTGGAATGTCCTTCTATGATGACCCTTTTAAATGCCATTTTATAGGGTCATTAAAGATTAAACAATAAAAGGAACACAAAAGGCTTAACCTAGCACATGGGACATATTAAGTGCTCAATAAATGATAGCTTCTATCATTATTAGAGATAGTATCAGGATTATCAGAGAGAGATTAGGTGCTCTGGCTCAGTGACCAGGATATCATTGGTGATCTTATAGACACGGTGGCCACATTGTTCTCATGGTCATGGCAGAGAACAAGGCTTTGAGGTGGCCAATGTCAGGAGGTAAGGAGTCAGTGAGAAGACAGCACATGGGCTGGAAAAGTTCAATTGGGGAAATCCAGAAGAGAGAGTAGCTGTGGGTGGACAAGGGGAGGGCAGCAAGACTGTTTCCCAGTGGGATGGCTCGGGTTTGGGAGTGTGATGCCCATTGGGGACACATGCATGTGTGAAGGACAAGAAGGAAAGGTGTCTGGAAGAGAAAGTAAGGGAGTAAGGCTGAGAGACTGAGAGAAAATATGTGGGCATGTCTATATTTTAAAGGCCAAATTTCTTCTAGGCCACCTATTTAAGATTTTCAAGCAAATGAAAATAACTGGGATACAGGTTTCTTAGTGGAGAGACTTTGAGAGGAGGGATTAATGGGCCTTATTTCCGGTTGCTAGACACAGCCTCCTGTGCTAGACTGAAGGCAAAGCTTAAGCTTGGAGGGGACCTGGCCTGCTGGACAGGGAAGGGTTATAAGTTTAATGTCAGTGACTGGATACTCAACTGCATATTCAAGAGCAGTGAGGAACACCCACCCAGGGTGATGGGAAGCCACAGTCACATCAGGAGCAGTTTTGGAGGCCCTAAGAGCTGAAACATTTATGGTTCTCCCCCTGTTCCTATGTAATTTATTAAAAAGAAACAGACTAAATTATAAAGGTAGTGTTACAAAGTGGAGGAAGGTGCTGATTTTTCTCAGGAGGCTTTGGGGGGACCCTAAGCCTGGGCTTGGCCGGCTGGGACGGTATCACAGCTTTCTGTTCAAGGTTCACTGTTCCCAGCACCAGCTCCAGTGGAAGCCACTGGTGTTGAAATTCCTTCCCTGTAGATTCAGTGTTTTGAGTGAGGACTGTCGTCATCCCCCTTGACCAGACCTGGCTCTTGCCCAGCTGCCTGTTGTTCTTTTTGAATATTCCTGAGAGTTTATTTTTGTTTCTGACACAGTCTGCATCAGGGTGTGGAAGTTTCTGGTTTGTTCCTTGCTATATTCCTGGAGATTAGCCCAATGCCTGCAAATACTTGGTGCTTGGTCATTTGTTGAGTGAGTGCGAATAAAGGGCACCACAATGCAAAAGGGTAGACTGAGAGAAAACCTTGGGCAAAATATGTCCAAGGAGGCCCTGTAAGCGGAGACCAAGGCAGTTCAGATAATCTATAGATAATTTCTTACTACAACAGCAACAACAGTGAAACTCTCAGGAATGAGATGTGAAGGAAAGGAAGGATTAGTTCCATAGATCTTGGATAGATTTTCCCCTCTTCTTTCAAAGCCTGACAAGTTTATATTCCTATTTGAAGTGCAGAGTGAAACTGTGCAGGGTTCCTTTAAAATGTAGAATGCATTTACTTATGCACAGGCCATATGGGACTCTGGAGTGGGTGTTTATGGTGCCAAAATAAACTCCCCGGATTCGCAGCCATGAGCAGTAAGGCTGGAGCAAAGTTTCTTTTTCACCTTAGGAAACTTCAATTTATTTTGAACAATTTAAAATAGAGTGGGATTTTCCCATTATAAAAGCAGTGCAAGCTTATTATAGAAAACTGAGAAAACACAGAAAAGTAAACTTTGCAGAGTGTAGGTAGATGCTAGTTGACAGCTGCAAGGTGGAGTCTAGAAAGAGCACAGGAGAACAGAGTCTTGGGGGCATTTCTGGGACACCTTGAGAGGTGTTCTCTGGCGGGGCCTCCTCCGTCTTCTGCAGATTGAGATACATCCTGTAGAAGTCCGTGGGATAGTAGGGCAGAGGGAAAGAGGCAGGTTCTGCAGACTAGGCTTGGAGGCCTGTGTTGTCAACTCAGCTCTGAAACTCCACATTACAGTGGCTGAGTACCTGTGATTCCCCAAAAGAACATCTCACTTTGGGGGAAAGAAGCAGACTGGTGTTCTGCGAGATTATGGATTTTTTCCGCACCAGCAGCTCCTGGAGGGTATGCAGGGACCACAGAGAAGCCATAATCTGCCCTCAAGACCAAGGGATTCATTCATCCAGCAATGGGTTGAGGGTTTCTGCTGTGTACCAAGTCGTGTGCTGGGGATAGGGTGGTGATGTGCAGGTGTGATGCCTGTTCTCCTGGGGCTCATGATGTAGTTTGTGTGTGTCCTCATACTTGACTGAGGGAATGTGGGCTATGGTCATAGGACTTCAGGGAAAGGCTGTGGTCCTTACCCACTAGTCCTACCCAGCTCTGTCCTTTGGACAGAGTCCTCATCACCTTCACACCAGAGTCACTGTGGAAGCTTGTCTTAGTGGTCCTCTATTTACTTTGTTCTACGGCTAGATATTGAAGGGAGCAATGTAGAGTCCTGGTGGAGACGAGCGAAGGGTGCTGGCCCAGCCATCCTTTCTCTTCTGTGATAAGGGGAGTAGGTGGGGAAATCTGGACCTGGCCACGTGATGGAGGGGATGGCTTTTGTAGAGCTTCTTTGCCAAAAGACTCTGTATGTGGGAAGTGGAGGCCTGTGGGACAAACCTGTTCACCACATACACATGCCTCAGACATTCAGCCTAGCAAAACACTTCAGGAATATCCTGAGCTCCCTGCTCCTTCCACAGCATATGGCACTGCTGCTATGGCTGAGACTCTCACAACTCTTCAGCTTGGGTTTCCTAGCTTGGCTCTGGTTCCAAAGATTCCATTTCACCATTCACCCAAATCATGCAAATATTTTAGGAGTTCTACCATTTGGACATCTGAACTCTTACATGACTCCAAATTCTCATACCTAGAAGTAATTAAAACTATTTTGTCCATTTATGTTGCTTACAACATAAATGAATTTTGAGAAATATAGCCACTGGGTTTCTCAATACACAGTGCTGCAGATCAACACTCTGATCAGAAGATGAGGCAGGGCTAGCTGCAGTAAATCACAAGTCCTGGATGTTCAGAGCAGGTCCAACTTCAAATGTTCTGTCCCAATAGTCAAACCCATAGGTTCCAAAGTTTGGTTTGAAAATATATCTCCATAGCTGGGAGGCAGTTACCTTTTTTTTTTTTTTTTTTTTGTAGGGACAAGGACTTCTTTCCTGTTTCAGTCTCCCCAGGGGAAATTAGATACAGTACTGTCAAATTGCTGTGGGATTTCACACAGGGAAAGTGAGACTTGCCATTTTCAGTTATTATTTTTTACTTCTACAGTTGCTTCATTTTTTTTCCCTGAAATCAGGGGCTTTGGTGAGACTGAAATGTAGCAGTGGGTTCAATTCAGACGTTAACTTAAGAAATGAAATGAGACTGAAGTACTAGCCAAGTTTGAATCAAGCCCTGAGGGAAAGAAGGTCCCTGTGTTAGTTGGAGTTCTTGAAAGAAAGAGAACAATATGTCTATATCTCTGTCTGTTTCTGTGTCTGTGTCTGTCTCTATCTCTATCTGTATCAATATCTGTATCTATGAGAGGGGATTAATTATGGGAATTGGTATACATAATTATGGAGGCTAAGTGCAATAATATGCCTTTTGCAAACTGGAAAACCAGAGAAATCAAATAGTATGGCTCAGTCCAAGTCCAAAGACTTCAGAGCCAGAGAGTCTAGTGCTGTAATTCTTTGTCTGAGACCAAAGGCCTAAGAACCTGAAGGGCCACTGGTACAAATCTGAGTCTGAAGAACCTGGATTTCTTATGTTCAAGACAGGAGAATGGCATTCCTGCTCCAGAAGAAAGAGAAGAGTGGAGAAGACAAGAGATCACCTTTCCCTGCCTTTTTGTTTTATCTGGGACCTCAGCTGGTTAAATAGTGGGTTCTGTTCAGCCTTTTCATTGCTACAACCAAAAGACCCGACAAGAATAATTTTAAGGAGGAAAAGCTGATTTTGGGGTTCACAGTTTCAGAGTTCTCAGTCCACAGATGGCTGGTTCCATTCCTTGGGGCTGGAGGTAAGGCCTATTACCTTATGATGATATTATTATGATAATATCATAATATTAATATCATAATATTATTATGATAATATCATATGATAATATTATGATGGAAGAGTATGGTGGAAGAAAGTGGCTCAGGACATTGTACCAAGAAGCAGAGAGAGAGAAAGAAACCTCTGCTCAACCAGGACAAAATTTATACACCAAAGGCATGCCTCCATGGACCCACCTCCTCCAATCCCTATCAAAGGATTAATGTATTATTAAGTTAAGATTCTTATAACCCAATCATTTCACCTTTAAATTTTCTTGCATTGTTTTATACATGAGCTCGTGAGAGACACCTAATATCTAAACCATGACATGGTGCCTGCCCACATTGAGTGAGGGTGAATCTTCTTACTGCACTGATTCAAATTCCTATCTTCTATGGATACACTTTCACAGATATACCAAGAGATCTCAGTGTCCCCTAATCCCATCAAGCTGATCTAAAACTTAACCACTATAATTCCTTACTTGGTCAGTGAGCCCATCAACTTTCACTTGAGCGTGGGTTTATTCATCGAGGCAAGTGGCATCAGGGATGACCTTAATCAACCAGTAGAACTTGTTTCTGTACTCTATGCTGTGCTTTATTTTGAATGCCATTTTGGAAGTTCTATGAATCTGTCAGGCTCTTGACTATTCTCCACATCCTATTTTTTTCTTTTTGAACTTATTTTAGAAATATTTTGATAATAAAAATTTAGAAAACATAGTTTTTAATAGAAAAGAAATAAAAGCATCACTAATAAAGTTATTACTGAATATTATCATTAGTTTTATATATACTAGTTATTTTTATGTTCATGGGTTTTTGCTAGTTTTTAAAACAGTTATAACTGTTAGATAACTTAGATAGAGCTGTAGATAACTTATCTACAGTAAATGCAATTCTTAACTTTTTTTACTAAATATCATAAATAGTAATTAATTTTTGTTATTGACTACTCTTTTTTGTATACACAATTTACCATTTTTAATATTTGGTTAAACAAAATACACCTTTTGTAAACAAATCCAGTGCAAAGCCCACAGAAAAAAGGGGAACAAAGGCAAGAAAAAGCATTAGGGTTGCTCCTTGTAGGGCATTAGGGTCAGGCCTGCTCCCTTCCTTAACAGAAGTGGGGCTTTTTGCCCTTGAGCATCAGCATGGGCCCCTGTTCCTAAGCACCAAAGTTGGATATGAACAGAGAAACCAGCCCTGAAATGTTTAAGTGTCGTTGTATATCCCATTGGCTCATGGACTCCATCCATGTGAATGGGACTCCTTTGAAGTATCATTTGCAAAGACCCAAACAGATTTGTGGGAAGGAATTTTCTCCTCTTCCCAAGTAATGGCTTACCATCACCGACAGTGCCAATGAACCCAAGGTCCTGCTTGAGAGGATTAATCAGCAAGATTGGCTGTAACTTCTGGCCAGCGGTAGCTGGAATGTGTTATTGACTATTCTTGATTACTTGTCATTATATGGAGGTACTTTACTTACTTAGCTGTTCCTTTATTGCTATATTCTGAATGTTTGTGTTCACTCCAAATTCATGTTGACTGAATTACCAATTGAATTACCAATGTAATGATATTAGGAAAAGGGATGACTAGGGAGGTGATTAGGCCATGAGGGCAAAGACTTTATGAATGGTATTAGTGCCCTTATCCAAGAGACCCCAGGGAGCTGCGTTGCCTTGTCTACCATCTGAGCACAGAGCTAGAAGGGGCCATCCTTGAACCAGAAAGCATGCCCTTGGACTGGAGGGTGTAGCTCAGTGGTAGAGCACTCACCGAGCATGTACAAGGCCCTGGGTTTGATCCTCACCACTGGGATGGAGTGCCAGGGTTGGGGAAGCATGCCCTCACCAAACACTGAATTTGCTAGTGGGCTGATCTTAGATTTCTCAGTCCTCAGAACTGTGAGATAAATGAATTCCTGTTTTTAAAAACTACTCATTTTATACATTTTATTATAGCAGTTGGGATGGACTAAGGTAACTATTTTTTCCAGGTTTTTATTATTATAAAGAACCTATAGTGAATGTCTTTGTGCATATCATTTTTGGACATTCAGGCTAATTTTTTAGGCTAATTTTTTAAAAAGAACATATTCCTGGAGCTAAAAATGAGATAGTACATGGGTCACAGGTACTTTACCAATGGTTTAAAAACTTTAAATGTCTATGTTTAACAATTTGTACTATTGACTTTAAGAAAAAGATTATACTAAAAGTTACACTATAGCATAGAACTCCATGGCCAAATGTATTAAGATCTTGATGGCTGTTTATTATTGTATTGGAAAAATTCCTTCTGAGAATCTTGTTTCTGGCTGCAAGTGTGTCTATAAAACCTAGTATAAAGTGTAGGCAGGGCCCTTCCTTGGCCAGGTGACAATTCTTGGAATTTGTAAACCCTCCTTCTCACAGCTGTGTATCAGTTGATTGTAAGTGCACATGGATCTGCTTATGCATTTATCCTCCAGATATTTGATAGGAAACATAACCAGAAATTTAGCTGCTCAACTCTTGTCAAAGGTCTGGCATGGAAAATAACCTTCACAGGCAATTGCTTGAAGGATATTTTTATGGACTGAATGTTTATGTCCTCCAAAATTCACACATTGAAGCCTAACCACCAATATGGTGTATTTTGGAGGTGAGGCCTTTGGGATATGTTATGGTTAGGATATGAGGGATCTCCCCAAAGCTTCTGCATGTTAATGCAGGAATATTCAGAGATAAAATGATTATGAGAGCTGTAACTCATCCCATTAAAACAAGTCTGTTCTTGTTTTAATGGGATGAGTGGTAACTGTAGGCAGTGGGGCATGACTGGAGGAGGTAGGTCACTAGGTATGCTGTTATGGTTTAGATGTGGTTCCTCCAAAAGCTCACAAGTGAGACAATGAAAGAAGGTTCAGGGGAGATGTGATTGAATTGTGAGAGTCTTAACCCAATCATTGAACAGACTGGTAACTAGAGTGGTAGGGTGTGGCTGGAGGAGGTGGGAACTGGGGGATTGGCTTTGGGGTATTTATTTTGTATCTGGAGAGTAGAAACTCTCTCTCTGCTTACTGATCATGATGTGAGCTGCTTCCCTCCACCACATTCTTCTGCTATGATGTTCAGCCTCACCTTTAGCCCTGAGGAATGGAGGTGGCCTTCTATGGACTTAAACCTCTGACACACGGAGCCCTCAAACAAACTTTTCCTCCTCTGCAGTTATTTTGGTCGGGTACTTTAGTCACAGCAGTGAAGAAAGCTGACTAAAACAGGTGCCCTGGAAGAATGTATCTTCCCTGCATTCCCTACCCCATCTCTCTGCTTGCTGGCTGCAGTAAGAGAAACAGCTCCTATTTACCACACACTTCCACCTTGATGTTCTCCCTCACCTTAGGCCCAGAGCAATGGAGTTGGCCCACCATGGGCTAAACCCCTCGGACCCTGAGCCAAAACAAACTTTTCTTCCTCTAAATTGTTCTTGTCAGATATTTTGGCAAAAATCTGATTAACACAGGATATAATTAGATTTAGATGAGGTCATGATAAGATTATCTCTTATAAAAAGGGCAAGAGACACCAGAGCCCTCTTCTCTCTTTGGCATGGGAGATTTCATCTGGAAAGCAGCTCTCTAAAAGCCAGAAGTAGGCCCTCACCAAGAACTGAATCTGCCAGCATCTTGATCTTGAACTCCCAGCCTCTAGAACTGCAAGAAATAATGTCTGCTGTTTCTGTTCTCCAGTCTGTGGTACTTTGCTGCAACAATCCCAACTGAATGAGACAGATATGCAGTCCTTTTACTCCTTTAGGACTTATTTTATCTTTGGACCTATCTACACCACCAGAGCTCAGAGCAACTGTTCTATTGTTCTAAGCCCTTTAAAATAACTTTTTTGTTGTTGTTGTTGCCTTTAGAATGTTGCTCTCAGCCTCCTGGGGGAGGTCCTTCAGGAACTGGAAGGACAGGTACCCATTTTCAGGCTCTCTCTCTCTTTTTCTCTAACATTATCTCATACAAGGCCCTTCATGAGGTTTCTTCCCAGGACATAGTCTCAGGAGCAGCTTTACTTCTTTCAAGCCAGCCTTTTGTTTTTATTGATTATATGCAGTGTTTAATTAACCAGTATTCTTCCCAAAGCCAAATTACCAGTTCATCTTCAGCAATGGTATAAACCTCAGCAGTTTACATTACCAAACAGGCAGTTCAAACACATGGTTTTGGAAACCCCAAACATTGCCCAAAACATTTATTGCTTTAGTTTTTCATTTTCAGTATATCCATAGAGAATTTTACTATAAGGAAATCTGGAAAAAAGCTGTTTTAATTTCAGTTGCAGATGTATGTTTTGTGTTTTGTCTAGTGTTATTTTTGTATAAATTGGCTATGTGGGCATTGGTGTCTCCGAAGGCCTCAATTTGGCCTGAACTCATGGCCACTCATTTGGACTTGCCTTAGCTCTGGCGTCATAAGGTCTTTATTTTGCCACACATTGCTTATTTATGTAGCTCAATTTGCTGAATCATAGTTTTGTAAGGTGTCTCCAGTACGGCATCTGATTTTGGGAATCAGTTGTAATTTATTGGGTCAAAAATGTGCATGTCTTGAGGTTGTTACATGCTACCAATGAACTTTCCTGTCCCTGATTACCTCCCATGACTGTCATTTTCTTTTTCTTGAACTTTAAGCCATTGGGCTGGTACTAATGGATCTGAAAATGTCTTTAGCAATGCAAGAAGAGGGTGAATGTACACTTGATTGGAAGACTCAATGAATGCAAGGTCAAGTTTTTTATCCAACTCACTCTCCTTGCTGCTTCAGGTTGGGTTCCCTGGGAAGCTAACTCTGAAACAGACTCAGTGTGCAGGAGGCTTTTTAGGGAGTGCTCTTGGGATCCACATCTGTGGAAGGGCAGGGAAGGAGGCAGGACTGGGAAGAGGGTGAAGCTGGGCTCTGGTGTAGTGTCAGTGAAATCCTTAGGGAGTTCTGACATTAGGATCAAGGTGGAGTAAGAAGGGCTCAGATGAACCAAGAGAAGCAGGTGAGGCCTTGAGCAATGTGGTTCATACAGGGGGCTGACAGCTGAGGGGCCTCTGCCTGGAGTGTTCCAAGCCGCTGGGGGAGTAATTCTTTAGTCTTAAGCGGGGATCTGGACAGTGTATCACCACATCGTCTCACCTTCTTTGGCAATGGAAAGGTGCAGGCCTCACCTGATTTGAAGCATTCCTAAGCCTGTGCATGTTTCTCTGCAAGAGAAGTTAGCCTGCATTGTGAATAGTTCCTTTTTGCCGGCACTCGGCACTGTTGCCACCTGTGATTTAGGAAATCCGCATGGTGGTTAGCCTTCTAATTTTATAATTACCTTTCCAGAATAATAACCCCATCCAGGTGTTTTGTAACACAAAACAGCAAGGGAAATTAATTTCAATTAGAAGAGGAAAAATACAAATTGAAGTGGAGTTGTAGAAAGGAAAAAAAGAAAGCCCAACACGCATTTCTTTGAGTATACTTCATTTAGGTAATTAAATCCCTGCAATGCGACGGAATCATTGGCAGTGGTGCCCTTTAATGACTGACATTTAAAAAGCACACGGCTCTGTGGAATTTGAAGCTGTTCTGGCTATCCAGTACACATCTGGAAATAAAAGGGATGGGAAGAGAGCGGGAGGCAGGGTGAGATCCCAGGGAGGTGATAGAGACACAAAAAAAGCATTCTTATAGATTTTGCCCTGTCATTTTTTTTTTCTCACAATAAGAACACAAGACTTGTAAAAATGATTTCAGGTTGGGTTCCAGCATTTTGAAGAGTCATTGAGGGAACTGATAGTACATGGGGACCTTTGGACTTCTGTTGAGGAGGAGAATTAAAGGATTCCTCTTGGCCTGTTCTCTCTGCTGACCAAGGAAGCCATGGATCTTGCTTTCTCTGGCTGGCTTGGCAGGGTTGCCTGCAGATGGATCAACATGGGATATAAGGATCTGGCAGGCATCAAGAAAGACAAGCTTATAAAGGAAAGGGAAATGGGGCCGAAGAGACTTTATGGGTGGTTCCTTAGCCAAAACTTATACCACCAAAGAGTAGCTGGTTCTTGGACTCCTGGAAGGGGTGGTGCAGAGTGGCCTGCTTAATAGTCCAGATGAGTTAACCCTTGGAAAGCTCAGCTTGGCCAACACCTACTGGAGATGTTCTTTGAAACAGTTAAATTTCAGGAAGGTTGTAACAATTACATAGCCGCCTTCTCCAGAGAGAATTTTTCTGCCTTTCCCATTCTGGTCTGAGACGGGAAACTGAAAACTGCTTGTCAGATTTATTCTTCTGGATCTACCCCAAATGTTCCATTATAACATTAGTTCACCCATAAGGCAGGGGGAGCTGACACGGGGGAAGTGGTGTTAAGGGCACAAGGAACTTGGCTTCTCTAACCATCCATGGGTAGTATTGACAGCTGGAGAGTAGTCTGGTCTGGAAAGACACATATTTAAGTCACACAGGGGAAGTGCTCCATTAGCTGAGTGTTTTATGGGTTGACTTGAGCTTCCTCATTTTTTTGAAAAGGGTAAGGAGCCCAGTTTCACATCTGTATTGATTCCTACATTTATGTTGTTTGTTATTATTACTTCATGAGTTTAAGATTCACCTGTCTGAAAGCTAAGCGTGGTAGCCCATGCCTGTATTCCCAGAGAGTTGGGAGGCTGAGGTGGGAGGATCACAAGTTCGAGATCAGCCTAAGCAATTGAGACCCTGTCTCAAAGTAAAAACCAAAAAAGGGGGTGGGGATGTAGCTCAGTGGTAAATCATCCCTGGGTTCAGTGCCCAGTAGTGGGGGTCATTGGGGGAGGGCACACCAAAAAAAAAAAAAACAAAACAACATTCCTCTTTTCAGACCTTTTGACACTCCTACAAACCTATCTATGCAACTGGGGGCACAGGTGCCTTGGTTATATAACCTCTGACTTGAGGGCTATTAGCACATCTTATCTCCTCATCCCTTTAGAAAGAGGACCCATGATAAACCTTTAATGCAGATCAAGTTAAACTCAGGGTGCACTTATTTTAATGAGAGCACATATCTCAAGGAACCAGTGTATAGTGTATCTTTTTCTCAAATCTTTGTATTCAATCTGTCATTCTCTAGGTAGAGAGGTCATAAACCTCTGGGCTGTATTTCACTGTGATTTTTGTGGTCCCTTCCTGCCTTAATATCCATAAGCACATGAAAAAGGCTGAAGTCTATTATTCTAGTTAGAATATCCATCATTGTCAATCATAATTTCATCTAATTTGAAGATTTTGGCTCTTAGGCATTTGGTTCAAGTGTGTGTGTGTGTGTGTGTGTGTGTGTGTGTGTGTGTTTAAATGACCTGAGCATTAATTGTTTTTATCCTAAAATCTGGATTAGCACTTCCTTTTACACATCATCTTGCATTTTTGTCTTAGTTCATTTATTTAAGTGTTTTTGTTCCTTCCAATTTTCTTTTTTTGTCTTTTCTTTTTTTGTGGTGCTGGGCCCCAATTTAAGTATTTTCAAATGTCTGTTCTTTACTGCAATCTATGTCTTAAACATCCATTTATTTGGGGCTTCAGATTCATATGGTCCGATACTCTTAAAATTTTTGTAGCTGCTTGTTATGAATTTCTCAGAGAGGCTTTTGAATAAAGGCAATTTTCTTGCTCAGTTGAGAATTTTCGAGCATTTTCTCAGCTGGCAGAGGGAGGAGTTGCCCTTTGGGTGTTTCTCTTCACTTCCTGGTTATATTGTGAAGTTAACTTCATAAAGATCCAAAGACTTTTCTTCTACCAAACAGCCCTTTAAGCTGCAAATTGCTTTACAATTCCACATATTTTCATCTTAGCAAATTGTCCCTGACAGAGAGGCACAGAGCCTTAGAACTGGTAAATTTATGAGTTTATCTAACTGACTCTAGATGAGAAAACTGCTGCTCAGAGAGGTTCAGGACCCCAATGAAGATCACACAGTGATCGATGAAGATCCTGATCTCCCAGCTCCAGCTTTGTGCTGAGTGTGTTTTGCACTGCTTAGCTTTAGGACTAATTTTAAGAAAACTTCCAGACTTAACTAGATCTTTTTTTTTATGTTTTATTAGTTGCTCTTATTTTTCTCCTTATTTCTCTTTTTTGAGCGGTTCCTTTTCTCTCTCTACTTGGACAATAAAACTCATTAATTTTTAATTTTCCTTCTTTTCTAATGCACACATTTAAGGATGTGAAGTTCCTTTTACATACTAACCTAAATACCTTTTGTAATTTTTGATATATTTGTTTCATCATTTTTTTCTAAAGATTTTGTTGTGTACATTATGATTTGTTCTTTGACCCATAATATATGTAAAAGTATATTTTAAAATTTCCAAGTATATAGGTTATTTGGGTTATCTTTCTGTTATTGATTTCTAATTTTATTGCATTGTAGTCGGAGATTGTGTCCTCTAAGCTTTTCATTTCCTGGGATTTATAGCAAATTGCCTTGCAACCTTTTATTTGGTCTATTTTTGTAAATGTTTCATGCTGTTTGAATAGAGCATGTAGTCTCTAATTGTTGGCAATGGTGTTTTATATAGAGCTACTACATCAAGTATTTTAATTGTGTTCTATATCTTCACTAATTTTTTATTTGCTTAATTAGATACTGAGACATACATATTAAAATTTCTATTATGATTGTAGATTTGCTAATTTTTCTTGGCATTTCTGTAAATGTGTGTTTCATACATCTTGAAGCTGAGCTGTTAGGATGACAAAGCAGGGTTTGCACAGTGGAGTCAGAAGGGCAGGGTTGGAATTGTGGCTATGCCATTTCCTACCTCTGGACCTTGGGAAGGTCACTGTCTGTCTAATTCAGTATTCTCGTCTGTATAATGGACTAGGCCCTGGGTAGCACTATAAAGGTTAAATAAATTAAGACATATAAAGCACTTGGATCAGTATCTGGCCTAGAATAAATGCTCCATAAGCTGAGTTATTAATAAATTGCCCTTTTGATACCTATAGAATGAGACCATATCATGATTATGGTCTATCTTTGATATATACCTAGATATTGATATGGTCTAAATGTTTGTGTCCCTTCAAAATTCTTACGTTGAAATCTGCTGCTTAGCATATTGGTATTAAGGGGTGAGGTCTTTGTGAGTGATTAGTGCCCTGAGGCATGAGAATGTCCTGTTGTGCTTCCACCAGGTGAAGATGCTTGGAAGCTGCCATGTGTGAGAACAGGTCCTTGCCAGATGCCAGATCTGTTGCTGCCTTGGTCTTGCACTTCCAACCTGCAGCACTGGAGCAATACATTTCTGCTGCTTCTCAATTACCTAGTCTAAGGCATTTTGTTATTGTAGCCCAAACAGAGTAAGACAGGTATAGAGATAAATGTCTCTCTTTGTACTTTTTGTTTAGTCTTCCTTTTCTGATATTCATGTTGCTATATTGGCCTTACCTCTACTCCACTTAGTTGGATAGGCCCAGATTATCTTTTTCTCTTCACTAGTTCTAACTTTCATATGTCTTTATATTTCAGATGACTTTCCAGTAAGTAGCATATGGCCAGATTTATAAAAATCCAATCTGGGAATTTCTGATTTGATAAACATATATCAAATCCAGTTATTTCACATGATTATAGGTATTTGAATGTATACCTAGCATATAATTTTATATTTTCTATTTACCATTAATTTCTGTACATTTTTTCTTTCCTATATTCCTCTGGATTAATTAAAAAATTCCTTATTGCTCTTTTTACCTTCAACTGTTTTCTAAATATTTTCATTCTATTTCTATTATTTTATAAGTAACACTTTAATTTTTAACATGCGTAGTTGATTAAAACAGAAATGACACCACCACATTATTTAGAACAATTTGAGGAGTTTAGAACATTTTAATTCCAACCTTCCTTTCCCCATATCCATGCTTCTTTTTAATAGCACTTTAGGTCTACCTGTTTTAAGTCCTCTAAATAAATTATTATTGTTGTCATTAATTTCATTTTATCCTTCAAAGCTCACATCACTTTACCCATATAATTACCATTTTTCCTTGCTTTTTGATCCCATTCTTGCCTTTAGGGTGAAGTTTTCTTTTTTCATGCAGGATTTGCTTTAGTAGATGTTTTCGTTATAGCAGGTGAGCCTTCACTTCCTCAGCCTTTGTTGGAAAGTGACTATGATCTCATCTTCCTTGAAATCCTGTAGTAGCTGGATATACAATCCCGGGATGACTATTTTTGCTTAGTCCTTTAAAGATATTAATCTATTGTGTTCCGCTTCTATTGTCACTGGTGAGGATTCTGCTGTCCGTTTAATCGTTCTTGTAGATCATCTGCCCCGTACCCCACCTCCAGGTCCCTTTCATGGTGTTGCCTTTTGACTTTGATGTTCTGTAGTTTCATTATATGTGCCTACATGTAGGATTTTATTTATTTTTATTTTTTAGTTTGTCTTTAACTTTATTCTTTCTTTAAAATTTTTTTTACTTGATAATGACTTCTTTTTTTTTTTGGTACCAGGGATTGAACTCAGGGGTCCTTAACCACTGAGCCACATCCCCAAGCCCTATTTTGTGTGTTTTTTTAAAAATTAATTTATTTAAATGCATTTCAAGTCATAGTACATACATTGAGTTCTACATGTAGGATTTTAAATGCGTAATATTTTCAGAATTCACTACTCATGTCTTTCATGAATTCTAGAAGAGTCTCATTTGGAATCTTACTTTGCTTGTCTCCTTTTTTCAAAGTTCTATTTGACATCTTTCTTCACTGTCTTTTGTTAACTTTCTCATTTTTCTTCTCCAATTAAGTAATTTTTGTTATGTTTAATTTTTTGTTTTTCTAGTGTAGTAAAATTTTAATTTTAATGACTAATGAAGATTATTACTTAATTTCTGGAAATTCATCACCAATTGTTTTTTCATAGTTCTCTATTCTTTTTTGTGATTTATTTATTCTTTTGTTGCTTTAATTTTTTAAAGATAATTATCCAAGAATTTCTTAAGATCTTTCTTTATCCCAAATTCTATTTTACCCTATTATGAACATTCTGTCACTGTGAGTATTTTGGATTGTGTGCTTATTTTCGGCAGAGCTTTTACTTACATTTTTTCTTTACTTTTTCCTTTTTCTTATGGGAGTCTCACTGATGCTGGGTTTGGGGAAAGTTGCTCCAGAGTGGGCTTTAATTTGATTTTGCCAGGTGATTTGGAGATCTTTTTCTTACTTAGAATCTTTAAAATTTTTGTTGTTGTTTATTTCTGTATTTGGAGATTTCTGCCCCATTATAGTAGTTATACATTTGGACTGTACAGCCTTATGTAACATAAGACTTTGGTCTTTGTTTCCCTGAGGGGAATTGTTTTGTCCTATGCAGAGTTCCAGGTGGAGTCATGCTTTCTTATTGTTTTCTTGAGTCAGTGAGTATAGGTATTTCATTTTTAACTTTTTATTTTTCTTTTTTACAAAAACAATAGCTTCTCCATGGCCTGGTTTTAGGCAGTGATTTTTTGCTTTTGCTCTTTATCTCCTATGCCATATCTTTTATCTATTAAACTTAAGATTCTCAGGGATTATACTCAATTTGATATGATTCTGGAGAGTCATGGAATCTGCACACAGCTTTATCTTGCCCTTTTGTTTTTGGCACCAAGGAATTTCCTTTTGCTTTTTATTTTAATACAAGATATGCATTTATTTAACTTTTTGATCTACATTTTCTCTTTGGATATATTGTTTGTAGGTTGGAGTCTGTGTTAGGTTAGTCTACCAAGTTTCCAGAACCCCAAAGTTCTGAGATTTATTTTTTATTGTGAAAACATAAAAAAAGAGTTACATTAAAGATATTAAGGACAAATAGCAAAGTGGAGAAATATTTATATTTATAACATGTTGATAACTTTAATTAAAAGAGTCCTATCAGTTGACAAGATGAACAAACTAATAGCACAATGGATACTTTTAATAAAAGTATGAAAAAGTCAATTTTTGTGGTAATCAAACGAAAGCAAATTCAAATAAAGAAATGCTTTTCCCCTCTCTATCATATTTAAAAAATTTAAAAGCAGTAATAATGTCAAGCAATGTTTAAGATGTTGTGCTGTGTGCACTCTTAAGCACTGGCAATGGCAATTCTGGGAGTAACTTTTGGAAGGAACATCTGTGGATCTGAGTCAAAGACTTAACAAATGTAATGTATTCTGTGACATTCATATGTCTAGGAATTTTTACCAATAAACAAATTGAGCAAGTAAATACTGACTTATGCATAAAGATGAAATATTGTTAATAATATCTAGTAATTGAAATAGCAAATTACCTAAATAAGAAAGCCATAGTGAATCTGTACAATGAAATATGATAATCAATTAAAATAACCACACAAAGAAATACTCATTAAAATGGAAAAACATTTGGTATATATTATATGGCATATATTATTTATTAATTAAAAATCAGATGACAAGCTAAGAGATAAAGTAGAATCCACATTCACTTTTATTTATATGCTCTTAAAAAATCTAGAGGCTAGCTATGGTGGTGTATGCCTATAATCCCAGCTGCAGGAGGACTGCAAGTTCAAAGCCAGCTTCAGCAATGTAGCAAGGCCCTAAGCAACTTGGTGCAACCCTCTCTCAAAATAAAATATAAAAAAGGCTGGCGACATGGCTCAGTGGCCCCTGGTACTAAAAAAGACAAAAAATCTAGAGAGGCCAACAGAAATATGTTTACCCGGTGTTGGCAGTGTAGATGATTCTTATTTATTTATTTAAATCTGTATGTACTTTTCATATTATTTGTGTAAGTACATGCAGTTAAGGGTTATATCTAAAGAATGAAATTTTTGTGGCCATTAAAACCTATGATTCTGACAAATACTTAATAATATTGGCAATCCTTAGAAAATAATATTGACATAAAACAAAGGGTGCAGAACAGCAGATTTTTCATATAATGTAGTATATGAAAATGCATATGTGCATATGGAGTGGAATATTAACTATATTGATAGTATTTGTTATATTAATCATTATTAACATTATTATCAATAATGGTCATTGGTAGGCAGTGACTATGTTGGCTTTTCTTCACGTTTGAATAATATCCATGCAATAAATATTATATAATAATACTAATATCATTATAATTATATTATTGTTATAATTATCTTAATATTATTGTTATAATGAATGATATTATGAGAGTTCATAAATACTGAAACTATTCAAGTATAGTTTTATTTCAAGAGAGGCAGGAAAGAGGCCTGTGGGAGAAATGAGAGCCTCTGTGGAGCCAGTGGTGTTTGTGGTCACAGTGAGGAAGTCCAGTGGCAGGACAGACAGGTCCTGTCCTGTTTGTCTTCCAAGTCTGCTTCTTTCTTGGTGGGAGCTTTGTTTAAACTTTAGAGGTTAAAACTTTTTACAGTTATAAAATAACCATTTGCAGATGAGTATTAGTCTCAGGGAATCTTTTAAATGAGAACTGCAATGACATTTGAAAAGTATAAACAATTTGCTTTTTTAAATGCCCATGTAAGTTCTCCTTGCCCCTAAAGGTAGAGCTATCAAAGAGATGGTAACTTGGACAATGTGTCTTGGGCATTTCTTTCCATGAATTTATTTAGATTTTCCTTGGTGAGTTCAAGGGGAACAGGAGGCCTCTAAGGGGAATCCTGGTATTTAAATAAGACGTGCGTCTAGATTGCCTAGTCGACGTTTATTCTTTCCAAGTTGGCAGCTTTCTTGAGGTCTGAGGTGAGCCCCAAGAGCTTCAGTCTACATAGAATATTCTGTTGGCAATTGTAAGATTGGATAGAGCATCTGTGAGGGAGACCTGAAAATGCTCTCCATACATCAGTCTAATTAGCTCACCCACCCTTGGGGGTCATGCACTTGGGTGAGTAACCTAGCACAGAGGGCTATGGGAAGGGCCTAACTTGGTTGAAGCTCTGTAAAGTTGAATTTTCTAATTTGCAAGCATGTATATAGCAGCTGATAAAGAGTCGTTAGCTTTCCTTTAATGGTTACCCAGGACTCATTTGACAGGAGTACATTTACTTCTTGAATTCAAGGATGTTCTCAATCTGCTTATGGATGAATATGTTTCTTAAACATTTGCCTGGCAATTTTGTGTTTTAGAACACTTCTCCCAAATTATCATAAATCACAGAAGCAGAGAGAACTTTTCCTCTACCATATTTGAATTGTCAACAGTTGCAGAATAATGCTACAAGGAGGCTGGTAAGCTCAGGAAGAAATCAGCAGAAGGCAGCTCACAGCATGGGGGACCTGTGTGGGTGTGCAGCTCCCTGGTGGGAGTAATTCTCTGCAGAGATGCCTGTGGAAGTGAACAGAGCAGGTGCCAGGTCACATGCAGGGTACCGTGCAAAGGCTGCCAGGAAAGAGATGCTGACCAGAGACTGCAGGTCTGCCACTGTGACTCTTGGGGACTTTCAGAATGAACTGGCCTGAACTTTGCATCTGGCCTCCTATCTCTGTCTGGATGTCCTCTTCTGGTCACAGAGTTTCTAACACAGACTACAAAGAAAGTTGGAACCTTCCTATTCTAGACAACAGAAAGCATGAGAAATACTTGGTATTAGTAAATGGGTGAGAATTTATTGAGTATCTTGAAGTTTTCATTTGTATTTTTTCCCTACTGAAATTGTGATTTGGACAAAATCTTGGTGATTTTGCAGAGCTGAGAAGTGAATACACCCACGTGTTTGGCACAAATGAGGTTATTTCACAATCTGTTTAATCTTTTTGTATATTCCAAGGAAGGTTCATCGTAGGAGTATGTGTGTATCTTCCGCTTATAGTCAAGTTATTAAAAAAAAAAAAAAAACAACAAACAACAAAAACAACCTAAGTTAGAGTTTGAAGGAAAAGGTATAAAAATAGTTGGAAAAAGAAACAGGATAACAAACTTATGGGCAAATGAAGTATTATTTTCATATCAACTTTCTTGCCAAGTTTGTAGAGTTCACAGGAGCTAACTCAAAGTATCCTCCATGTCACATTGAAGGCTCCAGACACCCTCATCATTCTATTTCATATTAATCTGAAAATTAAATTTCAAATAAAGGTCTGTATTTTGTTATTTGGTGACACCTTCTTTATAGCAGACACATAATTCATGATTTAACAAGTTGAAATAAAGATTTAAGAAATTTTCTTGGTAATCATTAACAGACTCTGGGATCATTTCATGGGAAAGGAAATTAGGAAATTATTAAATTTTTTAATGACAGGTTCTTTTTCTTGTTTATTTAGTTATCTATTTACCTTAACTCATTCTCTTTAATTTCAGTTTTATTATGCTATTCCCTTTCCATATGAGAACATTCTAAGATATTAGAATATTTCCTTTTTTTTTTTTTTTTACTGATCTCTTTATTTATTATATTGTTGTTTTATGTGCCTGTACTTAAAGTTTATGTGAATGGTATTTGGGAATAGATCACATTCTGTTCTTGGCTCATTTTTTAAAAGACCCATCTTTGTTGCCAGGTTATGTTTAATCTGTTGCTGTTGATGTCTCATTTTACTCCTTGGATGCTTCTCTTCATTTTACTCTTTAATTTTTGTAGTGATGGGCATCCAAACTGTCTTCAACTCTACTGTAAATCCATAAGATCCTGATCATATAGATATTTACTCAAAAAAGAAAAAGTAAAACTCGTAATATTTGTACATACTTGTGGGGCATGACACAATTTGATACATGTATACAATGTGTAGTGATCATATCAGGGTAATTAGCATTGCCATTTCCTCAAACATTTATTATTTCTATGTGTTGGGAAACTTCATTCTCTTTTTATCTCTTGAAATACATTATAAATTGTTGTAGACTACAGTTCCTCTATTGTGCTATAGGACACTAGAATTAATTCTTCCTATCTAAGTGTATTCTGGTACTTGTTGTTATGGATTGGATCTGAAATGTCCTCCAGAGGCTCATGTGTTGAAGACTTAGTCTCCAATGTAGTAATGTTCAAAGATAGGGCTTTTATAAATGGCTGGATCATGAGGGCTCTCACCTCATCAATGGATTAGTCCATTGATAGATTTATAGCTAAATGGACTATTGGGAGGTGGTAGAAACTGTAGGAGGTGAGACCTAGTTGAAGGGTGTGGGTCCTTGGGGCTCTACCTTGTCCCTGGCCCCTTCCTCTCTGCTTCCTGGCTGCCATGAGATGAACAGCTCTGGTTCACCATACCCTCTCTGCCATGTTGCTCTACCTCACTGCAGGCACAAAACAATGGAGCCAGCCAAATCATGGACTGAAACCTCTGAAACTGTTAGCCATAATAAATCTTTCTTCTCAAGTTTTTTGCAGGTATTTTGTTACAGTGATGAAAAGCTGATTCATGCATGCATTGCCTAAACTCTCACTATCTCTTTTCCTCTTCTTCTACCCAGTCTCTAGTTGCTACTAATCTTCTCTCTTCTAAGATCAGTTTTCAACTTCCACAAGTGAATGAAAACATGCACTATTTGTCTTTCTGTGTGTGACTTATTTCACTTAACATGATCCAGCTCTATAATTGTTGCTACCAATGACAGGATTTTATTTATTTTTTAATGGTAGAAAAATATTGTGTATATGTCTCACATTTTCTTTTTTTTTTTTTTTTTTTTGGGTACTGGGGATTGAACTCAGGGCACTAGACCACTGAGCCACATCTCCAGCCCTATTTTGTGTTGTATGTAGAGACAGGGTCTCACTGAGTTGCTTAGCACCTCACCATTGCTGAGGCTGGCTTTGAACTCGCGATTCTCCTGTCTCAGCCTCCCTAAGTGCTGGGATTACAGGCTTGAGCCACCGCGCCCGGCTCACGTTTTCTTTATCCATTTTTCTATTGATGAACACTGGTAGATTCCATATTGTGCCAATTGTGAAGAGTGCCACAATAAAGGTGGGAGTGCAAGTAGCTGGTATGTTTTGTGTTCTCTGATGACTGAGTTTGAATCAGTGGCATGGCATCTTTCTTTTTGGCACCAGGGATTGAACTTAGGGGTACTCGACCCCTGAGCCACATCCCCAGCCCTATTTTGTGTTTTATGTAGAGACAGGGTCTTACTGAGTTGCTTAGCACCTCGCCATTGCTGAGGCTGGCTTTGAACTCACGATCCTCCTGTCTCAACCTCCCAAAGTGCTGGGATTACAAGTGTGTGCCACTGTGCCCAGCTCAGTGGCATCATTTTTAATTTCCTTTTGTATACCTTGATTATTCATATCTCTACTGGTATTGCCATCATTTTCTTTGCAAATGTCCTATTTACTTTATGTATTATTCCCTGTTCAGTTTTGGGCACTGAAAAAATTTCTTTTCTTGTTCTCTATTCTATTAACTTTATCCCAACTATTCTTTGTTTTTGTACTTCAGATTTTTTTATTTGTTCTTTTTAGATATACATGACAGTAAAGTGTATTTTGACATATACATACATGGAGTATAACATTCTAATTAGGATCTCTTTCTTGTGATTTTACATGATGTGGAGTTTCACTGGTCATGTACTCATATATGAATATAGGAAGGTTATGTCCAATTCATTCTATTATCTTCCTAATCCCATATTCTCTCCTTTCCCTTCATTCCCCTTGTCTAATCCAATGAATTTCTATTCTCCCTGCTTCCCCTATTGTGTGTTAGCATCCACATATCAGAGATAGTTTTCAGCCTTTGGTTTTTTTGAATTGGCTTATTTCACTTAGCATGATAATCTCCAGTTTCATCTATTTACTGGCAAATGTCATAATTTAATTCTTCTTTATGGCTGAGTAATATTCCATTGTGTATATATACCACATTTTATTTATCCATTCATCTATTGAAGGGAACCTAGATTGATTCCATAGCTTAGCTATTATGAATTGAGCTGATATAAATGTTGATGTGGCTGTATCACTGAAAATTTATGAAAAAATTTTTTTTTGCTTCACTTTTGTGCTTCGGGTTTTACTTAAGAAGGTCTTATCTGATTTTAGATGACAAAAATATTCTACTGCATTTTTATCTATTAACTTTATCATTTTATCTTTCACAAAGTATTTCATACTTTGCATATGGAATGCTCCTTAGATTATGATGTTACAATACCAGTTCCTCAATGGTCTATCCTTTCCCCAATGATGTATGCTACCAAATTTATTATATATATCTCTGAGATAATCTCCATTTGTTTTTATTTTTTCCCTCAAATAAAGTGTATTTGGCAATTATAGCTTTGTTAATTTTCCAGTCATTTTTTTTCCTTATGAAATTTGATTTCATTTTTTGTGTGTGTGTGTGAAAAGCTATTCTTTCATAGAGAGGTTCACGATATTTGAGTGCCTAAAAGACTGGGGGAGCTTTGATTGTGATTGCAGAGACAAATTGTACATTATTTGGTAAAGAAATGACATGTTCTGTAATCCTGTTCAAGACCATGCAATGCCACTCCATTTCTGATTGTTCTTTTCTTTGTCTTTTATTAAAATTAAAACATTTCTTCCTTAGTGAAGTATTAAGCTTTCTGGATACTTCATGCATTTTTTGTTGCTATTTTGAAGATTATCTCACTTTTTAATTACATTTTCTAGTTGGTTACTGAGTTAGAAATTAATGTGTTTTGTGTTTTTCCCCTCTTCTTATAGGAAATGAACTTACTTCTATTTTATAGTTCTCTTTTTGGATGGCTCAGAATTTTTTCTTTCAGTAGTTGCTGAACATTATCAAATTATTTTCTTGCATCAACGGAGACAATCATGCATATTATTCTTATTCTATTAATGAGGTCAGTAGCTGATTTTTCTAGTGTTGTTGAGTCATTCTTTTACTGTGGAGATGAACCCTACTTGAACACTCTTAGAACCTCAGCTCAAACATCACACTTTTTAGTAAAGCCTTTCTAGTTTACCTATTCCCTGGTGCCCCATCCTTTGTGTTACCAGAGCACTTTGCTCTATCATTGTGGAGCTTGCAATGGAGCTCTTTGCCACTTTTCTTCCACTTGCTCCACCATTAGATGGGGAAATATCTCAAGAATAGCACAGTGCCTCATTTTAAAGCAGCGTTTTAAAGGTGTAATGTATGTATCACAAATGTCACCCATTGTAATTTTACAATTCAACACTTTTTAGTAGATTTGTAGAGTTTGTGCAACCATCAACACAGACTGACATTAAAACATTCTCACCCTAGAACATACCCTTGTACCACTCTGTAGTCCTTTCTTCCTCCCATTTCCAGCCCCAGGCAACCACCTGTCTGTTTGTTGGTCTCTATGAATTTGTCTTTTCTGGACATTTATTTTCCTGATTTCTCTTTCAGAGGATTCATTGCTGATATATAGAAATTTGATTTATGGGTGTTGATTTTATATGCTGTTATTTTGCTGAATTTATTTATTAATTCTAGAAATTTTCTGGTGGAATTTTTTTTGATCTTCCAAGTATAATATGTCGTCTGCAAATAATGATACTTTGAGGTCTTCTTTTCCTATTCGTATCCTTTTAGTTTCTTTTGTCTAATTGCTCTGGCCAGAGTTTCAAGGACTATGTTGAATAAAAGTGGCGAAAGAGGGCATCCCTGTCTTGTTCCAGTTTTTAGAGGGAATGCTTCCAATTTTTCTCCATTTAGGATGATGTTGGCCTTAGGTTTAGCATAGATTGCTTCAACAATGTTGAGGTATGTTCCTACTATCCCTAGTTTTTCTAGTGTTTTAAACATGAAAGGGTGCTATATTTTGTCAAATGCTTTCTCTGCATCAATTGATAAAATCATGTGATTCTTATCTTTAAGTCTTTTGATGTGATGGACTACATTTATTGATTTCCATATATTGAACCAAACTTGCATCCCTGAAATGAATCTCACTTGATCATGGTGTACTATTTTTTAAAATATGTTTTTCTATGTGATTTGCCAAAATTTTATTGAGAATTTTTGCATCTATATTCATCAGGGATATTGGTCTGAAATTTTCCTTTTTTGATGTGTCTCTGTCTGGTTTTGGTATCAGGGTGATACTAGCCTCATAGAATGAGTTTGGAAATGTTCTGTCCTTTTCTATTTCATGGGATAATTTGAGGAGTATTGGAATTAGTTCTTCTTTGTAGGTCTTGTAGAACTCGGCTGAGAATCCATCTGGTCTTGGGCTTTTCTTGGTTGGAAGGCTCTTGATGGCATCTTCTATTTCCTTGCCTGAAGTTGATCTGTTTAAGTTTTGTATGACCTCCTGGTTCAGTTTGGGTAGGTCATATGTCTCTAGAAATTTGCCGTTGTCTTCAGAGTTTTCTATTTTACTGGAGTATATATTTTCAAATAGTTTCTAATTATCCTCTTTATTTCAGCAGAGTCTGTTGTGACATTTCCTTTTTCATCACAGATTTTAGTAATTTGGGTTTTCTCTCTCCTTCTTTTCATTAGAGTGGTAGGGGTTTGTCAGTTTTATTTATTTTTTTCAAAGAACCAGCTTTTTGTTTTGTCAGTTTTTTGAATTGTTTCCTTTGTTTCAATTTTATTGACTTCAGCCCTGATTCTAATTATTTCCTGTATTCTACTTCTTTTGGTGTTGGTTTGTTTCTCTTTTTCTAGGGCTTTGAGATGTAGTATCAAGTCATTGACTTGTTGACTTTTTCTTCTTTGAATAAATGAGCTTATTGGAATGAACTTTCCTCTTAGCATAACTTCATAGTGTTCCAGACATTCTGATATATTGTATCAGGGTCCTAATTTATTTCTAAGAATATTTTAATCTTCTCCCTGATGTCTTCTGTTACCCATGCATCATTCAATAGCACATTATTAAGTCTCTAGATGTTAGAGTAGCTTCTTTTTTAAAAAACTTTCATTAATTTCTAATTTCATTCCATTATGATCAGATAGAATGCAGGATAGTATTTCTATTTTTTTTTTTTTTGTATTTGCTAAGACTAGCTTTGTGGCATAACATATGATCTATTTTGGAGAAAGATCAATGTGCTGCTGAGAAAAAATGTATTTGCTTGTCGAAGGATGGAATATTCTATATATGTCTGTTAAGTCTAGATTATTGAGTGTTCTATTGAGTTTTATGGATTCTTTGTTTAGTTTTTGTTTGGAATATCTATCTAGTGGTGAGAAATGTGTGTTAAAGTCACCCAGTACCATTGTGTTGTGGTCTATTTGATTCTTGAAGTTGAGAAGGGTTTGTTTTACATACATGACTGCCCCATTGTTTGGGGCATAGATATTTAATATTGTTATGTCTTATTGATGTATGATTCCCTTAAGCAGTATGAAATGACCTTCTTTATCTCTTTTCACTAACTTTGGTTCGAAGTCCACTTTATCTGATATGAGGATGGAAACCTGTGCTTGTTTACACAGTCCATGTGAGTGATACTTTTTTTCCCATCCTTTCACCTTAAATCTGTGTGTGTCTCTTTCTATGAGATGAGTCTTTTGGAGGCAACATTTTTTTGCGTCTTTTTAAAAAATACAGTCTACCAGTCTATATCTTTTAATTGCTGAGTTTAGGCCATTGACATTCAGGGTTATTATTGAGACATGGTTTGTATTGCCAGACATTTTGGTTTATTTTTAATTTTTAACTTGACTGAGTTTCTCCTTTGATTGGCCTTTCCTTTAGTGTAGTTCTTCCCTTTGCAGGTTTTCATTGTTGTTTTTCATTTCCTCCTCATGGAATATTTTGCTTAGAATATTCTATAGTGCAGGCTTTCTTGCTGTAAATTCTTTTAATTTTTGCTTATCTTGGAAGGTTTTTATTTCATCATGAAATCTAAAACAATTTTGCTGGATATGAGATTGTTGGTTGGCATCCATTGTCTTTCAGAGCATGGTATATGTTGTTCCAAGCTCTTCTAGCTTGAAGGGTCTGAGTTGAGAAGTCTGCAGAGATCCTAATTGTTTTTCCCCTATATGTAATCTGATTTATTTCTCTTGTGGCTTTTAAGATTCTCTCCTTATTTTGAATGCTAGACATTTTCATTATGATGTGCTTTGGTGTAGATCTGTTGTGATTTTGTATGTTTGGTGTCCTGTAAGCCTCTTGTATTTGATTAGTCAATTTGTTCTTTATATTTGGAAAATTTTCTGATATCATTTTATTAAATAGATTTTTCATTCCTCTGGTTTGAAATTCTATGCCTTCCTCTATCCCAATAATTCTTAAATTTGGTCTTTTCATGTTATCCCATAATTCTTGGAAGTTCTGTTCATGGTTTCTTACCATTTTCACTGTGTGGTCAGTTCTATTTTCAAGATTAAATATTTTGTCTTCATTGTCTGAGGTTCTGTCTCCCAAGTGATCTAATCTGTTGGTGATGCTTTCTATTGAGTTTTTAATATGGTTTATTGTTTCTTTCATTTTGAGGATTTCTGTTTGATTCTTTTTCAGAATCTCTATCTCCTTATTGAAGTAATCTTTTGTTTCCTGTATTTGCCTATGAGCTCTATCAAAATGATCTTTTGCTGCCTGTGTTTGCTCTCTTATATCATTCTTTTATTAACAGAACATTTTAATTATGTACATCCTGAATTCTTTTTCTGATATTTCTTCTGCTGTTCTTACTATGGATTCTAATAATGTAGTATCTTGGTTTGTTTGAGGCACTTTCTTCCCTTGTTTTTTCATGTTGTTTGTGTGTCTTCCCTTCTAGCATTGCAGATCTGAGTGTTACAGTTTTTATCCTATAGGCTTATAGATTCCCTGCAGGGTTCCAATAAGGGGGAGACCAATATTGACAGATCTCAATACAAACAATATATAGTTTTAAACCAAGTAGCTCCTAATAGCTCCTAAATACATTATGGCTTAGTCACAATGTTCAGAAATTATGAGTTCAATTAGTGTCTACTATATAAACAATAGGTTTGCACAAGGGTCTACAATTTCAGCTGGTGGGCTAGAGAGAACCAGGGGTGGGGTATAGGATGAGATGTTAGGGAGGTAGGAAGTGAGGATATAGTTATTAGATCCTAGAAAGCATGAAAGAGGAATCCAAAAGAAGTTGGCTATTAGCAGAAAAGAGAGAAAGAGATTAGGGGAAGACCAGTAAGTAGGCAGGAAATAGAATACAACTAATGAGGAGACATAAACATTAAGAAAAATAAAACATATAAAGGTGGAAGTTATGAGGCTATATAATACAACTATAGGATACTAATCAGATATCCTGGTCCACAGTAGCCTAATGCATAAAAAATACCTGGTTTCACAAATGTTGGGGATGTGAGGATGGGAAAGGAGCGAGGAGAGAAAAGAAGAAAAAGATAGGAAGGAAAGCGAAAAAGAAAAGAAAAGGAAAAAAAGAAATAGTAGGAAAAAGTTAAAAGTCTCAATGTAAATAAACAGGATTGCTTCCCTTCTCTTCCAGTAGGTGGAGTTGTCTGTTCCTTACTGCTATTTCCTGCTCAGGTCAAAGATGTTGAAGTTGGAGTCTCACAATGAAGCCGCTTGCTTCAGAGATAGGGTGAAGGGCTGGGCTGGGCAGTGGTGTTGGGTGGTGTGTTCGGAGATGCAGCTCTGTGGTCTGCTGTGTAGAAGTAAAAGTTTGTCTCCAGATCCTGTCCCATGTCCCCAGGTGTAGGTGAACAGGGAGGTTCCTCCCTGGTAGATGGAGATCCACACAAGAACAGCAGCCAGGGGTCCTGCATGGGAGCCAGGGGGTCCTACATGGGAGCAATGGCTAGTGGGAGCAATGGCTAGGGTTCCTGCATGGGTGGGCGACCCGAGGTCTTGTGGGGTATGTGGGCACTGGATCCAGGAATCTTGTGAGGGAGCAGATTTTGCACGGGTGATGGGTCAGAGTCCTGTGCCAGAGTGTGTCGGCTTGCGGCTGGGGTCCTGTGCAAATGCTGGGGCCTGGCGACCCTGCAGGCACATGAATGGAGTTCCTGCTTGGAGGCAGCTGTTGGGTGTCCTCTAAAAACTTGCTGAGAAACAGTGTTTTCACTACTTTAAAGCCCGGTCCTGGAGAGACTAGGAACGCCATGTTCATCTAGGCCGCCATCTTGGAACTAGGAATGCCGTGTCTGTCTAGGCTGCCATCTTGGAACCGATCCTTGTTTGCATATCTTAAGTATAAATGTATTCAAATCTTCTCTTCATTTTTTTCCATTTAAAAATTTATATATATTTTATTCTAATTAGTTATACATGAAAGTAGAATACATTTTGACACATGATACATAAATGGAGTATAATTTCTCATTCATCTGGTTCTACATGATGTAGAATTACACATATAATGTAATCATATATGCACATAAGGTAATACCATCTGGTTCATTCTACTATCATTACTCCCCCCATACCCCCTCCCCTCCTTTCACTCCCCTCGGTCTTGTCCAAATTACTTCTATCCTTCCTGCTCCCCTTATTTTGAATTGGTGTCCACATATCAGAGAAAACATTCAGCCTTTGGTTCTTTGGGATTGGCTTGTTTCGCTTAGCATCATATACTCAATGTGAATTTTGATAAAAATAAATTTCGTTATCTGAGCTTTAGATTAGATGAATTAAGAAAGCACTTTGCCTAGACCCTTTGAATCATACCACTGGTATTTCTTCACTCTAACCTGATTTTCTTATGAGTGTCCAGTTTATGAGGGGACAGACATGCCTTGGATGCTGAATACCCCCAAAAGCCCATGTGTAGGTCCCCAAGCTGGTGCAATTGAAGGTGGTGTAATCTTTAGGAGGTGAGAATTTAGTGGGAGATCTTTGGATCCTGGGTGACATGCACTCAAAAGGGACTGCAGGACCCTATCCATCCCTTCTCTCCCTCTACTTCTTGACTCGTGATTTGTGCTCCTGCCATTGGTATCTTTTGCTTTCATCAGACACCAAATCAGCACATTGATCTTGACTTTGAACCTCTGAAACTATGAGCTAAATAAATCTTTTCTCTTTATAAGTTAGCTGTCTCAGGTACTTCATTGTAGCTATAATTGTCTGTTTTCTTATCAAGTTTTAAGAATTCTTTATTTGGATGTATGCTTTATAAATATTTCTTCTCAGTTTGTAGCTTATTTTTTCATTCACTTAATTAAGGGTATCTTTTGAAGTAGACAAATTTCTAATTATAATAAAGCCCAATTTTTCTTCTGTGATAGTGTGTTTGGTGTCTAAAAACTTGTGTCTAAGAACTTGTTGCTTGACTGTCAGTCATGAAAATTTATTCTTAACTCTTCTTATAGGAGTTTTAGAAAATTTTGTACATGACCTGAGGCCAGGATCTAAGGTTTTTGTTTTCCCTACCTGCCTTCCCACTGCAAATTTATATTCAATTGTCTCAATATCATCTGTTGAAAAGACTATCCTTTCCTCATTGACTTGTTTTGGTATCTTTGTGAAAATCAGCTGACCATAAATATAAGGGTTTATTTCAGTTCTTTAGGATCTGGTCTATTACTCTCTTTGCCTGTCTTTATACCAGTATAACATTTTCTTAACTACTGTAGCTTTGTAGTAACCGCTTTTGGTCCAGAGTGCTGCCCTATATCTTGCTCAAACAAACTTTGTTAAATTAAAAACAAAACCACTTAGGATATTATGCATCATTTTTATTTTGTATGAATCTCTGCACTAGGTCACATCATTGGTTAACCAGATAATCAGTCTCAATCAGAAAAGTGGTTCCCCTACTCTCCCATCACTCCAGAGAGGAGATCTTAGGGTGGATGCTGGATGCCTACCTGGGATGCTCTTTACGTTTCTGCTTCAGGCTCATCTCTCCATTTCCCACTCCAAGTGGAGGAAGAAGAACACAGACTGGGGTCAGGACCATGTCTAGTTTGGAGCTGTTGTGCCATGTCAGAGAATATTCAGAGACATGAGCAAAGGACTTCAAGCTCTTTGACTTGTTTGCCAACTCTTAGTGCTTCTCTGTTGATCCTGTTGGAAGGGGAGTCTGAGGCTGCTTCTGGGTGGGGATTGCACTCATTTTGGCAAGACCCAAGGAGCAGTAGGATTACTCCTTTGAATTTGTCTTATAGTGTCAAGATTATTTGTGGTTGAAGATTAAGAGGCAGATCAACCAAGGGCCTGAGACCAGGAAGGAACCCTTTGAGTGACAGAGATATGTGTTGTAGCCCAATTCACAAAGGCAGTTTCAGACAATTCAGAGCCAAAATCTTGTGGCAATGACAGTATGCATTCAAATGGAGTATTTTCTTATTTCCTTCAAGCACCTATGGTGACCCTCAAGTGGCTGGCTAAGGAATCACAAATTTGGATTCTATATCAAGTATTCCCCACCATTGAGGAGATAGATGTGAGACCCTGTTCTGCAATGCATGGAAATTTATTCCTTCAAAGTCCTACTTTCTCAGCTAATCTGAAAGTATATTTATACTGAAAATTTAGAATAGCATGCTCCAACATCTTTGTTTTTGAATAGATGCATCTTTTGTAGACAGAAAGGGGTAACATGCATGTGGAATTTTAGGCATGGATGTTAATTGATGGTGGGGAAATTTTAGGTTAGTGAGACTGTAGTGTTACTCAAACCATATTGCAAAGGAAGCTGCTACATGCTAGGCTAAGGCTGAGCTGATTGTAGGGGCCACCATAAAGGAATGAGGCTCATAGAAAGCAAGAGAGTGTGTAATAAATTTGAATTTTGAATCTGGTTATTCTGATAATGGATTTTGAAGATTGCAAGAAACTTTTTAATGTGCTGTTTAAAAACATAGTGCACATCAAATTCTATATATACGCATCTATAAAAAAAACAGCATGGAAAGGGAAGAATGTTAGCATTCCTTGCCCTATATAAAGGCTCATAGCTTAGCTTAAATAAGCTTGGTGCATTTTATTTGCTTGTACAGTCTGAATTTAGGTCTTGATTCTCAGACTTTTGTCTACAGTGAGGAAACCAATGAAGCTTTGAATGAAAAAAGTGACCTTAGGAAGACAATGTGGCCATTCTCCCTCCAGCAGTGTTCAACTTGGGAGAAAAATCTTAATAAGGGTGTTGAAAGCAGCTCCAGTGATCCTGGAGGGATGATTGCCTTTCAGAAGGGTAGAAAGTTTGTCTTGAAACTTGTTAAATGACCAGGGACCAAGAGACTACAAGTTTTCTTCTGAGAATCAGAGCAGGGCCTTTCTGCAGTTTGAGGCTTGGCTTGCCTCCTACCTGCCTCTCTTCTCTGGCAGCACACTGCATCTCCCCAGTCCTTGCTCATTAGGATTTTTGCACTGTTATTCAATGAAGGGGGGTGGGGGAGGAGAGAGAGAGAGAGAGAAGAAAGAAGAGAAAACAGCCGGGGGGAGGGAGGGAGGTGCCCAATGGCCCCTTTGGTTTCCCTCCCTCTCAGAAAATAAAAGAACTCCTTCATATAAAACAATACCATTTTGCCCTCTCTTGCTTAATCCTGTCTGAAATCTGTCTCTGAAAAGCACCTCATCCCTTTGTATTTCAAGATTGCTATCAATAGAAGTATTTCTCTTTTCTTTCTCTCTTTCTCTCTCCTGCTCATCTCTGTTTCTCGCTCTCTCTTCCTTTTTCTCTGTCTAGCTTCTAGCTCTCCTCTCATCCTGCTGAGAGAACATAATACTGCCTTATTTGTGACTCTGCAGTTATTTCCATGGCAACCGACCCCTAGCTCAGGTATGAGCCCGTGCCTTCACCATAGGACTGTGCTAGAGAAAAGGCCTTTATTAAAGCTGAGTGCCAGCAGGTTCCTTCCCACAGCTCTGGCCCAGAAAGGAACTTCTGCAGGAGAGTAAAAGGACGGACACAGGAATCAAAAGAAGGGTTCCCGGTCTTCTCACAATTTCCCTAGTGTAAATGAAACACCCCCAGCCCACTACATGTGCGTGCGTGTGTAGACACACACATGCCCACATCAATTCTTCTATTTTTGGAGTTATAGCCACAGAGCATTTTTTCCTTTTGAAGGGAATTAGCTTTAATTCTGTGGCCTGGAACAAAGACTTATGTTTGAAATGAGAGGTGGGCTTAGCTGTTGAAACTTTCCGTGCATAGGACAGGGGTGGGGGTGGGGGGAGAGCAGGGACAGTGGCAAGGACAGGATATGACAGGATAAAAGCTTAAGGCGGCAATGTGAGGATAAGGAAGGCATCTTAGACCTTAGATGAGTGAGAGAAATGGGACACATGAGGGTTTCAATTGGGGAATTCTTAAAACAGAAGCTCATAAAATGTTCATTATTGTGTAATGTGACTTGTACACAAATAAAATGATATGAAATGGCAAAGGAGGCTGACATTCTTCTCAGTTCTTATTTTTTTTCCTACCCCCCCTTTTTTTTGGTGAATCTCTGCTTTTTGTTCCCTTCCACTTTTGTCCAGGTGAAGGAAATGTCATTTTGGGGAGATGCTAGAAACACCTCAAATTCTTAATACCCCTCTTCCCACCTATCCCTTTCCTTCCATTGGAACACTTGAATCTGATAAAAGGGGTAGAGTCTCTCTCTCCTGGGAGATGTTGCATTGATGGAACTTTCTGCAGCCTAGAGCCAAGAGAGCATTCCAGGTTTCTACTACAAGCAGGATGAGTTAATCTTTATTAAGCAGATGTATGGAGGACCAGCCCGTCTCTATAACATCTCCACGGCCATCCACTCTCCATTTCTTTTATTGATCTGCCTGTCTAAATGAGCACTTCTAAACTCGGTGGGAGTTTTCCAATTAGATAAAAGGCAATTCATGTTGCCTGCTGCCTCTGCACAGCACTAACAGCCTAAACCAAGAGAGCATATTCAAGACTTCTTGGCAGAACAACCTGCTTTAATCAAGGCGACCCCCTTCTGAGTACCCTCATCTGCAGGACATTTCTCTTAATATGCAAAGGCTTTCTTTATTGGAGGTTGAGAAAAATGGGCTGCTTCTCTAGGAGCGGGGATTTGAAAGTATGCCGGGTGGTTAATGGAGAAGATGCATCGGCCCACTTTCTGGGCTAGTGTTTTAGAAAAGGCAGTTTGGCAAGTATTTTGGGGTCAAACTTGGGGATTTCCACATCTCAGACTTCTTCTAGGAGTTCAGACATTGGATTCCTGTAGCCTACCCAGGGTCTTTCTGTCCCGGGATGTATCATCCCCTGGTAGCAGTGTCCCAAGACACTTCATCCAAGGGCCAAAGAGAGGGTGCAGAGGTGGTACCACAGAGATGAGTCTTTCTATCCCAGGATGTGCACCATTTTCCAATGGTGAATATAAGTGGTCCAAGTCCTAGAGACCAGCAGGGGTCTACTATGGCCACTATAGCTGGTCCAACCCATTTGACTAAAGTTCAAGGTCCTTTGTGCAAGGCAATCTTATTTCTCTATTTTCTGGCCTGGCTCATTTTCCACATAGCCAAGCTGCCACATATTCTATCTTTTGGCCCTCCTTATCTGAGAAAGGGAAGTTTTCCTCATCTACCATCTTTCTTCTTCTAGATTCCTTTCACACTGTTAATGTCATCTTGCTTATTACTTCGTCACTAATTAGAACTATTGTCCTTTATTGAGTGCTGACCATGTGACAGGCACTGTGCTAAGTAGTTCACATGCAATTAACAAGTCAAGCCTCACAGTATTACTATAAGTAAGTGCTATTACTACCCCATTTAACAGATGAGAAAACTGAGTGTAAGCACCTTACTAAAGGGCACATAACCATTTGAATGCACTTCTGTGTGATTCCAAAATTCTTGGCATTTAGCATACATAATCAGGGGTGAATAATAATCATAATAGTAATGATAGTAGGTTGTTTGTTTTTGGAGCCACATGGTATAATCACTGTTAGCACAATATGAGGCTTAGCAGCAATGATCTTTGACTTTGAGACCTTGCCAGATAGAATGACTGGGTTCTCTGGTCCCTTTTGTCTCTAAAACACCAGCACTTTCTTTGGAGACAAGCTGAATTTTCCTGTAGCTACTGAGGGTGCAGATCAATATGACAGGTCCTGGGGATCTCATTTGGTGGGGACCATAGGCAGTCTAGTTGGGCTATAATGGACAAAGGATTTGCTTCACTTAAGTTTAGTATTTCCTAAAGGGAAAGGCTTAAATTTTTAGGTTTTCTTACAGTTTTTTTTGTCCCAAGGAACTTGAGCTAAGTTGCCATATGATGGGATCAGAAGATAATTACAAACACTGCCTTCAAAAGTGGACATGTTGTCAACCCCCAACCACTATCCTAGGAAAAATAGTGGCCCCTCAGTTCAGGTCTTCCCTCAACTTCAAAGAAAAAAAAAACTTCTCTTGTAGACATTTTTTTCCCAGAGATAGGAGGCACCTTTACTCTTTCTCTCTTTTCTATAGTCTCCATTTTACAGTTTTAGAGGTTATCTGCCAGTCCGCAAATTTCACTTTGCTATTCTTCCTAGAGGGCAAATAGATTCTATGCAAATAAAATTTTCAGCAGCTAGGGCTGGTAGGTCAGACCCATCAAATCCATTGTGGTGATTGGGTGTTTTCCTCTATACCCTTGCCTTAAGTTTATTATCTCAGCTGGTTTGATAAGACCTACAAAGTGGGGAAGGTAGCCAGGCCCTTCAGGACTATGGTCCTGAGCACTGAACTGGGTACGGTAATGTCCAATAACCACTGTCCATGTTTTTGCTTTGTGAACCCAGAGCAGAGCTGAAGGCTAAGGTAAAGAATATGGTAAGAGGTCATTTATATTAAGGTGACTTTGCTACTAAACCTTTACAACCTTCCCTCTATTCCTGCTTCTGACTTAGCATCTGAATGATCTGGACCCAGTGGAGAAGGTGGGATGACACCATTGTGTCTCTCCTTTCCCTTCCTCCCCCTCTTCCACCCATAATACAATCTCATGGAGGGAGGCACAGCCAGATTCCCACTTGCCTGTGTGGCTCTTGTTCTGACCCATGATAATCATGCTGGCAGTGTGATGAGAGCCAGAGGAGTGAAGAATTAGACCCTTTTTGAATATTGAATCCCTGTGTCTTGACTTCTCAGCAGTAGCATCTTTTTTTCTTGCTAGGCACTATCACATCGTCGTTTAGGCTGCACCAGGGGAGTCAGAGCCAGATATTGATGGAGTTGTGTTGTGCACAAGCCTTGGGCACCTGCAGCTCAGAATCTCTATGCAGCCACTGCAGAAGGCTCTGGAAAGAGGCACTTGACCTTCCTTACATGAGAAGAGAGAAGAGCTAGAGACTAGCATTGGAATTAAAGCTCATTCTAGCTGGAGGGGTTCACCTTTGCTCTCAGGAAGAAAGGGAAGTGTTTGAAGATTCAGTGAAGCTTCTATTCATTATCAAGCCCCAGCAGGACTTTATGATAATTTTTATAACTTCTTCATTCAAAACTCTGGGTGCTATGAAGGTTAATAACTTGTGTTTATTGAAACTTCCCTTCAAGGAACCCAGAGAGAGCTTTATAGACATTATCTAATTCAGCAGCACCACAGGACAAGGAAACAGGAAGGAGGGAGAGGATGAACAGACAAGATTATTCCGATTTAGGAGAATTGATAATATTAATAGCTCCAACAGGGAGTTTAAGTGAGTTTTAGAAAATTGCAAAACAAGTTTAAGCTATCCAGAAAGAGATCTCTTCATGCCCCACTGCTGGCCACCTCAGACCACCACTTGGTCCACCACTTGTGGGCTGGAGGGAGATGAACCACTCTGGCACAGTTTTTCTCATCTGTAAAGTGGAATCATAAGTCCCATTTCCTGGCATCTTTTTGGTTTTTAAAAAGCTAATGGGGTAAAGGTCTGAGGACAGAGCTTGGCACCTTATTGGTGCTTGTTGAATGTTACTTACCTGGATTCCCCTTTCCAGGGAGCTGCAGGATATTTTGTTTTTTGTGTTTTTTTTGGTTGACTGGTAGAGGAAGCTGCATGTCTTGTACTCTGATGGATATGGGGAAGAAGAATAGGACTGCAAGGGGTTGTTTAGGGATGAGGGAACAGCCATCATTTCTCTTCTCTGGGAAGGAACTCTGACATCCAAAGGACACGGCCTAGAATTGTGGGAAGACGGACACTCCATCCCCCAAACCCTGAGCAAAAGGCTCACATATCCCTGAGCAGAAAGCAAAATGGAGATGTGAAGCAATGTCGTAGTTAATTGGGGGTGAAAAAAGTGCCTTTGCCTGAATTGTCTTTGGCTTTAGGGGGTTGAGTCATTCGTGAAGGTTTGCATTTCTTAGTTCATTACACAAATCTTCTATTCTGCTTTTGTTGGAAAAGGAAACTTCTGTGAGAAAGCACTTGGCCTTTGTCTGGTTTGGCACATTCCAGAATGGGAGGAAATTTCCAATTCACAGCTTGAGAGATTTTTCTCCTAAGACTCACAAATAAGGATGAGTGGTACCAGCAAACTTCTTTTTGGATCTTAAAATTTTATTTTATGGAGAAAAGGAAGGATTTGCACAGCTAAAATGTTCTTAGGAGCTTTTCTGATGTTCAGGTAACTGACCAGCATGTGGAGCCAGGGCATGGGCTGCTCCCAACCAGGATCCCCCATTGCACAGTGTGAGCAAGACTCAGGCAAGAAAGAGAAGGACCTTTCTTTTGTTATCTTCTCTGAGTTCCTTCCACACTAATTTTATCCTTTCCCCATTCATGGAAATCAGATGGCATTTCTGTGGGGATCTGAAGCTTTTAACTCAGATTCAGAGGTCTGAAGTCCTTTTTGTTTCCTCCTACCTGAGCTCACCTGTCTTTGACACACTGTAGCACAGGAGGGCTTTGCTAGACATGTTGCCATCAATGGTATTGCTTGAATTCATCTTCTCTTGCATCTTCAAGCAAACAAATTTTGGGCTTACACGGGTTGTGTGTATCAGCCAATGGAAAGATAAAGGCACACCATACTAAGGCAAAAGAGATGGTGGGGTTCCATGAGTGGTTCTGGTGATTCCGAACACAGTGCAGACACAAAAGATGGTTGAAATTTTGCTTTACCGATAAGTAGGCCCTTCCTCTTCTCTATAGACAAGAATTCATATTCAAAGTTCAAAAGAGGAAGAAAATAAACTTGTTGAAATGTTCTCTGCATTCCCTAATCTTATCTTGAAGCCATACAGATTGCTGTAGCATCTCTTGAGACAGATTTCTTTCCTGGTATTACCTGGAGAAAGATGAAAGCTGCCTTCCCTGGTTCTGCACTGAGGCTCTGGAGCCAGAATGAAAGCTGCCCTGGGACACTTACCTCTGAATGTCTCAGCTCCAATAGTTCTAAATCTCAACCATAAATGTTTCAGAAGTGTGCTGTTATTTTTTTTCTTCTACTGTGCTGGATGTGTATATTCAGTGATTTAACGACCCATCCCATGACCTGGTATTGCTATTGCTACTGAATGTATAATTCTCCATTTGCAGATGGGCTTTGATTTTCATTGTTCTCCTAGGCTTTAACTGGAGAATGTTTCATGGAATAACATAAAGAACAGGTGTTCAGAACTCATGCAACAATTCACAGGGAAATCCAGGTTATCATCCAACAAAGAGATGTCCTCCAGAGCTGGGAATTGAGAGGAGCCCGAATAAAAGGCAGAACTTGCCTCCTAGTTTAATGGGCCCTACATTAAACCAGAGTTAGAGGAGTGAATGGTAGAACCTATGAAATGAAGGAAGAATACCCACATGTAGTTCAAGACCTGTTCTGAGAGGACGTTGGCAAAGCTTCTAGCAAGTGGACATGGCCAGGATTCATTGTCTGGTCTCAGGTCCACTGCCTGACCAGCCTTGGAGAATTAACCAAAGCCCTAATCTGTCTGCCAAACACTTTGTAGGACCCTGGCTTACAATGTGGGGGGACATGTTTATCTTCATCCTAAGTCATGCTCTCCCTGGCTAAGAGGTAACTGACTTGTCCTGAAGGAGAAAGACTTCCAAGGCCAGAGAGATGTAAGAGGTCACTTTTCCCCACTACTTCCAGTCTTCCCTTGATTGCCTCTCAAGGTTTTGAACACCTTTTCCCTGAGAGGTTTGCTGTTCTGCATTCATCCATCCGCTTGCTTATCAAATAGTTTTTTGAAAGCCATATCGCAGGCAAGATGTCAGGAATAGGGCGATAAATAAGCACAGTTCCACTCCAAGGATTTGATGTCTAGTGTGGAAGGCGGGTGCAGCTACAGGTGCTTTGCCATTGAGGGCGGTGAGCACTTGGTTATGTGCACATGTTAGGGGAAGAATTTCACTCAGACTCTGTGTTTGTGTGTGTGTTTCCAGGGAAGGTTTCCACAGAAGGGTAATGAGTCTTGAAAGGCAAGCTGGAATTAAAATGTGTCAGGTGACTAGAGTCAGGATGGAAAGAAGAGTCTAAACAGAAGAGTGAAGTCCATGAGCATGGGAGAATGTGAGACCATGTCCAGGTGGGCAAAGCTTTGTGCCTCCTGTGACATTCCATGCCCTCCTAGCGGAAAGGAAAGGAGACTATAACCGTAACTTTTTCTTCAAATGATGGTACAGAGAAAGGCTTCTCTTGGTTTCTCCAAGGACGGAGTTTAGTTTCCATTAGATTTGTCAGACTTAGCAAATAAAATTTAAGGAACCCAGTTATATTTGAATTTCATATGAACAACAAATTATTTTTTTTAGTATCAGTATGTCCTATGTGATATTTGGGATATACTTGTACTAAAATTTATTGGTTGTTTTTCTGGTATTCAGGTTTACCTGGACATCCTGTATTTCATCTGGCAAACTATTCTACAGGCTTCTCAGGACTAACAAGGGTAAGGAAGGCACAGAAAGTTTCTAGATCCTTATTGTGGGCCATTTAGCAAGATGATGCTCAGAGGTTTTTTGAGCTTCTATTTGGATGAAGACTTTGCTATTTTTTACCATCATAACACAAAGGGATTGTGACACATTATATGATTTATTGGCTAATTCATTCATACATTCACTTTTTAAAAATCTTGTTTTAGTTGTCAATTGTCTTTATTTTATTTATTTATATATGATGCGAAGAATCGAACCCATGCTAGGCAAGTGCTCTGTCATTAAGCTCCAGCCCCATACATTCATCCCAGCCCCATACATTCACTTTTAATTTAGTCAACAAATATTTAATACATTGCATGTTCTGTGCCAGTCACAGGGTAGACGATGTGAGCAAATACAGACTAGGGTTCTGTTCTTGGGGTATTTTCAAGTAGTTCTGACAAATCTATTGCATTTCTGATAATATTCCATATTTTCCTTCCTTGCCTGAATCAAGGAGGCATTTGCTGCTTCTCTGTTTTGCCCCACATTTAGTGACACCAAATTGATTCCCACTGCCTAGTGCCTGCCTGAAATCCTGTTTCGAATGGCTTATGTCTTTTGACCTCAGAGTTTAATGTGCATCAGAATCACAGGAGGTTTCCTTAGAATGTGGTTGCTGGTCTTCCCCGAGAGTTTGATTCAGTTGGTCTGGGATGGGGACCAAGAATTTGCTTGTTTGAACATGTTCCCAGGTGAGGCCAATGGTGAGGACCGGGGTTTAGATGATGGGATTTCTGCAAGGAGGGCAGCTGCTTCCTCTTCTCAGTGCTCATCTCCTGCCTGTCAACTTCATGTTTGTCACTCGGGATTTCCCAGAGCTGAGTATGAAGCAGGCTAATCTGTTTTGTGGCAGGGCACACAGGCTGTTTGGGGAGGAGGATTTCCTGGATAACCAGTGGAAGTCTCAAAAGGTGAGGACTTCTGGAAAGAGGGGGTATTAAAACATATCAACAAACATAGAAATTGTGTATGTCATAAAAATTGATTGTTGAAAATTTAGAAAAATGTTAAAAGAGACAGTTAAACTAAGATGATAAAAAGACTCATAACACCCCTGACATAGTTTCTCTTAATACTTTATGCGTGTATATATGTTTATAAATTTCATTCATTCATGCATCCATTCAACCAACACCTTCAACAAAGAGGGTGCCTTCTCTGTTCTGGGCACTGGGGTTACAGTAATAGGGGAAAAACCCTATAGTGTGCACCTTCTTTTGGGAGAAACTTATCATAAGCAAGAATATAAGTAAAATATATAACATTTTAGGTAATGATAAGTACTAATGATAAAAAATGTCAAATCAGGAAAGGGAGATGTGAAATGCTGGGGAGGGGGAGGGTTTGGGGTGACGACGGGAATCATCACTGAGAAGGTGACTTTTTAAGTCAAGACCTAAAGGAAGTGAGGAGGGAGTTATGAGGCTGGTACATGAGCATTTCAGGTAGGAGAACAGGGAGCAACTGCAAGGCCCTTGAGGGGAGGCAGGCCTGGCGGGTCCAAGGAGCAGCAAGAGGCAGTGTGGCTGGAGCTGGGAATTAAGTGGAGAGCAGTGAGCCGGCAGGTGCAAGGGGAAGGTGCCAGATCACACAGGTCTGCAGGGCCACGGTGTGGGCCTTGGCTTTTGTCTGAGTGAGATGGGGGCCACCATGGATTTTGTGCAGAGGAGTGATACCATTTCATTTCCTTAACAGGATCACTTCTGGCATCTGTGTTGAGAATATGCTTTAGGGGACAAAGGTTAAATCAGAGAGACTAGTGAGGAGGCTACTGTAGTATTCCAGACAAGATACAGTGGCAGCTTGGACCAGGCTGATGGTGGGAATAATGAAACGTCTCTAATTCTGGGTTATGTTTTGAAGGTAGATAAAACGGGTTTGCTGATGGACTGGAGAGAGAGTGAAAGAGAGAAATCAAGGCTGAGCAGCTGGAAGAGTGAAATAAACCATCTGCAGACAAAGGGAAGGCTGCAGAGGGAGAAGGTGTCGGAGTGACTGTTAGTAGCTCAGTGTTGGATAAATGCAGCTTGAGAATTAGTCATTACCTGCAGATGTTGGGCAAGTAGTTAGATATGAGTCTGGAATTCAGAGGGGAGGTATGGCCAGAGATTTGAACTTGGGATGTCAGCATACAGGTGGTATTTAAGGTCTGCTGGGGCCCATATCCTCTCTACTGGAAGATATATTGTTCCCCTAGCCTGCGCATGCGTCATGGCTGTCCCTCTTCTGGAGAGCTGCACTCTGCTAAGGGGGCTACTTTGCCGGGTAGATAAAGGAACATGCCCACCCCTGTCTGTCCAGGGGATCTTCAGTGAATGACTGACTGTGGCACAATTCATGCTCCAGAGCTTTCCATGGGAGCTTGCCTCAAGCTGGGACCTTAGACATACTTCCTGCCTTCCCTGACCTTTCTGTTCACCTCACTCCCTACAGGTTTTTCCTTAGAGCACCTTCTCAGTAACCTTGAAACACACCTGACTCTCTCCCAGCCTCTTCTTCCAGGGAACCTGACCTAACAAGAGAGCATACCTTCTAGTTGTTGGAGGCATGGGGATATTTGTGCCAGGTGCCTGCGTGTGTCATTCTTCTGGAAATGTTGGGGCTTTTCAGGTTGTATATTATCTGATTGCATGATGAGTCAGGATGGATTTGAGATGCCACCGGCCTCCCAACACCCTGCTGTTAGCAATGCAAGGCTTGTTGTGGGTGCAGGCGGGAGGGCGGGCTGGTCCTGGGGGGAGGCGAGTCATTATTTCCGCCTCAGTGCATTCTAATCATATTTCCCTCTGTCAAACCGAGCAGTACTTTCAATCTTACTGCAGAGTCTCTGCTTTCCTTCCGCTCGGATCAGAAACAAATCAGCGTGATCAAGCCTGGCAGTAGATCATTTAGAGATTTCGTCTCTGCTAGTAGCCAAGGGCTGGCAGCATCTTTTGTATTTGTGCGTGAATGCCTGTGTACGTTTTGGTTTCAAATCATGGATGGCACTGCCTCCTGTATATTCCTGAAATGCTGTATATTTTGCACTTCAATTTTCAAGAATTTTTGAGGTCACCGGGAAGGACAAATCAGTATGGGACAGAGTTCCTAACTGCTGTGAACCTACCCAGCAGAGTGATTCTGATGTCTGTCTAGTCTTTTATACTTTTAAATTGTGACATTATATAAATGCATGGTAGCGCTCAGATATTAAGTATGTAACTGTCTATATTTTTACATATGTGAATGCTCATGCGGCCACTACCCAGACCAAGATGGAAAGCATTTCCAACATTTCTAACACCCAGAAGGTTCTCTTGCTCTCTCTCCCGGTCAATCCTTGCTTCTACCCTGAGTCACCACTATTCTGCTGTAGAATCATAGATTCTAATCATACTCATTATGGCTTAGTTTTCTTGCTCTTGATATTCATATAAATGGAATCAAGCAATATGTAGTGTTTTCTGTCTGGCTTCTTTGATTCATTATTTAGTCTGGAACATTATCCATGTATTATGTGTGGCAGGAGTTCATTATTTTAAATTTTACATGTAGAATTTGATGATGTGAATATACCTCAATTTATCCATTTCTTCTCTTATTGAGTTGCTTCCAATTTTTTGGTTACATTTATATTCTCAGAACTACCTTAGTGCCTATGAACTGATTTAATACTCCTTCCTCATAAGAAGCCTGTATAATAGACAGCAAGGGGATTTGTATGCTTATCTTCATTTCATAGATAAGAAACCTTCACAGATAATTTCAGTAACTCATCAAGGTCATGCAGCCACAGAGGGAACAGAGAGAGCACTGGCACTAGGGCCTCTTGACTCCTGGTCCAGTGATCGTCCTCAGATTCGTGCTAACATTTCCCCTGAAATACTTGGCATCCAGAGTCGATGTTGGGGCACCTCTCCACCTCTTAAGGTGATCATAAAAACTGCCTTCCTAGCTGCTGACACCCTGTTGAGACCCCTCATTTGGCTGGAATCTGTTTCGTATTTGAGCAAGTGCAGTTTCCCCAGTAGTCCTTCAGCAAAAGAGATGCACTTGACGCTCAGGCAGCAACAACAATTAAGTCTCTTTCAAAAGGAAGCAGCTGAAATCCCCACTTGACAGTACCTGGTGAATAAGCAGTTATAGCAAAAGCTTATGCCTGTCAGGCACGGGCAGGGAGCAAGAACGTGTGGCATGGATGTCACCTGCAAGGACACCTGGACTTAGATGTTGTCATTGCAATGGTCCCTGCTTCAGGGGGTTTGGCAAAGTCGACAGGATGCAGCCTTCCTGCCAGCTCTCAAAGCCACTGGGGAGGGGGACGCATGTCAGTATTTAGGGAGAAGGATGAAAAGAAGGCCACAGAACACAGAGTGCCCTGAGCATCACTTCTGGTGATTTCTGAGCTGAGTGCCCAGAGAAGGAACCATTTTCATTCTGTCACTTCTGCTACACACCTCACAAATCATCATAATGCCCATGCTGGATTCCTGCAGGATTCCAGAGAGCCTCCCACTGATGGACTGTGCTGGCTGTGGCTCTCTGCTTTCCCTTCCTTGGTGGTCTCTCCCCTCTTCCACTATCTTTATCACTTTTTTTGATTTTTTTCCTGTTCATTATTGTTGATCTTTCTCTTTTTTTGGTACTGGAGATTGAACCCAGGGGCCACTGAGCCACATCCCCAGCCCTATTTTGTGTTTTATGTAGAGACAGGATCTCACTGAGTTGCTTAGTGCCTCGCCGTTGCTGAGGCTGGCCTTGAACTCGCGATTCTCCTGTCTCAGCCTCCCTAAGTGCTGGGGTTACAGGCTTGAGCCGCCTTAAACAAACAAATGCCTCTGTGGTGGAGCATTAAGTATTTACAGAGTCCTTCTGTCACCAACAAAGACTCTAGTCTTCACTCTCTAGCCCTTCTGCATAGCAAGTCTTCTCATTACATATTTGCAGAAGAAGGGTGGACAATGAGCCAATCCTGATGTCCCCCAGGACTCCTCTGCATCCTGGGAACTCTCTTGGTCCTGGGCAAAGAGGGAGGATTGGTTACTATAAGGCTGACTTGCCCATGGTTACAAGCTGGGAGGTTCCAGTGCTGAGATTTGAACTTAGTCCTCCCTGGGTCCCAAACTGGTGATTTTTCTTTTCTGCTCTAATGTTGGCTTCTTCTAGCATTTTTAGTTTGGAGATGATGTAGAAGGCATTTGAATAATAGACTTGGCAGTCTCTGACATGCAACCAGAGATGCCTTCTGAGAGGGTGTAGCAGGTTCACACAAGGATGGGGAACAACTGAGAGATTAGCTTGGACAGCATTGGATGGGCTTCCCACCTGCATCCTGCTCACATGGGCATCTAACTCCGGCTCAGAAGAGGAAAAAGGCCTATTTATTTTGGTCATGTGGATGAAAAGGGAGCAATGAAATGTTTCCAATCATTGCTGTTCCTGCTATCACAATCTTGACTCAATTTAGGAATTTCCAAAGTTTGGGAGAGTGGTACTGCTAGCCATGGGTGTGACACAGTGACTAATTTGGACTATGGCCTACAAGCTACCAGATTGCTCACATTTGTCTCATTTGTGAGGAAATTATCTGAGTTGAACTGGGTCTCAAAGCCTATATTTATGTAAGTTTGATGAGCCTGTAATAGGCCCTTTCCTGACAGGGGCTCAGCCCCCTTAGAGTGCCTCCTAACCCCAGAGCAAGACCAAACTTCATTTCCTTCACCCTTCTCCCAGTGCTAATGTTGGAGTTTTTTTTTTTTTTTTTAATAAAGTGCTTTTATAACTTCACAAATAACAGTCCAATATTTTATTATCATGATTTGATTGGTTACAAACATTTGAGAAGGAAGTCTTTCCTTCCCCATCTCTAGCACACTCTGAAGACTCCCACAACATTAGAATTGAGCAGGGCTACTACATGTTCATTTTGTTAGACTGAATGACTTTCTCAGCAATGGATGCTCCAAATACAGTACTTCACCATTCTGTAGTGAAAAAGCAGCCGCTTATCAATAGAAGGAAGTGTACAAGGAAGTCAAAGAAAAACATGTTTCACAAAGACTTACAGACTGTACACAATAATTTTGAACACAGAGGACAGGAAAGATGGTGAAGAATGTTTTAAACCAATGGCAAATACAATTTATTCTTTTTTTTTTTTAGTTGTAGATGGACACAATGTCTTTATTTTATTGCTTTGTATGTGGTGCTGAGGATCGAACCCAGGGCCTCACGCATGCGAGGCAAGCGCTCTACCGCTGAGCCACAATCCCAGCCCCAATTTATTCTTATAGATAAAAATGATATAGAATCATTGAATCAGCCAGATCTGATGTGAATTCTGACTGCTACTGACAATTGAGTGGCCTCAGATAAATTCCTGAACCTCTCTGTTCAGCTGTTTCCTCATCTGTACAACGTACATAATAACACCCACTTTGCAGAGCTGTCTACAAGTGCCTTCTTGGAAGCAGTTCTTTAGATGCTGGTCAAGGTGTGAAGAGCCATTTGGTAGAACATCAGTGGAGGGCAGAAGATGAACCAGCTGAGTTCTCTGTCAGTTTCTGTTAGGGAATGATTTCTGCTCTCTTGAGTCACCTGATACCTACCTTCTTATTTTCCCTTTTCCTGGCCATTTTTTTTTTTTTGTCCATTAAAATTTCCATAGATACCAAGAAGAAAATTTATGGAGGAAAAATCAATAAATTAACACTGCTATATTTGAGTTATCTTAAGGGAAGTTTCAATGGACAGTTTTATATTTTGTTCTGAACATTTTTGGACTATGTGGGTTTCCCTTTTGGGTGTTCTTCCTCACTTCCATCAGAAGCTGTCTGAACTTCCCTAACACTTGCTAACACCTGTGTCCCGATGTGATGGAGTGGGATCCACTGGATGGATTGCCAACTCAGAGGTGGGGAGGATTCAGCACCACAGCCCAGGTATACATTCTCTCTCACAAGCCTAGTAGTGACTCTTTGGCCTCTAAGGGGTGTTACCTATGGGTTCCTTATTCAACTCCCAGGTAGAATCCAGGGCAGGATCAGACTCAGGAAGAAGGACACCCAGGGAGGAGTGGAGACGGTTGTGGTATGTGCTCCATGAGCATAGAGAGGGGTTTCCAATTCTTTATTGTGCCCCCCAACCACGGTATTGTTCCTGGTTCTCTAACAGTCACCCCTTCCCTTGCCTAGACCCCTTTCCCACTTTTTGGCTAGCTCCCCTGGTTCTTCACAACTCATCCTGACATGGCCATCTAAAGTTTGCTTTTCATGACTCCTCCTAGATCTCCTGCCTAGGTTAGGCAGCTCATCTGAAGATTCTTGGTACCAGACCTTACCCTCTTATTGGTTCTCATCACCCTGCATTATGAGAGTCTGTTGCTCCTTAAAGGAAAGGATTGCAACTTATTAATCTTAAACCTTGTGTTTCCAGTCTTATTCTATTCCTTTGATATTGTCAGTCCACTGAGATCCTCCTCCTCTCTAGCCTCAAATATTGCTGTGGCCTCTTACACAGTTCTCTTTGTCTTGTACCTCATATTTATTCTTCAAACTAACCACAGGAGTGTCCTTTTAAAACTTAAATCTCACTATACTGCTCCTCTAGGTTTTCATGAGCTCCCTCATGTCTATAGGAAGTGGCAGTCCTAAGCCTGAGTCTTAGGTCAGATTGTACCAGAAACAAGTCCTAAGGTAAAGAATTGAGTTCAAGTCATTTATTTGGGAGTTGAGGGGAATACCAGAGGGGGGTGGTTATGAGACGGGGAAGGAAAGCAGGCAGTGTGGTGAGTGCTGGTGAGCAGTTTACCACCATGGGCAGTAATCTAAAGTGTAGAATGTTACCCAAAAGGTTATAAATCCAGGTTTCCTCCAAAAGAAAAAAAAAAAAACAACCTAAAACAGAATCCAACCTCCTATTAGTCATTGGCTGAGTGTGTTCCCAAGGGGACTAATTACCTGCCACTCTGGCCTGCCTTCATAGGGGCTAAGCAAGTGCCAGTGGCCAAAGGATGCCCTCAGGCAGAGAGAAGCTGTGTGTTCAGGAGAGGAGATGGGAGGGCAGCATCCCCTGGGGCCTGGCTCAGAAGGCCCCGCCTGATCCATGTACTTCCCAACTCTTCAGTCCCCTCTTCCTTTGCTACCCATGTCACTCTTTCTGCTCTAGTAGCCCTGTGCTGTGGTGTGTGCCTATATACTTCCAGCTGTCTTTTTGTTCCCATGCTGTTGCTCACAATATGCCTTTTGAGTGTCCTTTTCTCACTTTCCCCCTAGGTAACATCTACACATTCTCCACAATTCAGCATTGCCTCCTCCAGGAAGCCCTTCTTGGCTGACTCCTTCCTCAGCCTGACTGAGATGCCTTTCATGCTACATTTTCACAGGTCTGCCCTCCTCACAGACAATGGGTTGTGTCCCATCTACACCATCTGACTTCTCTTTGAGTCCTTGTGATGCGCACGCAGCTTGGCATCCTGATAAACATGAACTGGACTGAGCTGTGCCCCATGGTGCATGGTTGGATCACATTTTTGTGTCCTGAATTGAACTAATCTTTGTTCCAGCTCCCTCTTTCAATGGCAATGACAGGAAGGAGACAAAAGTTAAGTCTTCCTCTTCTCTGGAATCACAGGCATTTTACTCTTTTTCTCTCCAGAAGGATTAGACCTGGAAGCAGTGACCAAGGGGAGGCACAGAGCCATAGGAGACAGAAGGTCATCAGGGACATTCACACACGCACACATAGACGCACGTGTGGACAGCAGAAAGAGAAAGGAGAAAGGGAACTCAGCAGACAGTTGACAGGCTGGACCCAGAAGAAAGGGAAAGATGGACTGATGAGGAATGAATGAAGGGGAGGAGAACAAAGAAAAGATGGAAAAATGGAAAACCAGAGGACAAGAAGAGGGACAGGAGGAAATAAGACCAAATAGTTTCCTAATTGGGAAAGCAGGGGATGAAAACCCCTGGAAAAAGGTTTTCCATGTTTGCACAAAAGGTTTTTTTCATCTCGCAGGGAAGCAGAGATGGAGATTGGAGCTGCAGCTATGAACCATTTGTCTCCTCTCCCATTGCTGGCCTAAAGACAAAGGTGTATGTTGGGGAGAGGAGGGCAAGGGGGCTGTTGAACCACACAAAGGAGGGCAAGGGGGCTGTTGAACCACACAAATGAGACACAGGTTTGCTCCCACTGTCTGGTGGCACCTCCACTGGTGGTGAGTGCTTGTGTGGTATTTGCCTTTCTGTGTCCTCTTTTAGAGGGTCAGCTCTGCAAGGAACAGGTCAGAGTGACGCAGTGGCTCCCACGTGTGTGCCTTTGGCCGTGTGCTGTTGGATTTGCAGTGGCTCATGAAAGAATAACGAGCCACATCAATTTTTAAAGCTGCCTAATGCACCTCTTAGCTCAGCTGTCTAGAAGTTTGCAAAGCGGGCAACATGGCCTTCCAGGAGAAGACCAGTAGACCTGACCCAGTGTCAGGTCTGCTGCTGCAACTGCTAGTGCCTTAGATTGTTCCTTGGTGGTGTTACAGTGCTGGGGAGGACAGAGAAATGGTTTGATTCATCCTTTGGGTCAGAGGGAAGGAACTGAGAGAACAGCATTTTGCAGGAATTGCCTTTTTCATAAATCTCTAGGTAGACTAGATTTGGGAGCTTAGGCAGAATTTGTAAGTAGGAAAGTTCTTCATCTAAATCATTTAACACAGATATATATTTTCCCCTATGTATGTTGGATATCTTCTGTGCCACTCATTGAACTATTGTCTTTCAGCAACAAACTCAACATTCTGCATTGTGTTCATCGATGCTGGGGCTGGATCTCTGCAAATATTTTCTGCCTGGTCAGCTGGTTCCCTGTTAAGCTTTGCTGGCAGCAGGCAGAAGAGGGAGAAAGGGTTGCTCTCTGTTTTCCTGTTCCTGTGAGCAGCACACCATCAATGTTTCCTCACCCCAGCAGCGCCAGCCATTCCCACAGCAGCCGAACACAGTTGGGGGGTTTCCAGCACTCATAGAGTCAGCCTCACTGGGGGGCACCTCCTTGGACATACAAGCACAAACCCACTGCTACCCCAACTTCAGAGTTCTGTGCCTCGTGTCTAAGGGGCTTCTCCTTCACACTTTTGAAGTTTTAACAACTTCAATAGCTTTCCATTGTTTTTTGAACTTGAGAGTTTGTAGAAGGTGACCAACTCATCCTGGTATTCCTGGGACTTTCCAGGTTTTAGAATACCAACAGCCTAGTGTCCTGGCAACTCCTTTAGTCCCAGGCAAATAAAGAAATTTGGTCATTTTAGAGTGATAGCTGCTTCCTGCAGTTGCTACCTCAGTTACCTGGTTAACAATTATATATCATGATAACAATTCTTCTGATAAAGTTTCTCTGTCAAAATAGTTGGTATGATTCCTGTTTCCCGATTGAACCTTGATACATCCTCATTTCTAATTCTTAGGAAACTATATGAAATCAGAGAGCATCCATTATTTGTGGGTAAAATCTGAAGTGTTCCACTAAAGAGTATTACTCTGTTTTATTGCTGCTATTTTGATCACTGCTGCTCCAGCAGCAGCTGCTGCTCTGGGTGATAACAATACCTCACATGTATGGCGTCTCACAGGGCACACGGCACAGCCAGTCACCTCTTCTCACTGGTTTTTCTCAGCAGCTCTGCGAGATAAGTGCTATTACCTGCACTTAAATGAATTTTCAGAGGAGGGCAACTTGCCCAAAGTCACATAGGTAGTCACAGATTACTGAACTTCAAACTCACTTAAATTTCTTTTTCCAATTCTCTCTTTTTACCTTGCAGCCCTTCATGAGTGGAATTTGATTACCAGCAAGTAGCATTTCTCTCTTAGGCTTTCTGCCTTGCTTTCCCCAACCTCTATCCCTAAGCCTTTGAACTTTATTTAGTTCTACTGGATAAAATAGATCACAGGGATGCATGGACTAGAGGCATTAGGCTCTCTCTGGGTGCTATGAATTCTTCTGGATGTCTCCTTAATGCTGGCAGGTCTCACATTTCCAGTGTATTTGTGTTTGAACTAAAAGCTTTCTTGAACCTTGGACCTAGACCTGGTTCACTTAAAAGGCATTTCCCATAACACTCAATTTTATTAATACCATAAAACAATCCCATGTTAAATAACTGAATCATTTCATATTCAGAAAACATCCACAGTCTGAATGACTTTATTTGGATAGTGACAGAAGTATTCCTGTCAACGATGTTGCCTAGTGGCATTGGAGATATTGGCCTGGAAGATGAAGACTGTGAGGGTACCAGGAGGATAACTGCAGGCATCTGGTGTGGAACCATCCAGCACCACCAATGTGGTTCCCAGAGAACAAAAACATGTCCCATGACCTTGCTTTCGACTGCTTACACTTAATTGATGAAATCAGAAGCTTCACTTAAACATTCTGAAGCAACAGTATCATGTTAGCAACCCATGTTCAAGGAGAAAGAGTGGTCTTTCTGGAGTTAGAAAACTGGTGTAAGTGAGAAACATGAGCAAATAATCTATCTGACTCTCATTTTTCTCAGCTCTGAGATCGGAATAAATACAATCATAGATTAGGATGTGATATTGACAATATTAGGATCCACAGATGGCCAAATCTTCCTTTGCTGATCACCCCTCATTTCTTTGAGTTCTCAAAAAAAGTTTCATACCCACAATAATAGAGTAAGGTTCAGGTATACATTTAATGATAATGACGCAAGAACCTGAAATTCTAATGCAGTAACATTACTGACTTATTGCTTAAGATATTAAATCGCACACATTCTTTGCATCATAGTTTCTGTGGGTCAGAAGTTTGAGCATGGCCTAGCTGCATGCTCTGTTTCATGATCTTTTATGAGGCTGCAACTGAGCACCAGCCAGGGCTGGGTTCTCACGTGCAGGCTTTTTTGGAGGAAGGCTGTCTTTCCCAGCTCACATGGTTCATGGCAGGGTTCAGCTTCTTGAAGACTGTTAGGCTGAGGACTTCATTTCCTTGCTGGTAGTTGGCCAGAGGCTGCCCTCAGTTCCTTGTCATGTGGACCTCTCTACTGCTGTGGCCACTTGCTTCATCAAAGCCAGTCAAGGAGAGTGTCTATCAGTAAAAGGGAAGCCATGAGCATAAGCAGTCTAATCGTGGAGACAACATCCCATCACCTTTGTCATATTATTAAAAGCAAGTCACGAGGACAACCTGTCTTCAAGAGGAGGGGATAACACAAGAGTGTGCCTCCTAAGAATAGATGGAGATACTGAGGCTATCCTAAAAGCTGTTTACCACAATAGGGCTCCTTGATAAAAGCTGCATAGGGCCCGAGATGGGGATTGGGATCTCTAGTGGTGACTTCCACACATCCTTCATTTACTCTGCAAAATTCAGGTCTTGGGACACATTCACTGAACTGTGCCTGGGTAGAAGGGCATAAACCTTCAAGTGGTCCACTTACCCATCTCAGGTCCATGTGGTGGAAGAGGAAAGGAGAAGATGGCTGGTACACCACTAGGGCTAGGCCAAGGCAGGAAGCAGGCAGAAAGGACATAGTAATGAGCCAAAGAGATGTAGGCTCTGACCAACTAGAGCAGTAAGCCCCTAACCATTGCAGGGTTATCAGCAATGGGATGAACAGAGATGGCTATAGAGGTAGAGGAACTGAGCCCTAAAGGCTAAATGGGAAAGTTTATATGACAGGATCAGATATATTAAATATCATCTTGATGCTTAATTTTGAAATGATATTGACACATACAGTGATCTGTAGGATAGGGAGAGAACAGGAAAGACCTCATGGATTAAAATTAGTGATAAGATGCTGATAAGCAGATGGAATCCAGGTAAGGGAAAAGGTGAATTTATTCACTCAACAAACATGAATTGAAAGCTGATTCTAAGCTTTCAGTGTAGAACTAAAAATAATAACGGGGGCAAGTAGAAGGGAGAGATGGGTGAACCTAAAGCTGACTACACAATGATCAAAGAAATAAGGTAGATGCAAAGTTCAGAAGTAGCTCAGAGGGGTGGAAGGTTAGTTCTATAGGAGAGGAGGTTGGTTAGGGAATAAAGGGGTTAAGAATATATAGAGTAAAAACTCACAGGTGGAATCTAAGGTGTGTCTCAACAGATGAATGAAGCAGGTTATGGAGACAATGAATAAGGTCTAGGGGAGGGGGGGAAGTTTTGTGCAAGGAAGAAGCGGAGACTGTATACGTTTTTCCACTAATTACGATGATCAGGTATCTTGTTACGTTTTCCTTTCCCTTAGCCATGATATCAGTTATCTATTGTTGAGTAACAAACCACCCCAAAATTGTCATTTAAAGCACCAACAGTTTATATTCTTATGATTTTCTGAGTTAGCTGAGCTCAGCTGAGAGATTCTTCTGTTCTATATGGTGTTGGTTGGGATTGCTCATATGTCTCCATTCAGCTGGGAGCTCAGCTGGGAAAAGAATGTTTGAGATGCTTTTGCTCACATGTCTGGTGTCTCATATCAGATGTCTAGAAAGGTTGACAGCTGGCTAGGCCCTAACTCTTTTCCTAGATGTTTCTTCATGGCATTTTAGACCCAAGTTGGATGCTAAAGGAGTCAAAATGGAACCTGTCAGGTCTCCTAAGACTTAGACTCCAGAATTTGTACATTGTTTTTGTTCTACTCTATTGGTGGAAAAAGGCACAGGGCCCACCCAGATTCAAGACTGGGGGAAATGGACTCCATTCTCAACGAGATGAGTGGCGTGTTTGTACTGCAATGGGTCGAGTGCCACCTGCCATCTTCTCAGACCATCCAGTACAGCTGCAAGCTTAGCTTTGCGCTTGATGAGAAAGCTTAGGGCACAGCTGCACACTTAGCCAGACAGCACTCAATCACGCAGCAGCTGAGGTCACGCTAGCAAGTCAAAGTTCCCCTGGAGGATTTGAAGACGCTGCCAGCTCTCAGGGGCATAGGTTCCTTCTGAAAGCCATGACCTTTTTGCTAGAGAATCTGCCAGTCCCAGCCTGTGGAGGTGGAAATGAAAGCGGCTTGCTGGTTTCCAGATGGCACGTTTTATTTATCCCTGAGAAGTAAGACAGAAATGGACTGTTGTCAGGATTTGAAAATATTTCCTTAAATTTGATGCAATTGAATCTAAAGGCAGGTAATGAATTTTGTTTCATCAATAAAGTGCCAATCTCCTTGATGTGCACATGCATCAAAAGCTGAAAACAAAAGGGCATAACATTACCAAGGTGCTGGCTAATTGTGGTAAATATGCATATATTAGCTCACAGTAGCACAAATAACACTTTGGGAGGCTGAAAGTGCTAAGTTACAGAAAAGTATTGTTCTGTTTAAAATGTTGTGAAAAATCACAGTCTGCTCTGATTAAAATAACATTAGAAGTATTAGCAAACTAAATATTGGCTAATAATGGATAGAAAAGAAAATCATCATTTCAGAATCTGGTTCAGGAATATAGTGCTGGGCACTGGAATATGGTTGGTATGCTCTTTTTGAGAGAGAATTCTGAAATAGAAAATTGGTCTTTGAGGTACTCCTATCTCCTTTTCAGCAGCATTTTTTGCCTTAGCATTCTCTTTCGCAGATTCCCAAATATTTCTTCTGTAACTGGCACCATGGTAGAAACTACGGGAAGACAAAGCAACAGACACTGTTTTTAAGAAGAAATATGAGGCTGAATTTTATAGCCATACCCAGTAAGTCTTCACACCTGCTAACTTTGGGTGAACAATTTATCTCTGTGAAACTAAATTTCCCCATATGTTAAAGGAGAAGAGTGTGCACCTTGAATGAGATGATGGGTATAAGGCATTCAGAACATAATGGCTGTAAATGTTGGCACTACTTGGAGGGAAAAGGCCAGTGCACATGAAATAATAGCAGAGTGAGGAAGACACTGTAGGTAGGAGCTGAATTGTGATTTGGCCTCTTAAGGTTCTAGAGAAGTTCGAGAAGGAGGTCAATGTTACTGAATAAGGGGAGGCTCGAGCCAGGCATAGCAATGGTGTGGCAGAAAGTGCTGAGGGGCTGCCCATGAAAGACATCTCATGAGGGAAGGTGTGCAGGCAGAAATAGACATGTTAATAGACAAAAGGGAGATTTAAATGGTTTATGTGGAAGATATGGTATCTGGTGTTGGGAATCACATCATGGAGGGTCATAAAATTCAAGCACAGGAGTGTAGAGTGTAATGAATCTACTTACCAACCAGGCTTATGTTATGAGTGTCCTTAAAAAATTACACATGTTCTGAATTATTTTAAGTTTGTGTGATGTACCTTTTTTTTTTTTTTCTAAGTCCATTTGTTTCCTTTTCCCCTCTCTTTTTTCCAAATTACATTCTCATCTTCACCCTACAGTGTGCTGTTTACTTTAAAGTACAATTAAAAGACTGGGCCAAAAAGCAAATGGAGCACATCTTGCCAACTCTACCTGCAGAATGCATTACATTTGCAAATCTGTGACTCAGATTTGGAACGACCTGAAAGGGAAAGGCAATGGTGTACAGGTGGTGAGAGTGCCATCCATTGCCTTGCTGGGAGTCACGAAAGAGAGCCAGTGGAACTATCTGAAAAAGGATGAACCATGGAGCAAACAGTGATTCGAAATTAATAATAATTCCTTATGCCTGGGTTGTGATTTACAAGTGCTTAGAATGCTCTCACAGCCAGTAACTCATGTAATTCTTGGGACAACCCTATGAGGTTGTTAAATAAAACATTGTTGTCCTCATTTTACACACAAGAGCACTGAAATTAAAAGAGAGACCTTACCCAACATGACACAGCAAGTAAGTGGGGGAGATAAGTGGAAATTCAGGTTGTTTGTTACTTTGATCCATCAAACAAACGTCTCTTCTGTGTTTGTGGCTCACTGCCCCCCACCCTGTCTTCCCACCTTGTCCCCCCCACCTTGTCCTTGTTGTAGACTGGAGAACACCCAACTAGGGTTTAAACAGTTGGAAACCAGTCAGGAGGCCATTTGGGTAAACCAGGAATAAAGTATGGAGGGACTGCATGGCTCCAGATGTTTACTTTCTCCATGACCCCCAAGGACATTCCTCCTCATTCTCCCTTTTGGCCCCCTTTCTCTTGTCTGTTCCATAAGCACCGGCGTTGCCCAGAGTTGGTCCCTTGTCTGCATTCTTGTTTTCCCCATGTTCATGTGGGTGATTCCATTCTTTACTATGACTTTTATCATCAATTCTACATTCATATCTCCACCCAGATCAGTCTCCCAAGGGAATATTGGCTTAAGGACCATCTCTTGGCTCTCAGGATCCCACTGTTTCCCTTTGTCTCAGGGAAGAAATTTGATTTCTTCCTTTTCTTGACCCTAAATTTTGCCTCATCAGTGTTTCCTTCTTGCAAGTATTTAAAATGCTCAAATTTCTCCCATTAAAAAAAAAAACTAAAACAAAAATTTTCCCCAAATTTTCTTTAAACATCTGTCTTTCTGCAACTATAGCCTTAACTTCTTCTCGCTCTTTCTTATACAAACTTTTCTGGAGCATTTTGTATACTTTCTGCCTCCATTTTCACCTGCCATCTACTCTCCTCAACCCACTCCAATCTGGCCTCTGTTCCCATCACCCCACCATAACAACTCTTGCTAGAAGCCCAATGACCTCTATGCTCATCTTATGAGACTTCTAAGCAGAAATTAACACAATGAACCACTCTGTTTTCTTTGGAATATTTTTTTACCTTGTGGTTTTTTTTTTTTGGTACTGGGCATTGAACTCAGGGGCACTTGACCACTGAGCCACATTCTTAGCCCTATTTTGTGTTTTATGTAGAGACAGGGTCTGAGTTGCTTAGTGCCTCACTGTTGCTGGCTTTGAACATGTGATTTTCCTGTCTCAGCCTCTCAAAGTGCTGGTATTATAGGCGTGTGCCACCGTACCCAGTTCTACCTTGGTTTCTGTGACACAACACTCTCCTGGTTTTTCTGCCTCTTTGGGGGCTCCTCTCTGACCTTTGCTCATCTTCCAATGATAAATGGCTAAATATTTCCATCCCATGCCTTTTCTCCCCACTCTGTACACAAATACCAAAAGATTTTCCAAGTTTTCAGTGATCAACTGTATGGAGGCCAGTCTCACGCTTACCAATCTTGGCTATCCTTTGCTTCTGATCCTCAAATCTGCATAGTCTCTTAACAGACTTCTCTCCTTGAACAACTCCAAGGCTGCTCAGATGTAACACATCCACATCATAACTCATACTTTTTCATTTCATATATGGTGCTTCTCTAATATTATCTATCCCAGTGAATGAACCCTTAATAAATATAGTTCAGAACTTCTATATGTTTTCTTGACAACTACCCCTGTCTTGTAAACTGTGTCACCTCCCACCACCCTGGCCTTCAAGTATCTCTTGAATCCATCCAATTTTGCTCTGTTTCCACTACAACAATCAGGTCATAGTTATCTCTTGCCTGACTATGGAAAAGTATCCTAATTCATTTATTGTGGTTCACTTTTGTCCTCTTGGTTCATTTTTACACTAAATTGAAGTGACCTTTTTATCGTCTCTTCCTTGCTTTCTATGTCTCTACACGTGGCCTCGAGGAAGCTCTTACTCCCCTAATCATTCAACTCTTGACTACCTCTGCAGTCTCATCTTGCTCTGTTCTCCTATTTCTGGCAATAAATCTTGTGCAAGCTGTGATAAATCTCCCTGGACACCAGAGAGCAAGGGAACAATTTGAAGAAAGTTTATAATTTGATGATCTTTAGACTGTAAGACAAACTATACCTGTCTGGGTGCTATACTCATACTCACACAAAGTTCTGCGGTCAAATAGGATAACTCTGCCTAAACTAAAGTTAAACAGGATGTATTCTAATTGTAAACAATTACTGAAATACTTCTCAGAGTTTTTAATATTCTAAATATTTCACTAAATCTGGAGGTGCATATAGCATGTAGTACTTACCAAGTTGATTTTATGATATGACTCCTTTACCTCTCTTAGTAGAACGCCTTACAAGGCTGTCGTTATATGAAACACAGATATAACCATGCTACAATTAAGTTCAATGAATATTTATTAATCGATGTTCATGTACATAGCACTTTGAAAAGTATTTCAGGAGATGAGATAGCATCTATTTGTTAGGACTTCTTTAGTCATAGGAGAATTAAGATCCAATTTTAGATGGCTTAAGTGAAAAAAAAAAAAAGGAATCTGAGAATCTGTTGGTCAAGTAACTTGGAAGGCCAAGGTATGGGCTGGCTTAGGTATATAGCAGGATCAAGGTGTTCAAATTTCATTTTTGGATCTCCCCATTTCTTGTATCTTTTTTATTTCATTGTAAAGTATGCTTTATCAGGGTGCCAACTGTTTTAGGTTTTGTCCCCAGAAAATAAATTCTGGAATGGAGAGTTGCATGAACATTACTGGGGAGAGCTCTGGAGAACTGTATCTGTGAGGAAGTAAGAAAACACAATTGAGCAGAGAAGTTAATGTGCCTCTTTTGATCCTGCAAGGAGCTCCAGAATCCTTCAGAATAGTCCCCAAGTTGAAGCAAAGAATGTATGCCTCATTGACTATGGACTTCTCACCGAGAGGAAGCACAGCTCTGATGGAGTGTTTTCTTGTGGCAGAGGGCAATTCCTAGTGAGACCCATAACTCTGAGCACATCCAGCGTTGTGAAAATGAGTATGTTGACTCCCCAAAAAGGCAGCTGGATGGAGGACACAGGGTCTACTATAGTCAACCAACGTGGGCCTGGCTGCCCAAGCCTGAACTTTTACTATTTCAGATGGAGGGAGACTTTCTGTTCAGGTGATATTTGTGAGAGGACTTTCATTATCTAGCTTGGGTTTCTACTGCTCCTGTAATAGGAAAAGTAGAAGTCGTGTGGTCAAGAGCTCTACCACATGGGCAGTTGCCCAAAAGAGTACATGCTAGACACACTGAAAAGGGAACCAGGGTCAATTATAACCTTCAAAATTTTATTGCACTAAAGAATGAGGAGGCATATTCACAAACAGTGAGAAACAACACAAGAGTTTATGGCTTTTACTTCTAACCACTGGAAGCCACTCGGTCTTGTCTTACAGGTGGTGGGGAAGGAAACTTGTTTCTGATTTACATTGGCACCTGCTGCTAAATCTATATTTCTACAACATTGTAATTCTGAAGATGAATCTCTGAACCACAGTGTGGACTGATCTGTTTTTTTCTTTCTTTTTAAAATTTTTTTTAGTTGTAGATGGACACAATACTTTTATTTTTATTTATTTTTATGTGGTGCTGAGGATTGAACCCAGTGCCTCACACATAGGAGATGAGCACGCTACTACTGAGCCACAACTCCAGCTCGACTGGTCTGTTTTGATCAAGATATTTTAAGAATCGACAAGATAAAAAGTTATGTAAATTATAATTATTTTCAACTTAATATACATAGAAATACTTTTCTGTAAACATTGTTCTGTAAGTCCATTCATTGTTCACCTAAAGATTTAGATCACTTCATTAACAGTGTAAAAATTGTTCATATTTATTGAATACTTATTTGTCAGATACTCTATCAAGCAATTAATAAGCATCATTCAGTTCATCTTTTCAAGAGCCCGACGTGAGTATGGTCATTGTTCCTATTTTACAGATAAAGGAGCTGAGGTTAAATGAGGTAATTTTTCCAATGTCTCAAGTAGTCAGAAGGAGTTGACCCCAGAACCTGGTGCTGCCTTCTCTATATGTCATATTATTATGGTTAACAGCTTTTGATTAGGTTTTTCTGAAGCAATTTTTTACTTTACTTGGAAGCCTAATCCCTTGAATCTTGTTTGGTGAATTAAAGACTTTTAGGCAGAATTTGAACTAGGATAAAAATATAATGAAATTGTATCTTTTTATGTATTTGAATTCTTTTCTATATAGTAACAGTGTTTTATAATTAAAATAGACTCTACAAGCAGTATTACAACAGCACGAAAAGGAATGGGCTGAAAAGTTCATCCTCAATACTACTGTCTCATCAATTGTGTTTTCTTTACATTTCTTCATGGACCTGGTCCATAGTGAGGTCTTATTTTTACCTATAGGCATCCATGACAAGGCTATTAGATTGCACCATATGAAACTTTCAGTATTTGACCATCTTTCTACAAAATTATATTTGATAGGTGTCAATCTAATATCTTCAGCTTTAATTTAATGTAGTGCCGACTTTTTCCATGTTGTTTTGTAGCCTTCATACTTGCTCTTTTAATGAATGTCTAATGTTCTATCAAGAAGATCACCATTCTCTCTTTGTTGTCCTCAGTTTTTATTATTGTAAAGAATTATCTTCATACATAGACATTTCCTTGTCTTTAGGGGTTACTTCTTTCCCCCCCAAATTTTTTATTGGTACAGAATAGTTGTACATACTTCTGGGATTTGTTATTACATATTCAGACATGCATACAGTATACAATATAACAACATGATTTGGCCAGTATCACTCCTAGCACTTCCCCTGTCCCTCCTCATTAAATGGTATTTACTACTACCTCAAACCCCACTTACTTTTTTCTTATGTTAAAGAAAAATTGTTGTTTTTAGTTATACATGACAGTAGAATGTATTTTGGCATATCATACATACATGGAGTATAACATCCCATTCTTGTGTGTACATGACGTGGAGTTACACTGGTAGTGTATTCATATATGAACATAGGAAAGTTATGTTAGGCATTACTTCTTTTGGATAAATTCTCAGTGACAGAATTATTGGAGCCAAGAAATTTACTGTTTTATGACTTTGATATATATAGTTAAGTCATTTTGCAAACATAATAAAATCACAGCCCAAAGTAAACAAACATACAAACTTAATCAGAACCTGGTTAGCCTTGAATATTATTATTTTTGCTAATGTAATAGGTGTAAAATGATACTTAATGAATATTTTAATTTGTTTTTCTCTGATCACAGCAAGGTGGAACATTTTTGCATATGTTTATTTACTAAGTTCAATTCCTCCTGCATAGATGATCAGTTCATATTCTTAGCTCATTCATGTATTAAGCTTCTTAATTTTAAATGATAATTGTTCATTTTAAAAAGTGTGGGCCATTTATATTTCTATTAGAAGCGTTTTAATGCCTTGTTTTTCTTTTAATTTTCATATTTTAGAAGTCACAAAGTAGATTTTTTTAAAATATTTTTTTTAGTTGTAGATGGACACAATATCTTATTTATTTTATGTGGTGCTGAGGATTGAACCCAGTGCCTCATGCATGCAAGGCAAGCGCTGTACGACTGAGCTACAATCCCAGCCCCCACAAAGTAGATTTTTATAGCATTAAATCTGATTTTTCTCAGTAAAGTTTAGAAAGTTTTAATTCCTGCATATGTCTAACCATCTAATTTTTTTATTTGCTATGTTTTATAATATTTAAAATTTTCCTTTTTTGGTGATGTAAAATTTATTAGATTTATGCTGCAAGCTGAGAATAGATACTAATTTTAAGTTTGCTAGCCAGATTTCCCCAAATTACTTATTAAATAAATGTTTCTTTCTCTATTGCTTAGTGATATTTCCTGTAAGAGTAAAATCATTTAATGTGATAAAATCTATTTCTGGAACCAATTTGGTTCTACATTTATCTGATACCACATGTATTTTAATACCTACAAGGATGCTCTTCTTTAGAGCCCTTTCAAACTGAGAACATTTAAAATCATTTTCCTCTATTCTTGTTTGGATAATTTCATAATATTTCACAATTTCATAAACTGATTAGGTTTAAAAACAGTGTATTAGTTTTATTTTACTGCTGTACAATAATACCACAGGATTAGCGGCTAAAATGGCGCACTCAGTTGCAGAGGTTGTAACAGCCTTATAGTTGTATAGGTTAGAAATCTGACCGGGTCTTCCTCAGCTAAACTCAAGGTGTCAGCAGGGCTTGTGTTCTTTTGTGGAGGCTCTGAGATGATCCACTTTCTTGCCCTTTGCGGCGTCTAGAGCTGCCACATTTCTTGGTTCATGGGCCATCTTCAAAGGCAGTGATGCTGTATCTTTCTGACCATTTT